>VZSC01016618.1:193321-229188 GCA_013398225.1 Steatornis caripensis | reverse complement strand
CCCACCAGCCACCCCCGTAGTATCTTTGTTTTAGCTGACCTGAGCTCCTCAGCATTTTATTTCACTGGACTGAAAATTTTAGTGCTTCCACTTTTTTCCAGATTCAGGCCAAAAACATTAAAACGAAAGCTCTCTCTGAAATGCAAATTTCTATTCCCCACCATCCTTCATTGCTAGAAAATGCTCCAGGACCACCGCTCTGGCAGGATGTCCCTGCACGGCAAGGCTCCTTCCACTGCTTCACCAAGTGACCTGCACAGGAACATCCCAAGCCTGGAGCCTGGTGTCAACCTCCAGATAATTATCATCAGCCAGGGAAGGGATAGGGGAGAGAAGTTAGAGAGAATTTCCTAAAACGTGACGTATTTGTCTCTCATCACTTCACCTGGCACACCAATCTAGCATATAACCCTCCTGACTCTTGAAGCAGCTAAAACCAGACAATCCTAAAGTCACTCAATGCACAAATAGTCTCCAACATGTACCCTCCACACGTACCAAACACAAATAATACTTTGTAGTGCCTACAGATGGATGTGGAACTAGTATTTGATGGAACAATAAATAGGGTTTTAGAGAATCCCATTATTTCAAAAGGCTTAGAGTGTCTATAATAGGAAAAAAAACAACAAACCCATAACATAACGGGCAACCCTTACATAAGTGATATACAGAAGAATAAAGCACTATCAGAGCAAAGCCCTAAAGACACCTCTTTCAGAGAGGACAGGAAGAGCCCAATTGATTGAGATTATCTAAGAGAAGACAGAGAGGCAACCTGGTCATATGTACCTTCTGACTACGCAAAGATCTCTGATAGCAGACATCAGCTGAAGTTAGCACATGAAAACTGAATAAAAAAAACCCCAAACAGTGGTTTGACAAATTCAGAGTGGAAAAAGCAGTACCAAACTTATTAAAAAAAAAAAAGGTAATTAACCACTGGAAAAAATTCTGAGAGCTTTATCATGTCAAGTCTTTAAATCAGGATTGGATGCCTTTAAAGTACCCTCAAGCTCAGCCAGAATTTATGGGCTTGATGCAGGAATTATTAGATGAAATTCGATGTCCTGTGTGTCGCGCAGACCTCAGACAATGAGCATAATGGGTCCCTCCAGCTTTAAAATCTATTAATTCTACTCTGTATGCACTAGGAACTCAATTACATTTTGCAGCTAGCAAAACCTCTACAAATACTGTCATGCTGCTGCAAAACACAAGCTAAAGAAGAAACACTTTAGAAGTCACAAAGCATTGCAAATGAAGGCTTCTTAGTGCACCTTAAGACAAAAGTGCACTAATAAATTAAAAAAAAAAGTTAAAAAAGACACTTTATAAAACTCATCTAGATCCGAGGCAATTTTTCCTCACATTACCCCAGAGGTAATACACAAATTTTTTAGTAACATTTCTTGGTTGACGGTTAGTATCAATAATTATAACAAAATGCATTCATCTATTTTCTGCACATGAATGGGAAAAAAAAAGAACAAAAGGAGGACAATTCTCATTTCAAATCCACCACCTGGACCTTAGTTGATAAGAAGTGCTCTCTTTACAGATCCTTTATTCCAGCATGGAGAAAAAAATCCTTAGACAATAAAATACTTTGAGTTGAAACAGCAATTCCCATTATTAGCACTAGCAGATATTAGCAGCTAATGTCTTTCTGCTAAGGATGCATCCTACTTTGTGCCTGGCCTGGATGAGGGACACATAGTGCTAGGTGCTACGTGAATGCAGAGTACCAAGAGATGCTCGCTCTCTCAAACAGCTTATTTAGAGCAAGCTGTCTCTTGTCCACGTCTTGAGGAAATGCAGGAAGGCGAGAGAAACATACTTTTCAGAAACCACAGCGGCACTTTGCATCACTCCAACGTCTCTCCCCTCCCCTTCCCGCCATCGCCTCCCATCCCTTCTTGCTGTAAGGTTGAACGGTACGTGCTTACTTACATCTGTGAGTTGATTAATCAAGGCTGCTGCTACATAAAATGAAGTAGATACGGCTCCATCATATTTCTACATTAATGTCACTTCACTTAATCCGATCTCTTTATTATACTCGATCATTAGGCATAGTTTTCAAATTTGCAGCTAATTATTAATAGAAAGAATTTTCTGGTTATTTTTCCTCCTAACAAAACAGAAAAAAAAAAGGACTAGTCTGTCTCTTTTTGAGAAGAGGCTTTTGCTTAGTAATAAAAGGATCATATGACAACAGTTTTGCAGTGTATCGTGCAAGCTCTGCTGGAGTCAATCCAATTTCTATACAAGTGCTGCCATTTGGACAACAAAGCCGCCTTATTGAAACGGGCAGGCTTCATCTTAATTCTGGCACTACTGAATGGAGAGTACACACTAGCCAGGGAACAATGAACCAAGAAAAGAGTTACAAATCTCTCGTGACAACTGCACGCCAAGGAAGAGAAGATGCATTATGATAGCGTTGTTTTCTCTGCTCCTTCCCAAGACCGCTTTCAAACAAAGATGGCTTTTTTTGCGCCCGAAACTGAAAGCTCATTCCAGATTTTGCACGTGTATGTTCCAACTGCACCACTCATCCAGTGAGACCCTCCATTACAGCTCCACTCCTTGGGCAAAGGTGAGGAAAAGAAGAGGCTCCCACCTTCCCACTCCCTTCCCTCTCCTCCCGTACTGACTCTTCACCTCTGTTATTGGGAGCCTCCCCTGCTATTTTCATGTTTAAGGCACATACAACCGGACTACTGTAATGTTCAGGGGGGGTGGGGTGGGGAAGTATTTGCCCTTTATTTGATTTACATTACTGGCTTCTCAGTGAAGTTTGACTTCTGAATTCCCCAGATTTCCTGAAGTTTAGCTTAATGCAAGAATCCTTGCCTTGACCTTGGCTCCTGAGAGGATAACTTGGGTGGGTAACTGGCTCGCACTGGTCTCCAACTAATGTGGGGATACAAGCTGAAACTCCACACGTGACGTGTTTTAATGCATCATTACATATGGCTGTAGAAATATATGCTAAATATATGCTAAAGTATATAGGCGACAAGACACATTGTTCAATGGAGTGTGCATTAAATCCCTTACAGAACAGGCTAAAAAATTTTGTCTCCTACCTAGTGTTTCCTTCCAACATGGATTTTTAAGTGGGAGGAGAAGCAATCAATACAACCCCACATAGGGAAAAAATAAAATAAAATTTCAAAGTAGCAGAAGATCACCTGGACATATCCGTGCCAGCAGTTCTGAGGTGGCCGCATGTGACATTGCTGAGGGGAACACACACTCCCAGGTAGAAAGGGTCAGTGACTCCCGGCCTGGCTCTCGCTTGCAGCAAAGCTTTTTCCACTTTGCTTTAGTTTGCGTGGCAGAGGGACTCAGACTGCCAACGTGGGAGCAAACTAAATCTTTTCCTGCAATCCAAGACCATTTTAGCAGTGTTTGCAGTAGTTCTAGAAACACAGCAATGTGTATTTATCCCGACCAAGGATGATTACAGCTCTTCAGGCTGCCTGCTTATTGGTAGGGTAAATCCAAGGGCACATCTACACCCATATACACATGCATGCACACAGGAAGATAGGACAAAACCTTGTGAAACCTGAGAAACAGGCCGGCTCAGCCCATGAGCTTCGACGTAATGAGTTTCTTAAGACCTTTCAGGTATTTACTCTGGCAAATACAACCTGATAATACAGGTATTTGTAATATAAATCAAATACAGGTGTGTGCATGTTTTGTTTTTTTTTTTAATTAAAGCAATTACAATCTTTTAAATATTTGAATATAAAGCTTTGCTTGGTAATTCTGGTAAGAAGTTCAGGAAAACACCAGCTTCAAAGACACCCAGAGAGAAACACCAACTCATCACAAAATGCTAGGCATTCCCAGAGAGGTTTTTCAAGGACAGCAGCAAAAGCTTTTTCTTCACATCCCAGTAAAAGCCAACATGAGTTGAGAGACTAACTCTTCTAGCACGCCTCAAAGTCTTCTCCTTACTGTTCAAGTGGAAACACCAGAAAGCAGGAAGGACTTTAAATTAAAAGGCATTTAAATTAAAGCCATCTCTGTCACACCTGGTTTCAAAAACCTACTAATTCTAATGCTGATTTATACAAAAAAGTCCCTTGGAAAGGGGGGATGGGAGGTCAAAAGCAAGACCAGTACCCCCTTTACATGCCCACACATACGAGACAGGAAGGAGAAAGATCTGGCACTTTCTTTTCCTTATTAATAAATAGCTTTGAATTCTCACTCAGCAAAAAGGAATTAATTTTTTCTCCGGTGGATTGCAGCGTCTTGGCAGCAAACACAGAACGCAAGTTTAATCTTTCTAGACCAAGTCCTCAAGCTTGGATGATGTGAATGAAAATAGGCAAAGGGAGGGTTTTTTTCTCTGCAAATAATTGCATGCGAGGAGACGAAGCAAGTCACAGACCTAACGAGCAGATTTGCTCAGCTCAGCCATTTTGCTGTCCAGCAAGGGAAGCATGGCTTTTGGGTTTTTTGACAAAATGGGATTACTACTCAAGTTTCTTCTGAGACTAGGAACCTGGGTCCACAGCCTACAACAACTGCTGCTCACTTGCCTCTAATATGAATGACTGAAAGATGGGGAAAATTAAAAGCCCTGGAAGCTGGGAATTTTTGAGAACATCAGAAAGAGGTAAAACAGTAAAAAGTCCAGTCACTCAAAGCACTTGGAGAAGCCCCTGCAGCTAGAAGGGATGTGTAGGAGCATGTGGTCCAGGCCAGGGGATGTCTTCCCGTATTGCTAGAGCAACGGGCACAGAGAGACAACAGTAGACTTGGGCTGTGCCTAACAGGTCCTCCCACCGAAAATAAACTACAAAATATGATGCAAAAGGTACCCTAAGGCAAGAATCGCCAATCTGCTAATAAAGGCAAAGGTTGACTATGTTCAAAAAGCTGCTAGGCCAGCTACATGAAGATCTCAACGCCCCACTGAACACTTTGCTCGAAGGCCGCATAAATCAGTCAAGAGTTCACATTTCTGACCATCAGAGCCGGGGCTCACAGTCCTTAGAATCCCATAAACATGGGTACAACACACAGCGAGGGGCATGCACATAAAAAAGACAGCCGAGGTCTCTCAGGAATCCTGAAAGCCTCCCAGGACCCCCGCCTTTGAACCTCAGGAGGTACATCAGCACCGAGATGATTTGGGTCCAAAAATCTCAGACTGCTCTGGGAAAAACCTCCAAGCAGCTCTTGTCTCAACCGTGTCAGCCTTGTCAGACAAAAAATGCAATTACCCAATGAGTCCACCACAAGTTCTAGCTGAGGAAAGTTGCTGGTCAGGTCACTACGAGAGAAGATACCAGGTCCTTCAATGTCAGAAATAAACAAAAAATGTGCTTTTACTAAGAAAAATCTACTAATGGGCTCTCAGAGCTCTGANCGTGTCAGCCTTGTCAGACAAAAAATGCAATTACCCAATGAGCCCACCACAAGTTCTAGCTGAGGAAAGTTGCTGGTCAGGTCACTACGAGAGAAGATACCAGGTCCTTCAATGTCAGAAATAAACAAAAAATGTGCTTTTACTAAGAAAAATCTACTAATGGGCTCCCAGAGCTCTGAGAGAAGCAACTGAGTGGTGAAGCACCTCCCTCATCGCTGTTCAACACACTCAAATCCATAGGCAATCGCTCTGATAAAATATACCAGATCTTGGATTAAATTCTACTCTGCTGCTTGTAATTTCTAAAAAACAGAAAACAAAGAACACTTTGCAAAATTCATCGTAAAAAGTGCCTAGAGAAGAGGGTACAGGGTGCAAGGTTACAACTTCTACCCATCCTCAAGCAAAGGAAGATGGAAGGCAACTGCTGCAGAGCCAGCCCTGTTGTCCGAATGCCAGATTTGTGATTGAGAAATGCAATGCAATTAAAAAAATTCAACAAAAAGAGTTTGTATACTGTATCTGATTATCAGGTGTCTTGAGATTACATTAAAATAATAACATTAGCAATGCAAAAGGAAAGAAACACAGCTTTGGCTCGGAGTGGGGTTCTTTGGTCTTTGGTGATCCTTTTTGTTGAAGTACCGTGAAGGCAGAGATAAACTTCCAGCAGAGTAATAGTGGAAATCTCCTTCATCTGACTCACGAATTGCGGGGGGGGGGGAAGAAGCTGTAAGTAAGAAGATGTTTAGAAGTGCCCAGTCTATTCAAGGAACTTTTAAAGCTCAAGAACAAGCTCTTGTAAATCTTCTGCATTTTACTTTGTTTCCAGAGTTATAAATTCAGCCCAACCAAGGGGAAATGAACACGGATTTAGAAAGAAGTGCGAGGGAAATAAGATGAGCTCCTTTATGTTTCCGAAGTGAGGAGAGGTCACTCTCTAAAACAATGTAAAATATGGTATTAATTTCAGTCGTCTTGTCATAACACACTGAAGGTCTGAGCTGCTTTCCAACCACACGCGGAGCCAGACTGAAAACAATAATAAAGTCCAACTCCCAAACGACGTTCTTCCCGAGCACAGAGGCTCCTGACACAGAGAGGCAGGCAGCAGAGCCTTTGGACGCCAAATGAGCCAGCTTTTGCGCTGCCTTAACGTGACCGTCGTCCACATAGAGACGTGTCCTTCTTGACTGCAGAACTGCCCTAAGTCACAGTGATATCCCCTCGTCTTATCCCTTCCTGCCTCGAGGAGAGGATGCTTCGGGGAAAGCGCCCAACTTCTTGGACAGAATTTGTTTAAGCACAGCCTAAACCCTCTCCTCATACGCAGCCGCAATGACTGTGAAGGAGAAACTGTCATGCTAAAGCAAGAGTTTGTAAAATGATGGCTAAATGTGGTAACTGGAAAAAAACAAACATTCTCAATATGTTCTTTTATTGTCTGGGAAAGTTGTTCACACTGTTCCTTAAGAGTCTGTGGAAAAACAGAATTGTAGTCCTAAATAAATGTCACATTATGGCATTAACTCAATTTTCATTCCCTCCTTTTTGAGGCAGAAGACACAGAAGAGCATCCTGCATTAAACTAAAAATATATGCAATATTAGGTACATGTTAAGACCTCTCTGGCATAGTCCTTCATCTCTATTTGGATAAAATGACAAGTGTGCAACTACAAATTAATTTTCCCTTGTTCCTGCTTAGAATCCGGGCAGCAAACTATGACCACCACGCGCGCAGGGCTAATGAAACAACCCCACACAAAAATAATCACTGGAGACAAAGAAAAGGGAGAGGGTACTGGAGGGCAAATAAACCTAACCACCAAGAAGTACCTAAAATAAGCAAGGGATTTACAAAACTCTTCTCAAGTCAGTTCCATTAAATCCGAATTCTGAAATTATTTCTGCTGAGGAGGAACCATTTCACCTAGCATATTATGCACAGCTATAATTATTAATACATCTTCATTCTGGCATGGAGAAGAGCTCCTGATCAAAATAGTGATCCAATGGTTAACGGCAACCTACCAATACTTGTTACACGAAAATTATGCACAAAGTAAGTGGCTGGTTGCATGTTTGTTTTGAATACACCTAACTGCCTACAACAGAATGAAATTTTAAAGCTATTTTAAAAGAAATGTTTGGGGTTTTGAGTTACCTGCCTGGACTCTGCAATGAACAGAGCCCACTGGTCACTTGGCTTGGCCTGACCCCGGCACGTCCCCTGACCCTGGCACGTCCCGCCCGAGGGAGGATAGCTGTAAATCACACCCTGCGAGACCGTGTCAACATGCTCCATCTTCAAATGGCCTGGCAGGATCACGCCATACCTGGCAACGCTTGCAAGATCACGTACGCAGTTGCCTCTCAAACTTTAGGATTTAAATTTTGCTGGCCCGACATTCAAGGAAGTCAGAAAACCTCCCAAAACATGCAGCCTCTGAGCGAAACCGCTTGCACAACAGAAGAGGCTGGGAGGAGAGAGGAACGTCTTCAGTTTTGCTCATCTTGCAGGATACTGAACGATCTAAATTGCTTCACATATTAAGGGATAGTAACGAAGGATCTGAGTTGACCCTATGTGGAAGCACAGCACTAATCTGAAAGNTTTTGCTCATCTTGCAGGATACTGAACGATCTAAATTGCTTCACATATTAAGGGATAGTAACGAAGGATCTGAGTTGACCCTATGTAGAAGCACAGCACTAATCTGAAAGGAGCTCCCAGGCTGAAAAGAATGAACACAACTGCCTAAGTAAAACATTAACTGGAGGTGGCAAAGGCAGGCAAAGGCGGGAAGACCACCTGTGTCCCAGCACCACAAAGAAATATTTATTTCTCAAGGAAGAGGCTTGCTTTCCCCAGGCGGCTGGGGGAAAAACAAGACAAAGTTCCTAAAAGACAGGTTACCTTGGATACTCTTAATACACTAGATTAAAAACAATTTAATTTATTTTTGCCAGAGGTCTTGGGAGCATCTATACCTTGGCTAGCTTTAAAATACTTAAAAAACAACTCAGTCCCATCTCTTGCTATTTATTCCTTTAAATGACAACGTTAGGTACGAGAGGCTAGTTACTGCAGCCAAAAAGGTATTTAAACGCAGACATGCTATCTGATTGAAGTATCACATGCATTTACAATTGCCTCTTACGGTTCTGCAGTCCCTGACTCGGACATCTTCCCACAGGAAAAAGGGAATCCTGAGCAAGATGGGAAGACCCCACCACTGGGTCTCCCAAAACGCCGCAAAAGTCGTAGTGGGCACAGCACTCACGTCCTCAGCATCCACCTTGCCTCCAGCGTACCAGCACCGTTGCGTTTTACATGCTGGGGCCAGGTTGTCCTGGTAGCTCAGGGTGGGGGGGGTCTTCACCCACAAGAACGAAAGAGATAGCAGCCACTAATTACCATTTTGCCATCATAAACCTTCTGGCACTGATTTGGCTGATTTTCACATTAACTCATGCAGCTTTAAACAGAGAGGGACTTAAGTTCACCGAGGTGAGCAGTAAGGGTAGGGTGAAATATTTCCTTGGCTTCAGCTGGTAACGTGTAGAGCCAACAACTGGAGAAGAAGCCTGGCCTCGCAAGAAACTGCATCGGGAACGTGACAGCCCAAGATGCCGTTGTCCTCATGTCCCAAAGGCTGGTCATTGACTCCACTTTACAATTCGCCACCCCCTGCAGCGACAGCCAGACCTTCAGCCTTAGCGAGCACTCCCCTAACCTTGCTGCAGCTACACCTACACAACGTTCTGCTGGAAGCAACGGGCAGGTTGCTGAGACCCAAAATGCCCAACCAACCAGCCCAGCCAGGAGGCAGCCAGCAAGGGAAGTAAGAACCTACAGAAAGGGGAATGGGGATGGGTATTTCATACATCACCACGACAGAGCAGGACGTATAGGAGTGAGCATATCCTGGCCCCTCACATGCCCTTACCTGTGTTTGCAAGAGCATGCTGGGGAGTACAGACCCTTTTCCTTTGGTTGCCCTTAGCAGAAGTGGGGAGACCCCAACAGCGGGGGTAGAAAGCTGCGAGGATCCTGGCTAAAGCTGCTCTGCCCAGCCTGCCAGCATCCCCCCCGCACCCCAGCAGCAGGAATACCCCAGAGGTACAACAGCTGCTCCAAAACAGGAGAAAAGTCTCTTATCTGGCGCAGCATCGTCTGGGCAGAGGAGCCTGCGAGAGGCATGCAATAAAAACAGGGTGGTAACTGTAAATCGCCAGGATCTTTTTGGCTGTGCGGAGCCCTTTCAGAGCCACAAGGGAAGGCAAGGCTGCTGCCCCAAGGGAGCTAGAACCGCATTTGGGCTGATAACCACACAAGCACACACACACGCAAATGGGCGCAGAGCTAGAAAAGCCAGCGGCGAAGGGGAATCACATTTGAGGATTAAAAACAACACCACCACAAAAAACTTTCTTTCCTCCCCACAAAATCATGAAAGGGTTTTGAGTCCCTTCAGTCACGGCATTTTCACAGTAAACAAAGCGATTTTAATGAACTTTGTTAGCCCTCCCACGTCATTTGTTAAACGTAGGGTAACTGCAGAATCCAGAGGTGACAGTTTTACTGAGAACTTTTTTCCTCTAGAAAGGTCCCTCACTCGCTGATAAAAAACTATTTGCACTTCAGCCCAAGACTGACCTTAAAAATCCCCTTCCCTCTCTTTTGGGAGAAAAAGCACACAAGCTCCAAACTGTGCCTCTTTCAGAACCAAATTTCAAAAATACTAAAACTTGCTAGCTAACACTCAAAAGGGCTTATATTCATCAGCAAGATAACTGAGGCTGCCTTTTCTAACCAAACTGAGCCAAATTCAGCCCGTGCGGCCCCGGTCCAGCCCCTCTGCCTCTCGACAGATGGAAAAACTGAGAACTCGGATGTGGCATCAACCCCTCCTGAAACCCGTGCCTGGCACGGGGGCTCGCACCCTCCCAAAAGCACATCGTGAGCTTTCTGCTTTTCTACGATCAATAAAGCCCAAAACAATAGCACACTTGAACAGTCTTCGATAATAGTACTGAACTCCTCATGTGTGTGCCACTAGCCTCACACCTGAGGTCTAAAAAATGTTCTTCTACTGGTTTTAATCCCCCTTCATCCCCATTACACTCATTGAAAAGAAGAGAAAACGAGAAACCTTGCCCCTCTGCGGCTCAGCCTTGCTGAGCCCCACCAACTTCAGGCATACAGCAATATTTAAGATGAGCTGGGAAGGTGCCAGATTAAACAAAGCCAGGCGCAGGACGGCACGGCGGCGGAGCTCAGGCCGCTGTACTGACCTATATTCACGCCTCAGCAGCTGAGCGGGGCTCAAATTATCTGGACAGCGCTGGGTGGGGGAAGCAACCAGTGAAAACTTCCAGGCGAGCAGCCCATGCAGCCCAAACTCAAATTTCTTCAGAGATACACACAAAGCATCACATTCACCAAACTAATGTTACACCTGCGGCGCAGCTCGGCTTCACACGGCAGACCTTTCTTCAGCCTTTAGGAAGACCTCAGACACTGTGGGAAACGCCTGGGCTGGGTTTGCTTTTGTCAGAAACCACAGACAGAGTGCGGTGATGGGACCGGTGATGGGGAAGGGCCTTTCATTTCCCCAGCATCAGATCGAAATTCCCAGCTGGGTCAGCTTCTGCTTGCTGCCAGACAGTTGTTAAAAAGCCTCCATAAAACAAGCTGGCTGTTTTCATCCAGCTCCAAGTGGATAGTGCTTAGATCCCAAGGTGGTAAAAGTTTTAGCAGTCAAGTGGACAGGCACATATCCTGCACATAAAGCTCCGTATAACCAGTACTAATCAGCAGCAGCCACACAGGAGGACGGAGAGGAGGCTGGAAATCCAGTTACCCACGCCATTCCTAGAAATGATTCAGCTAGATTGGACTTACAGCAAATGGGCAGAAGCAAAACAAGTAACTTGTCTTTGCTCCCTACGTTTTATGAATAAGTATTTCAGCTCCTGAACCCTTGATCTTTCTTTCCATAAAATGCTATTGCAAAAGCAAACTCATATTTTCCACACAGATGGAAAAGTATTTGCTACCCATTCAATTCCTTAAACAAACACACAAACTTACTCACCAGCTTTCTGCCTCACCCTCTTCACATTTTTTCTTAAAAAAATGCTTAAGTTTCTGCTTTTCTGGTCTTTCCTTTCAATATTACAGTATTATTTTTGCCTGTGGCATCAGCAACTTTTGGAGGGCAGCAGACGACCTCAGGACGATGCAGTAAGCCATTAAAATGAATACTAGGATTTCTGCTTTCTGTTTACAACCTTGTCGGAGCATGGCGTTTTCCTGCGAGGTTTTCAGTCTTGCAGAGCCGTTGACAAGTGAACGAGAAATTAGTAAATGCCTTGTCTGCATTGTAATAAAATAATTTTTTTTAAAAAGTCTTAAATCCCTTAAAGCACAGCAAATAGGAGGGGCGAAGGGGGTGTTTTGGAAATTGTACATGAGCAGTAACTATGTGTTACTTCCAAAAACATGCTTCCAGCTGTTACGTGCAAATACTGGCTTGAAAATGAAGCCCTAGACGAAGCGTCGGCACTGGTTAAAGCAGTCGGCTGGTGCAGTGCTGCTCGGCTGACACCGTGTACATGCCGTGCTGTCACAGAATGTGCTGGTCCCTCCCGTCCTGGTGTGTCACCAGCATTGCATCACTGCCAGTGAAATAACACAGCTGCCTCGACGCTTTTTTTTTAAGTGACAGCGAATTTCAATGCGGTATATCTCTGAGCCTGTGCCCAGCTCTACCGCCCGCGCAGGCCAGCTTCACCACGGCACCTTGCTTTTCAGGACCTTTCTTTTTCCCCCGCCATGGCCTCATTTGGGAAAAATAACCCTCCTGCCACCTGAAAGATGTCATGATTAAGCTTAAAGATTGGCAGCCATGTTATTGCCTGTCGTTATCCCCTTAGGCCTCTGGGATTACTGCTTTCACTAACCATTATCGGTGCGCTCCCTGGAGCCCGGCCACGTTAAATGGCCTCTCTGATGGCCCCTGCAATCCAGTGCAAACCCCAAACGCTGCTGAAAGGCCCCGGCAGCCGCTGACAAATCCCAGCGGCAAAACACACAAAACTTTTCTCGGCACTAACGCAAAAACTGCGACAGGTGTGATAAGTACCCTCTCACCAGGCTACTGCCCTTCGTTACTCTTCAGCAGGCAGACAGCCACGGCCATGGCCAGGCTGCCCACGTGGCTTTCAAAGAGCTTCTCGGTGCCAAGGATCGCGACGCAGGGAAGTTCACTTTTGCAGCTTTACCCACTATTTAACTGCGGCAAACCTGCCAAGTGCTGCTCTTTATAACGGCAGAGCTATCCGTGGCCACTGCCTGTTGTTTTAGTAAGTTAACAAAGAATACCAGCAACCATGAAAACATCTTACCATATGGTTGAATGACAATTTTAGAAAAAACACTGCAGTTTCCTTCAAAAAAAATTTCATAAGATAAAGATCCCTTTCTTCTGTATTTTGACAGCACAGGAAAAAAACACTTTGGGTGAGCTTTCAGGAGGGTTTCCCAAATGATGGACACTTAGAAATCATTGCTGATCTCTCCAGAGCACCTTCTTTTAATTTTGACAATTAAACGCATTTGTGTAAGGTTCAGCATCGGCTGCAGCTGCAAACACTCCAGCTGAAACCTGCAAGCTACATACTTGTTCAACCAGATTCATGTTATTATCTTTTCCCTTTCCCTTCATTGTGGCAAGAGTAACAATTTAATTAGACGGGGGAAGGAAAAAAAAAAAGCCCGTATTATTTATAACTATAGCGCAAGATACTATTTTTAGCTGAAGAACTCTTAAGAAAGAAACAGCGCCCAGATTTGATTTTCGCGTGCAACTTCCTGATTTTGTGATTCAGAGCCAAATTTCAGGGACAAGTTTAATTTAGGTTTTGATCCTTTTGACCCCAACACATTAGCAAGAGCTCCAGTTCTAGTGCCTGCAGCTTTGCTGCTTCCGAGCTCTATAGATCTAAAACTCAACAGATCCATCGACTGCAAAACCAGCAATGCTTCAGAAAAGGCAGTCTTCGGAGAAATAAAGCTGTCAGCCTCCCACGGTTCTCAGAGAAATTTGGGAGGCGGGGGAGTGTCTACCCGGGCACAATACCACGCTGATAGGAGCAGGACATATCCCGTTACGGGAACTGCGTGTTCGCAAACAAGCACTGGAGTAACAGGCTGTTCTGTACCGCGCGGTGGAGATAACACAGACAGGCTTCACGCTGCAAATCCACCCTCCCCAGCAACTTTTTTTTTTTTTACCTAAACTATATTTGACTTCTCTGTCAAGTATTTCAGCACAGCTGCTATTCTCAGGTTCTCCTAAAATACACACAGTAGGTACTGTACTATTGCACATATAAACATCTACCTTCCTACCACAACTATTTATGATTAAAATAACTTTTCTCCATTTCTGATTTCACTTCCTCTCGCCTGGCCCCGTTCTACATTGCACAGGAGGTGCTTTCAAGACTGCACCCAGAACTAATCTTTACCATGAAATAAAGAAATAAAAAGTTAGCCTAGTGAGAAGTTTAGAATTTAATGTCCCGTTTCCATTATCGGTGCCCTACAAAGCAGGACTTGATCTCTGATGCTTCACAGTTTAGGGAAAGGAAAAGCTTGAACGTGAGCAGTGTGCTGGGGGTGGTAGTGGAGGGGAGCCGCCTGTCATCTGTTCTTCCTTCAGACACCACCAGTGTCGGTTCCAGTCTCTGTTGGTCTAATTACATCTCTTACTGGGGCATGCACAGGACTTGTCCTCTCTGAAGGTATGACCCAACTGCAGCTATCGTGGCCAAAAATTGTGCAGTTCCACAACGGCTACACTTAGCAGCCATGGGTCTTAGTCTAAAAACAAACTCCTTGGATGAAGAACACCACACATGCTTTTTGGCTGCACTGGAAGAGGACAAAATGGTAGTGTGCAATTTAACAGGCTTTTCCACTCTTCTAGGACACTTTCACGGTTCAGGGGTTCTCCACTGATGCAGTGCATGACAAGAACCCAGTGGCTCCTCTGCACTGAAACCCACAGCATCACCTCCTAAACTCACCCGTCCAGCTTGGCTAAGGGTCTTCCTCAAGCAAACACAACTTGTTTCTGTTCACCCTCGCACCAGGCAAGTGTGGAGGTAAAAGTATTAACATCGCAGTTACAGAGCTGATGGGGCCGTACGCAGAAACAGACACCTCCACTTCCCTGGCTACACTCAGTTTTTAGCTGAACTCCAAGCAGCAGCTCGCTACTGCACTCACCCAGCAAGTGGTCAGGATGTTCAAACTGATGTTCCCAGCACCTGGTCCTTATCCAAAACCTCCCTTACAGGTACCTATTCCGCTCGAGAGGATCTTGCTCTCAGTGCATGTATTTTCCATAATTGAGTATGTTCAAGCCCAAAGCTTCTTCTCTTCCCAAAGCTTTTGCGCTATTCATACCTTCAGCGTGACATTATCTCTGACACTTCTGCAGGGCTAAGAAAACCCCCTCCTAACTCTCAGAAACATTACTCTGGGCATAGTTGAGCAGCCTCATGCCTTGTCTGTGACCATCCTGCCTACTCTGCCAGCTATTAACAAATAATTAACCCAGACTGAGGCAATGGCTCCTTTCTGCCTGATGGGATGGGGCCTCAAAGTTTTCAGTGTGAAGCTCCTTTGTACTGAACCCAGCGTGCCCTAGGAATCTTTCTATGGGCAGCTGTATGCTGTACGAACAGTCATACAAACAACAGAGATTAATGGAGTTCGTCTCTCGCCGTTAAAGGAAAACAAATACAACTGTTACAAACCATTTTGAGGTGATAAGGGATTTGGAGTGAGTGATGCTGACTCTGGACTCCGCGATCCCGTGGCACGTGTCCAAGTGCAGCAAGAGGAAGCTCCCACCACAGGGCACTGGATACGAATTATTCAGTTCCCGAAGCCGAGCCACAACCCACCGCCCCAGCAGGTCCCAGCCGTGGGCACAGGCACCAGCGCTGCAAGGCAGTGTTTCGGCAGCACTGCACTCTGCTCTGCCTCCTGTGCGGAGTCACTTCCACTCATTTACCAGCACTTAAAAATCAGCTGCACGACTGAAGTCACATCAGGAGGCAAGCAGCAGCTCCGTTTGGTTTTGGGGGAATGTAGAGTACAGGAAGTGGCTGGCACTGGTTCATGTACTTTCGGTCTTTCTTGGATGCTAAGAGAAGTTGCCTATTGCTAAGATTCCTGCAGTTATCACTAATTCACAACCACAGAAAGATGTTATTTACCTGGCCCCTTCCTCGAACATAATCTAACCAAGGGCCTCGACCCACTGGAGTGGAGATGGTGCAGATTCACAATCCCAGGCGGCACGTTCCCCTCCAACAACCACAGCCTTAATTCTGGGGTTGAGCCCAACCAAGCAGCTGGATACCTCCATAAGTACACACACTCTGAACGTGTCGCTTCCTTACACAATTTGGTAGTTTTTCTAAATAGCTGCTGTTTCACAAAAGCCTTAGTCTTCCTTCCCCTTGCTTTTAAGTTCTCTTTTATTTATAATTAAGGAATTTGCACGAGGAATTTGCACTTCTAGGATGAAGAAGTGAAATTTATGATCAGATGCTCTAGATATCGCTATGCATCAGTAAATCAGGGGGCAGGGGTTAAAAGAAAAATACCATGTCACTGCTCGTCTGTGCTGCCTGTTCTCTCTGCTCCAAAGCCCATCACTGGAGATGTGAGGCTGATGCTCCTCCCGGCCCAGTGCTCTCAAGTCCCCGAGGCACAGCAGGGTACTCTTCTGATGCTTGCTCATTTCATGGAATCATAGAACACCAGATTGGAAGGGACCTCAAGGATCATCTGGTCCAATCCTTCTTGGCAAAAGCACAGTCTAGACAAGACGGCCCAGCACACTGTCCAGCTGAATCTTAAAAGTGCCCACTGTTGGGGAATCCACCACATGCCTGGGGAGATTATTCCAAAGGCTGATCATCTTTGTGGCCCTTCTCTGACCCTCTCCAGCCTGTCCATGTCTTTTTTGTACAGCGGGGACCAAAACTGAACAGTCTTCCAGGTTTGGCCTGTCAAGCACTGAGCAGAGCGGGATAACAACTTCTTTATCTCTGCTGGTGATGCCCTTGTTGATGCAGCCCAGCTCCCTGTTGGCTTTTTTTGCCGCAGCAGCAGCACACTGATCACTCATATGGAGCTTGTTGTCCACCAGGACCCTTTGGTCCCTTTCCACAGAGCTGCTCTCCAGCCAGTAGATCCCAGCCTGTGCTGCACTCCTGGATTATGTTTTCCCAGGTGCAAGACCTTATGCTTGTTCTCGTTGAACTTCATAAGGTTCTTGTTAGCCCACTCTTCCAACCCATCCAGGCCTCCCTGCAGGGTGGCCCCCCTTTCCAAAGTGTCCACTTCCCCACTCATTTTGCTATCATCAGCAAACTTCATCAGGGTACACTTGATCCCATCATCCAAATCACTTATGAAGACAGATATTAGACAGCATTGGGCCCAATATAGATCCCTGGGGGACCCCACTTGTGACAGGTTGCCAGTTTGAACAGGAGCTATGCACCACCACCCTCGGGGTGCGGTCTGCCAGCCAGTCCCCCCCACACCACACGGACCCCTTGTCCAGACCGTAACGCATCAGTTTCTCTAGGATGAGGCTGTGGGTACACAGCGTCCATCGCTTGCCCCACATCAGCCAAGTGGGTTACTTTGTCATAGAAGGCGACTGGGTTTTGTCAAGCACCATTTGCCGTAGGTGAATCCATGCTGGCTTTTCCCAATCACATGCTTCACTGGACTTGTGATAGCCCCCAGGAGGGTTCGCTCCATCACTTTCCCAGGGACTGAAGTAAGGCTGATGGGCCTGTAATTTCCTAATTTCCTGGGTCCTCCCTTAAGCCCCCCCCTTGTAGATGGGGGCCACATCAGCCTTCTTCCAGTCTTCTGGGATGTCCCCTGATCTTCATGACTTCTCAAAGATTATGGAGAGCGGTCTCACAACAACATCAGCCAGTTCTTCTAACACTCTCAGGTGGACGACGTCTGTGCCCATCGATTTGTAGGGGTCAGGCTCCTGTAATCGTTTGCATACCAACTCTTCCTTCACTGACGGCGGGTCTGTGTTTGCATTGACCTGGATTTTTGTTCCCAAGGCCTGGGGCCCAACAGTGCTGGTAAAGACAGAGGTGAAGAAAGCGTTGAGAAGCTCTGCCTTTTCAGTGTTGTTGGTGACTAATTCACCTCTCCTGTTTAACAGCGGGGCAATACCTTCCTTCTGCTTCTGCTTGTTGTTTATGGACCTGAAGAACCCTTTCTTGTAGTTTTTGACACCAATTTCGATTCAAGCTGAGCTTTTACTTTTCTGACTGCATCTCTGCATGCCCGGGCAATGCCGCCGTAGTTCTCAACGGGGATTTGTCTGCTTTCCCACCTGTGGTACACTTCCCTTTTGGTTTTGAGCAGATGCAGAAGCTCGCAGTTAAGCCAACAACTAAACAACTGCTGGATTTGTAGACAGAGGAAAACTCCCTCCTTTGCCCTGCCCTGCCCTCAAGATCAGACTGACAGGGAAGGCTGTTGGAAGATTTTTTTGTCCTGACTTCTGGAATGGGATCCTCTGGACATCTCATTTAACAGACGCTCTGCACCTGCAATGCCCTCAGTTTCCCCTGGGCTTTGCATGCAGTACCTTAGTGTTGTGGCTCCTGCATTTTAACTTTGGGGCTTTGATTTGTCTTACAGCGACAGAAAAGCGTTTTGTCCAACGTGGTGTGTGGGATTACCTGGCCAGATCTCTGTGCACCATTTGGAACAAAACGCCCATTGCTTGTCTGCTATCAGAGAGCGGACTTAGCAATGCAGGTGACTGGTCCAGACCCACTAACTTCAGGTCCATTAAAACCTCTTTCTTTGTAGGAGAGAAAGGTGCACATATGTTGCAAAAATAAACTTACTTACACATCAGAACCCAATACAATTTCTTTGAATTTTTTCTACCTACTTTTCACATCTTTTAACTGAAAGAAGTGGTTTACAGTTTGGGCACTTGCATCAAACAAAACTCTGCTTGATAGCCTAAGCTCAACCCACAGCTTGTTAACTCAAGGTTGTTACCTCTCCTAGCTTCTTTCCTCACACACCGGAAACGTGAAAAGCAAACAAAAACCACAAAGGGTACATGGAAAAGCCGTGATGCAGTATAGACAGGAGAGATTTTCTGATTTACCTTCAATCTCTTCACTTTTCTTTTTTCGTCGGACACTAGCTGATATGTACAGGTTCTTCTATCTACACAGGCTGCCAATTTCTAACTGGTGTAGGCTTCAATGCCCGATGCACAGCAGGGAAAACAAAAAGTTACTTAAACTCCACAAAGGCATAGGAAAGGCTCAGGGGGCAGCCAGCACGCTGCAGTACTGACACCGTTTCTAATACTTACAAACCAGCCCCCAGCATGTATTGCTGCGCAGACACTTACCTGCACTTCAAATGCGTACATTTGAATTTTTTAATGCACAGAAAGCACATAATGTAAAAGGAAACAATTTTAACATGACACAGAGCTGCACGGTAATGCTCGCTCCGTGTTACGCAGCTAAAAATTCAGCCAACAGTGCCAGCTACATGACAGAAATACTCCATCGAGCCAGCGCTACAGCTCTGCAAAACTGTAAATGATTACAGAATAATGCCCTGCAATCAAAGAACAAAATGTGTGCTTCAGATTAATCACTTTCCAAGACGGGAAAGGAAAGATAGGCTTGAGAGATAAATCTGGCTGGGGCGTTTATGCAAGCGTATCATGCTCCTTAGTACTGAATGTCCCAGAACTTACAGAGGAAGTAAACAATGTGGTGGGGGGGTGCGTGGGGGGTGTGCGAGGGGTGTGCGAGCGCGTGTGCCCGCACTCACAACCCGAAATAGGACAGCCTGTGAAAAATGCCTAACTTTCAGTTATGAAACCCTAGCGTCAGAGGTCCCCCGACTGCCGGCTATATTGCTACTGCCTGGGAAAATCTAAAACAAGGACCTGTTTAGACACAGCCGACGCTCCTCTTCGGCATTTCAAACTTTCCTATAAAACTCCACGAGGATGCCCGTGGACGCCTGAGCCCTCTCCCGCACATCGCCTCAGCAGCCGTAGCAGACAGACAGTGCATCAGAAGGCAAGGGACTGCAAGCGCTTCTAGTTGGGATTTACTTCTGGAGGCACACTCCAGCAACCTACATTTTCAATATCCCTCTAGCATATAATCACGCTGCTTTTGGCTGCTTAAGCAATGCCAGCTTTCATGCATTCCTCGCTTTTGTGTAAACATATTTACATTTGTAACTCCTAACTGGCTTAACGCTACACAGGCACTTTGAGGAAAACCCTACGAGCACTTGAAGTAAATGCAACACTCTGACAGTCAATTACGAACACAGTAAACAATGGACCGGATGAATTAGGGGGGGCTGCATTTCCACAGAGGGCTCCCTGTGACTTCAGCAACCGTGTGAGCAAGGGCTAATCCAAGCAGGTCTTCAGCTAAGCAGGCCTGCAAAAATACCACGCTGCACCGGCACAGAACTGAAAAGCAAAAAAGGGAAGCAGCCGTAAGCCTGACCTCCATCTCGCAGAGCGAAACCGTGCGGCTCGAAACTTGTGCTGGTGAAGCGGGGTCGCAGCACCTTTGTCACGTGCAAAGAGGTACGTTCACAATCTGTTAGGTCATAAATTAAAGGCATCTGAGTACATTGCATCGTGACTGCTCCATGCCACCTGACTGCGACGGGTGCGGGAGAGGCCGGCGACCTGGATTTAGACCAGGGGCTGCACACAAAAACTGACAGGTTCGCTGGGAAGCCCCTCTGCAAAAGTTCGCCAGGGGCCCATGCCGCAGCAGCCCGAGTTACAAAGGTGTAGAGTCCCCTTACCGTGATTCAACACATTACAAAAAAGTTACAAAACCACCATGCGGAGTTTCAGTTGTCACCATCGCCTTTGGAGAAGGTCGGGGCACCACACAGCCATTCCTCACTGGAGAACGACAATTCTACACCACGTGTATTTCCACACAGGAGCTGATAAAAATTTCCCAAAACCAAAAGTGAGATACAGTGCCAGGGTATGCCCTGCAACAGGGCTGTGTATAGGGAAAATAATTCACAGAAACCAAGTGTTTAAGGTCCTCCTCCCTGCAAATATCTGGCTCTGTATTAAAATGAATTAACAATAATCTACTAATAACGAGACTGTGATGTAGCTGCGAGATTCCCCTAAAGCAAAATCCTGCCAATGTTAGTAATTGATTCGGCAATGTGCACCAGCTCAATGGCACAGGCGTCTCCAGTTCTTGGAGACATTACATCCAGTCTAATTCCCCCCCAAGGTCACCACAACCATCAGAAAATCCCTGTACATCATGACCCAGAGAGCTGTGACTAAACAGCTGTTATCAATAGCCTGGGAAACTGAAGCGCGGTATCTGAAAGGCATCAGCCACCACCAGCGAACCCCTCAGCCGACCAAGCTGCTGGAATGGCTCGGGCAGCAGTGGTGGAGAAGAAATCACAGATTTCTCTCGCGGGAGAGGAAGCAGGGCATGCCAGATTTGCCTTTGTGCTAATTGTTGCAATGTGTGTTTGCATGCACTTTATTGCAATGAAAAGAGGAGAGACCACCCTATCACCTGATTAAAGTTTTGAACTTTATCACGAAGGAACAAGGGACTCATAAACTGCACACTCTATGCATAAGCTCTTTAAAAGGTCAAGATAAGGTTATTCACACCATTAAGTGACTTCATCTAGCACCAAGTCCATTGGAAGCTGCCTACTGAGTATGTCAGAAACTAAGTCGCACCCAGCAAAAGCAGCAAGGGTGTCCATCCTCCTACACTCCAAGGCATCACCTTGCAGTTTTAAGCAATGATTCAGTATGAGTTTCTCAGTCTAATTCTGATAACAAAAAAAACTGCCACCAGCTTCGCACCTAGATGTGGAGGCATTTACCAGAATCGTTAAACACCAGGCACAAAGGTAGCAGCAGAGGCAGAAGATACAAGAAAACCAGAGAGCTATGTAAGAAAAAGGCTCTTTATATTCTCTAGTCTAAATACACTGAGTCAGAGGACACCTACCAGAGGATGCAGAATAGTGTGACTACGGACTGTATACTTTCATGTCTTATATATGTTATCAGTAAGGAACTTGTACGTCTCCTCTCTTCTCACCGATAGGGAAGGAAAAAGTAACAGCCCCTCACGATGGAAATAAGAGCAATTACTACCCATACCATTAAATATTTTAGGGACAGCTCAGTAGCCCTATGAACTGTACAATCTCAGACACTGCTCGCTGTCTAGTTCAGGCCACATGAAAACAGAGACCGAAGTCTCTCTAAGGCTGGATCCTCCATCTCTTACACAAATTAGCAACCCCTCTGTGCACAGGATCAGCAGAAGAACAGGACTACCCAAATGACTAAGGATTTGCACACTGACAGCATCAGGACTGCTTACCTAAGGGTGGATTAGTTAAAAAAAATAAACAGTGTTGTAAATTATAGGTGGTGCTGTGAGCCCCACCTACACCTCGTATTATCCAATACTTCCTATTATAAAACCCTGTTCCCCGTCGTTAATAGCTCTGCAAACCTGAAATGAAACTGGGATTAGAAACAGGGTAAGTGGCCTGGGATAGGCAAGACGTGGGAAACGGGGAATCCTGGGGTAGGGTAAAAATGTAGAATGAGTAGCTGGACAAAAAAAACAGGCAAGCTGGACAAGGACAGCAGATCTGGAAAGCAGGGGAGGTGGGCAGAGAGATACAGGAGATCACAGGAAAAGGAAGGAGGCATGCATGGAGCAGGACTGGGAATCGTGGTGAAGGAGACTGGGACAGGAGACAGTGGGGGACAAGGAGCTCGGGGAAGGGAGAAGACGATGCAGGGCTGGGACGGTGTCCGTCGGGGAAGCCCACGGACCCTGGGGAGGTGAATGACACAGACAAGCACACCAGGAAGGGCGTATTTCTTTACTCAGAGCCGAGTGCAACAAATATGGCACAGGGCCCACACAGAGATCACGGAGTATGAGCCAAAACCCTGAACACCCCTTGAAGCATCCAGCCGAGCAAGGAGACTCGGCGTGGATGGAGTGTGTGAGAGCGTTACTAAGAACAGTGTCATAGCCAGCATGAGAAGTAATTCCAAGTGTTAGAGGCAACTTTAATTCTGACATTTTGTACTTCCCAAGCACTTGGCTTTTATATTGAAACATTTTTTGGTGTAGATTTCCGTATAAATGAAGTACATCCTTATTTAGTACTTCTGGTCAGCACTTCACTGAACAGTGTTCTCTACCCACAGAGACACTCCAGCGATCTGCAGTTAATGGTCAAGCCATGCGAAATCCAACTTTCCTGCTCCCTGCCTGCTCCTGGAAAAGGAGAAAGGCCCATCATTGGCATTGCTCAAACCCACACGCTGTATCGTGGTGCTTCCAGGGAGAAAGATGCTGCCCCCCACACACCTGTACTCACCTGGAAGAATCGGTGGTTTGATACGCGATACAGTTTCCTGCAGGAAATAAGGAAACTATCATCTCTCAGCCCGTGAAGAGCTTGGGGGCAGGGGGCGGGGAAACAACAACCAACAACTATCCAGCAAAAATGTCAAATCAGAAACCAGGCACTCAAGATTGGATAAATTTAGTAAGATGTCATGATTCAACTACAATCGAAGGAAATCCATACTTAATTTGTCAAACAACTGCTATCACTATTCAAGCAAAGTGTTTTTCCTTCAGGCTGAGGGGACACCAAATCCACACAATTTCTCAATTTACTACTTTTTTCCTTTTTTATTTTTTCTTCAATTAGAAAACATTGTCATTTCACATGCTTAGTACGAGCCTGAATAAAAAATGACACGTGAGAAGCTTCTGCCAGGGTTAAGTCCCAAACAGCTGTTGGAAAAACCTAAAATGAACATTTTATCCTGGCCAAATCAGTGTTCTTTTCACTATTTATACTTTTGGATCCAACAGCTGCAAGCGATGCTACAGGTCATGTTGTCCTAAATGGACAAAGAATCTGAGGATCCTCTCAAGTTTTGGAGGCTTGTTTGTACTTCTGTTCCCCTCTCAGGACTTCACAGCACTGCTGCACCGACACCAACGTTATGCGAGTTTAAGTAGGATACCAAACTCTGGTCAGAACAGATTTTTCAGCTAAGATTTTCTATCTTTAAAAAATAAAAAGACAGACTATTTTTCCTCCTTCCATTTTTCAGCACCATAGGATCAACACTGGCTGCTCAGCTGGTAATACCCCTCTTTATTTGAAGTTATTTTTCTCCTTTCACCACCCACATTCATCTGGGACTTACTCAGTATTATTCTGCCTGACACCGGTCCAAAACAGCAAACAATTTCTGTAACTGCACAATAAGCAGAGCGGACCCTAACAGAGGCGCTTTGTCATCTAAGAATCCCCTTATGCAACATCCAGTTACGTCCTGAAAATAATGTCAAAAAACTTGTAAGGAGGTTAGATACAGCTGTGCCTTTAACAGAACAACTTCTCTGGTATCGGGACCAGCATTTTACAGCAGGGGAGTGTTTCTGCTGTACTTTGGCATCCTGTCATCAGAGAGAGGTGGAGATTTATGCCCTTTCTCCTTCCAAAGTAGACTCCTTCAGTGCCCTATTTTATATTCTTCCTGACAGGTCCCTATTCTGTATTAAAAAAACCCTGCTGCCGCTGCGTTGCACAGCAAAAGATCTTCCCAGCCGAAAGAGAAAACTCCTGCCACTAAGTCAAGCAGCAAGAGGTAACTCTGTGGTTAAAACTGTCAGGATAAAATACTTTGCTCAGCAACATACTCATTTCCAGCAGGATTTGATAAAATTATAATTCACTGTCCAGAAAAAGACTAAAACACTGAACATATTATACCGAGAAAGTCAAAATAGGTCATTCAATCAGCGTTATTCCCCCTTCATTTCAAACATAATACAAAGCAGTTAAGTAGTTTCTCTTGCAATTAGCATCATCTTTGTCTCCTCAGTGTCTAAAATACACTGGAGATATGGAGCTGCTCTGACTGTACAGCAGCCCAGGCCCTGCTCCCCGCCATTACTGACTTCTCAATAAATACACAGAGGTGAAATCCTATCTTCAATGATTTCAACTACAATAATTTTCTTTGGTTTCTCCAGTTCCCTGGTCTATCACCTCAAATGACAGACCTTTTCCCACTGATGAAAGAGGACTACAGATGTGCTCAGGAAGAACCCCAACATCTCCAATTGCTAATGCACATCCCACTCCATCCTCCGACCAGGAGGACTTGGCACCTGGCAGAGCCCTGAAGAAGGTGGGCTAGAAACAGCCTCCCTGGGGAACAGCAAGGTTTTAGAGATCTTTCCTGGATGTGAGAAGTCTGACATATGCTTCAAATGCATTTTAATTTAGAAAAAAAAATGTTGGAAAGATTTTATTTATGTTTCTAATTAGGTAAACAGTATGCTTCTTCCACCTGCTCCAAGCTACCCCACTAAGCCCAGTAGATACCGGATGTCTATGAACATACTTCAGGTCTATTTACTCCCTACTGCTAGTTCACAGAATCCTTCCTCCTTCCAGCCCTAGACGCCACTACCTCACGGCCTACACACTTTCCTTCTTTTTTTGTACGTAAAATGGCCTCACTATTGATTTTCAAGTACCTTCTAAGCACACGGCTCCCTTCCACAGAGCTTTCTGAAGAACAGCTCCTCATAAAAGATTTCTCTCGTACCCTAAGTGTGCAAATCTTCTAGCACATTTTAATTAGAAGTATTTTTACCGTGCACAAACCAGGCTGTAAGAGCAACGGGGCAAGAAATAAATCTCAACATACGATGGGAAGCGAGAATCACACTGTCAACATCATGACGAAAAAATAGTATTGGGTTCAGAGCTTTTGGCTGCTGCACAGCTAGGCTGGAAACCTCTGGCCCAATCCATGCAGAGCGCTGATATGATTTCAATTTGAAAATCAAAGATTTTTAGATGTGGCCCATTTATCTGGGCCACATATGTGGCTCAGGCTACACAAATGCAGAAGCTGCTCGCACAAGATTCACAAAACACTTTGGAGTTTTTACAGCTCCTCGGTGGCAGCATCATTCTTGGTGCCAACGCTGTTCTCCTACAAAGGCATCATAGGACCAGCAGCCTCACATTGTAGGTCTTGATGAATACTTAAAGAAGCACCATTCACTCTGAAACCTGACATCTCAGACAAATGGTTTTGAGTTCCGCCCTAGAGTGAAACTTTAAAACACAACAGATCGTGTTGCACAAAAACAAGGACAGCAGCTCTATGCGTCTCAGCTTACAAGCATCTCAGGACAAGACCTGAACTGGCGTCACCTTCTCCTACAAATTCCTGGAAAAAAAACATTCTCTGAAAATGAGTTAAGGTCCAGAGCAGTTTTGCAGAACAAACAGTAGGTTATAGACTTCCAGGAAACCACATCACTGCTCTCAGCGCAAAACCGATCAGCAAAAAAGGTGATAATGTGGGAGCCTGTAAGAGTCTCACACAAAGACATTCTTTGTTGAGCACTGTTCTCACTTATCAGACGCCAAATTTATGTACTAAGCATATCTAGAACTTTATATGTGAAACTCATAAATCCTCCATGAAGTACTAGCGAATATATTTACACGAGATAGGGGTTCACAAATACCCATAAAGTCAGAAACTTTTGATCTGGATTAAGTCTCGCATTTTAAGATATGTTTACACTGCAAATTTCATGTGAGAAAGTGGGTCTAACTCTGGTCACAACATGTCTTCGGAGAGCTGAAATACCTGCTTGAAGAGCATGGAGAGAAAAAAACCCAAATACAGTAGGTTTTAAGAGTGCTGACACGTAACTGGTGTACATATCAAGATAATTCAGTCCACATTCTAGATAAAACAAACACGGCCCTGGAAGTCATGTCCTAAAATGATTTCTTTAGAATAATGTCTTTATTCTTCTTCATCCTATTTTGGGAAAAAAGTAGAAACCAACAAGCTACAGCATGAGAAAACACTAACTCGTATGGGCAAATCATCTACAATGTCAGAGGTGGTGGCTGTCTAGACTAGGACAGTACTTTCTTAGAACATTAGTAGGTAATTAATATGTTTTTAAACAAAGCTTTGTTTACTGAAGTGCAACACTCTTACTAACACTCCCTGGTCCTGCTCAGTCCTCACTGGGAGTCCAGGCTCAGCTGCAACCAGGATTTTAAGCACTGCTGGGTCGAGTCTTACATTAATGGCAACGCATGCTGCTGCGATGCTATAGCAGAGCCCCACTCAGTGTGGCCTTTAGCAGCGACGAGAGTCAGACCCTGCTCCCTGTATTTCATCTACCCACACAAGTTGCACCACCATAAAGTGGGCTGCGTCCACGCAAACCAGTTTTCATTCCCACTACGAATTGCTTTGGACTGAGCAGTTGCAGCAGGCGGGAGGGAGGCAGAGCGAAACCCAAGCGGATGTGTGCTGATGTGTTTGGGTGTTCCTCTATCTGTCCTCCCCCAGCAGAATGCTCTCTGTCCTCATGAGCCTCCTGACTTATCTGCTGCCTCCCACTCCTCTGGGGTCAGGATAAGCAGATGTTACCTCCCTGCTGAAGTACTGGCATCCAGCCCGGACCTGTCCTTTTCTGCTCATGTGATGCAGGAGCCAGCAAACCTAACAAAAACTTTTTTCCTAGGGCTGCATCCATCCCACCCTCTGGTCACAATGCCGGGTGTCCCCATGGCCTCCGCTGCTCCCGGGAGAGTCAGAGGTCTCAGAAAGCCAGGGATGGGGAGGTGGGCTGGCCCGAAGGCACTGCAAGGCTGAGGGCTGGGTTACGAGCAGCCTCCAGGCAGACCCATAGCACAACACAAAGCACGAAGACGCAGGTGTCAAAGGAGGAAAACAGCACCTTTGGCAGCGCTCCTGCCTCCTGCCCTCATTCCAGAGCTCTCAAGAGGATTTTAGCACGGAGACGTCAGCGCAGACCCACCCTTCACCTCGGCACGGGCAGTGGGTGAAGGGATGCAGAAGTGGCATGATCCAGTGACTCACCCCATGGAAACGCACCTGGCCGCCGGCAGCGCTCAGGTGTACAGCAGCCAGAGACTGCACAGGCAGAGCCCCACACCCGCTGCGAGCAGCCTCCTGCCCCCCAAAACTGGCAGGCAGCACTCTCCGGGAGAGCTGGAGGCAGAAGCTGCGAAGACCCTGACAACAAGCTGTCTGTGCCGCACGCCATCCTCCTCACTTCACGTGGATCTTCCTCCAGCCCTCCGGCAATGATCTGCAGGCTGCCTCTGCCCTCCTGTCCCAACGTGTACCTCCCTCGCGCGTCCCTTTACACGTAGCAAGTGGCAACTGCACCAGCAGGGGAAAAATAATAAAGAAAAGCAAAAGAATACCTTGCCAAATAAACATGTTCAAGTGAGAACCCAGCATTTCATAATTCAGCTCTTAAGTACATAGCATGTTGCGATCGAGCAAGCAATTCATTCAATTCATTAGCACAAGTCTAGTCATAAGAGCTGGTTTTCACAAGGCATTTCTTTACCTGTACAAAACCCCAGAAAGGCATTTCTCTGTCACTGAAATCTTACAAAGGTGTTTTCTATCAGTAGAAGTATTTGAATAGCCTTTATTTTTAATATGTACCAGTGTACAGATAAAGAAATTTGCCCCAATAAGCAAAGTCCAGGTAAGATGCACATAGAGTTATTAACAAGACACCAATGTTGTTAACTCCCATCCTGGCCCAAATGGCCTGCAAAGCAGCATCACGAGCGTATCGGTCCTTGAGCAAATGTGCGAGGGGGGTGGTCCAGAGAAAGGACTCTGGCTTCACAGGGCAAGACTGGCTCCTCCCGGACCTCACAGCTGGGCGCAACATCAGGAGGAACCACTCTGGCAAAAGGCAATGGCAACACAATGATGCTCTTTTCCTCCAGCCCCACTGAAAAGCAGCTCCCTTGCTATTTCACCGCTAGGATGAGGCAGAGCACTAACGCAATCACTCCCTTGTTCCCAGCCCCTTACGCTGCCCTGAAATTGCTCTTTGTCAGTCCTGCAGCCTGATCGCCTCCACGCTGCGTGCCCAACCAAAGCGCAGCTACGCTGGGCAGCATGCCCTGCACAGTGACAAGCCAGCCCTACCATTTCCCGCAGAGGCATCCCATGCACCATGCAACTCCTCTGGCTGATATTATGAAGGGAAGGATGGAGAAGGTGAAGTAGGACATAATGTCCCTGGAGTCTCCCGAGACAGGAATGAGGAACCAGGGGATGGGGAATTGAGGAATGGAATTTTTTTCTTTTTAATATTAGTATTTGGAAATTGAATGAGTGTTCTCTGCTTGCTACTCCCCTCATCTCAGAGGTTTTAGACCAGTGACCTGTGACAACCCCTGCCTGACGCATTGCCCAGGAGATAACTTAGAAAACGTAGCTGATGAATACAGCAAGACATAACCTGCTGCTGTTGGAGACCACACTCCACTCCAGCGGTGGCCTCCTCTCAGTGCCTGGGGGAACCTCAAGGTCCATCATCCTCGGCCATGCAGAGCTGCAGACGCTCTCCCTGAAGAGCATCACAGTGCGCCCCAGCAACTCCTATGCACCCCCTCCAGCCTTGCACACCTGAGCTTTTCCTACCCCTCCACCCCAAACAGCAGCTGGGGCCACATCACCGCAGGCCTCCAGATCTTCCTGCAGTTCCTGGCAAGAGGAGAAGAACGGCTCCTTCTCCAGCGGCCTCAATCAGAGGAGCAAGAGCTGTACCCACCACTCGCAAAAACCGCTTGGGAACATGCTGGTTTGCTTGGGAAAGCTAAGCCGATGTCAAATAAATGCCAAATACACACGGGTAAGGAGTTGGTGCCTGTCAGTGGTGCAATGGTATGCCACACGCACAACTGGAACATCGCGAAACTAGCATAGCCGGTGCAGAGAAGCACAGGACACCCCGTCCTGACTTTGTCTGAAGCAAGTTAGAACAAAACATCTCACACTGAAGGAAAATCCCCTTCTGTAGACAAGCCACTTTTTAATAATAAGTGCTAAACGGACTATTCAACCAGGTAATTAATGTTAATTAACGTATGTCAGGCCATAAATTGGCTAAATGCACCTCATTTTCCAAGCTTAGTGCGTGGCAATGCTCAGGAAATTGTAACAGAACAGTCTAAGTTTGTAGAAGCACAAAAAAAGAGCAAATAAAAGGTTAAGTGTAATCTTCATTTAACTCGTGGTGTGCTGAGCCAGCACTACCGAAAACTGAATGACTGTGCACATTACTTGAACACTTTATTTTGCTCCTGAACCACTGCGCTACTCGTGTATTGTCAGCCCCAAGAAAAGTCACATCAAAAAAAACCCTGCAGCTCCCCGAGCGTTGTGCTGTCAGGCAGGCCTTGATCGGGATGCTCGCTGCGTGCTGCGGGACCTGGATGTGTCTCCTGCCGCGGGACCCTGCAAGGCTGTGGCCCCTTTCCAGCGCCAACTTGGGAATCGCAGTTTTTCAAGGCAGGCGGAATAAAACAGCGGTGGGAGGACGCTCGTGGCTTGCACTCCTCCAGAGAGACTTTGCCTCAAAACACCGAGGGCCTCGTGCCTGTAAAAGAAACTATCACTGCCATTTTATAACCCTGCCCTTGGGCACGTTTTCTGTGACAGAGATAGTAGTAAGGCTTTTTAAAAAGCCGGAGAGAAACAAGAACGCGCAAAGATTTTAGCCTATGTAAGAACTTGCATTAGGAAACACTTCCAGTTTCTCCCTTGGCAAGCTGCCACCACGCTAAGACCTGCTGTAATTGCACTGCAAAGAAGAAACAACCCTCACAAAAGGTTTTCCGTACTTCCACGCAAAATAGCTGGCTGCCAAAATCTTGCAGGGCACCTTTAGTAGGCTGCCACCTAGAGAAATGCTTTGGCTGTTTATCCTCAGTTCTCCCTTATCTCCAAGGCGATCTCTTCGGCCTCACTTTGAACCCAGCACATCCACCAGTAATTTTCTGGGGTGATTTCACGCTTGTTCTCCCCATCCACCCCAGGCAAACTGGCTGAAAGCAGCCCGGCTGCTGCAAGGGGGTTGGGCAGGGGGATGGCCTGCACCCGCCCCGGCGCTGCCTGTCTTCTTGCAAGGGACGCCGCCGACTCACATTTTCTACTTTGTCCACGTCAGCACAAAGAGCTTTCACAAAACCACGGGGCTAACCCTAATCACTCGCCTTTCTAAATGCGCCAGCACGTGCCCAGCCTCCCCTAATCTCCCAGGATTACAGCAAAGCGGAGCAGCACCACCAAAATGACCCGAATACAAAATGGCCTTGTGTGTAAGACATGGCTCGCTTTACCAGGACAAAACCAAGCAGACACAGGAGATCCCGGGGCAGGAGCACCAGGATGCCTCTCTTCCCCAGCCTGACCGTCTCAGACAGCATTTGTCCAAGCCAATACCATACAGCAGATGTAAAAGCCACTAAGGTGATTTAACTTTTATTGGCATTAACCTTGCACTTTCAAACACAGAGGTAAGTGTAGGAGCCGACCTCTGACTCTCAAGCTTCCTCTTTTAAACGTGCCCAAATATTGACACTAACAACCTATTACAGACTACGCCGACGTTGCACGACTGTTTTAGGTGACCCTCTGTCTCTAAAGGACTGAGGACCATCGATTCCAGTACTCATCACGCAGGTCTACCCGACAGCGATACTATCCGGCACCGTTCACTGGAGGTTTCCCATTCACATCAGAAGTGAAGTTTATCAGAGCCTGTGACTCTTTGCAGCTGATGACATCCACCAAGGCGATGTGTTTATACCTGCATTTAACAAGTCCTTCAGCGGAGGTGCTCCTCACTGTCACACTGTGGATCAAACAATGTCAATGATTCTGGGAGAGCTACTTGGTGTCTCTCTCTCTCTTTCTCTCTCCTCTAATAGCTGTCACCTGCCTGCATGAGCTGGCAAAAAGCAAGATCTTTGATGTATGTTACAGATATAAAAGAATAATGTGTGCTAATATCTACATATGGTTTCTACTGGAAAGTTTAAAAAGTCATTTGTTACTTTGATACTAAGTGTACTCCTCTCTGATGCAAGAAGCTTGCTATCTACCGGTTTCAACTTCGGGGCTGGAAGCGCACATCTCTCTACGTTGCTCAGCACAAAATTCACTTATAAACGTTACTGAGTATTTTGTTAAAGCAGAACATAGTAAGGCTTTGATCAGGTAAGATGCTTAAGCAGTAAATTTAAGCACACAAGTAATCCCAGTGAAGTCCCAAGGATCCATTCACATGCTTAAACGCGTGCTCGCTGCGGTAGATCAAAACTTAAAATAATCAGGCTACAGTTTGTAACCCAAACCCTTCTGTACAGATAAACAAGGCAGCTCAAAATTAGAAAAAAAAGAAGTGAAAATATAATAGAAGGCTGGAAAAAATATTCATGCTAGCAGTTAACTAGGAAATACTTCTTTTAAAGAAAAAAAAAGAAAAAAAAGACAGCAGGGAAAAAATGAAATTGATGCAAATTCCAGTTTCAAGCTGTCACTCCTGATAAAGATGCTGAGTGCCACTCTGAGGAAGGAAAAATAAGAAGAACAGAGTGGTGTTGCTTCCTTCCCACATCCTTTGCAAAAAGATGATTAAAAAAGTCCGACGCATCTTGCGTATCAGCATCTGGCTAACAGATTTAGACAGCTGTCTACATCGCTGGCCAATTTCTCAACTCTTTTCAAGTCTCACTAATTAGAGAAGAGACTTGTGCGTTTGCTACGCTGAAGGGGACTGCAGCCCTTCGGTACATATTGGTCAATAAAACATGGTAAGGAATGATGAAATGTCCATGTACAAAGTTTACTAAAATCTCCCCTTCAAAGTAAAGATCCCAGTAGCTAGTATTTATCTTTCACAAGGAAGATGAATGCAACAGATGTAAAACAAATAGGCTTCTGATACAAAAAACAAATAGGAGCAAATCAGCTGTGTGTAAATTTGGGAATTGCTGGTATCGGTGTATAAAGGACCAGTTTCACAGTCTTGCCATACCGCTTGACAAAGAGGAAAATAGTCCCCCTAGTGTACTCTTCATGTAGAAAAGACTGTTTCACAAGACAGTGCTGCAAGAAATTACAAAATAACATTATAGGAAGAGATATGGAAGTACTTAAGCTATAGTGAAACCTCTGCTATATACACGGACACAACGGTGTTTCAGTTTTCTATTTCAAGATTATCGAGTGAAGTGAGTTACTGCATCCTAAGTATTTGCGGAGAAAAACTTGTTTCTCAAGTCAGCACACTAGTTATGTGACTGCAGGACATCGACAAGGTAACGGCTACCTGAATTTGGAAGGACAGGTAGATCTCGTCATCGAGGAGCCCTGTGGAAGGATCTGCAACAGCTGCCTGGCACAGTGCATTTCATGAGGGTGAAAGCAGCTCAGCCTCAGACCTCTTCCCCCCTCCACTGATGATAAATATAAATACTGACTCTCCGTAAGTACTCAAGACAGTAAGCAGATACTGAAGCATGCACCTAAACCCTTCCCGGTGATTTGGAAGTGTATGGGATTGTATCAAACCAGGACGCCCGTGGCACATGACAGTGTCCGCAGCGTGCCAGCTCTACAGCGATGCGCCTAGTTAGCTGCCAGGCAGTATGAGGTTAGCTAACGTCCCACCGGGGCCAAGGGGAGGGGGAAGCAAAAAAGACTGGGGGAGGTGGGAGGGTATTGGGCAAACCTTATCTGAATTAGCGGAAACGTAATATATGCCTTCTAACCACATCTAAAATATTCACTTCTGCTTTAATGCCCGAGGCAAAAAAAAAAAAGTGATAGTTGTAACTTTAATTTATGGCTCTTAAAATAATTGTTTTGAGGAGTACAATCCCAGCTATGTTTACGGATTATGTATTCAGCACATCTCACTGGAAACTGTATTAATACTTCATATGTAATAATATATAAGATAATAAAACTAACTTCTCTTCTTCCTTTCATTTAAAATGACAATTTTCCCACCCAGTGCCAGAGCAGAATATTGTTAAACAGGCTTGCTGCCTTCAAAGACGAATTTAGCTGTGTAGAAATATTCTAAATTAAGATAAAAGCCTTCTGATACAGAACTATCTTCTGTTCATTTAAAATCTCAGTGTAACTAGCAATCTGAAGAAGTCTGATGTGAAAAGCTGACATTAGTTCCTGAAGAGTTGTATTCATTACCTGTGAGGGAAACAAAGATGATAATAACATATAATGTCTTTTAGCATCGGCAGACTAAGATGGAGTCTCTATTTAAGAGTGTTGCCTCTGCACAAACTAATTTACCTTCCAGCCAAGACACTGAAACAGTCCTCCTCTTAATGTAAATGCATACATTCAAAGAAACCCTAGCCCTGCTAAGGAATTAAATTTTGCAGTTTTGGATGCCTGGCAGATTATTAGCTCCCGACCTCTCCTTTGCCCCTTTTGGCATGCCCCTACTACCCACGCACAACTGCACCCACCGTTAACACGATCGAACACCTCACCCTAACTTCCAGAGACAGCTCACAGTCATGAAAGAGGCAGAATTTCCTGCTACCACTCTGCTCGCATCTCCTGAGAAAGGTCATCTTAAAGGCTTGTGAGAAACTTCTGAACTAAATTATATCAGAGGAATCTCAAGGGATCCAAGTTTTTAACATTTTAATTAGCTCCAAGTACCAGTTAATGCTGCTCGCAAAGGAATCAATATCAAATTAACAGCATAAATTGTCAGAAAAATTGTGAATGTATTAAGCATACTAATCAATGTAAGCACTTTGCATTATGGCCCAGATCCTGCTTCTGCTGAAGCGAATGGGAGTTTTGCCACCAAACTCAGCCGAAACAGTATCAGCCTCATTGTTCACTAAGTCTTCCTTTAAATTGAGTATTGAGAATTTACTGAAAATTCAAAGTATCAGATAAAAAGGCTGGATTTGTCATAGCGGCTGACACCTAAAGCCACTGCTTCTGCGTGAAAGCAAACAACTTATGAAGGCATGGGCTGTCATCGGAAGATGTAACCCTTTATCACACTCCGTGTCGTGCTTGTGAAGTCCGATCAAAATTCAACACCTAATACAGAGGCAAAAGCTGTGAAAAGGATCTGTGTTTTTAAAAGCCTTGTCCTGAATCAGCTATGCCACCAATAAACTTTGTGTTTATATTTTCCCCAGCCTGAGACAAGTCTGTCAGTGAAATGTTTCCTCTACAGTGCTCCATTTGGAAGGTAAAAATCATACAGCTGCACTTCAGTTGCTAGCAGCAAGTCCTACTCAGGCAGCAAAATGAGAGACAGGGCTGCTAATATAAAAACTGCCAGAAATGTTTCATCTGCACAGTATTTCTGACCTATTTGTATAGCATAAGTTAGCCCCTGATCCAAAACTAGAGAGCTTCAAAAAGGAAATTTAATTTCTCTGTAACACAGTAAAACTTCCCGGCAAAATCCACCTTCAGCCACCCATTCAGAAACTCGGTCTTGGATGCTGCCAGCATCGGCCCTCGGCAGCAACTGAACCGTACCAGGATTTCCCTGTGCGAACACTATCGACATCAAGCAGCCCCTGCATTTCTGTATAGCTGCAAGTACATGACATTTCTGCACCCGACAGGCACTAATAGATGGACATGGAAAATGAGGAGAAAAAAACAGTTCTGGAAATCACTTCAAATGTGCTTTACGTGCAGCACCAGCTCCTGGTAGGCCTTATTAGACTCAGAGAGCAAAACCCTGCCTGCCTGCAACGTGCTTTTGCACACGCTAAGTAAACAAGCCACAAAATCAGATTTTTTTTTTTTCCTCACTTATTAAAACGCCGGTAATCTTAGCTGCTAACTGTCACAATGCTGGACAGAAAATGTTCGGCTATACGGGGTTTATCAGTACACTGTGCCCTCATACACTGGCACTGCATGAAACGCAAACCAAGCGTTCCCGTGGCAGAGCAGCCAATAACTCCACGCTTTGATTAACTTTATGAAGAAATGTCAAGACCCGAATTTCCCTCTATTGCCTTTGAGGAACGTGTGGGAAAGCACAGGGGTATTTCTTGACGCAAATAATAGTCGTTCTGTATTTGCGCTTTGAGACTGAGACCGACCTTGCACAAAAGCAACTCGGCTTATTTCCAGTATGAGTTACACCAAAGGTATCTATAACTTAAAAACCAAAACAAAACCCCATTCTTAAATCCCCCCCCCCTTTTCTTTCCCCGCTCGTGTTCTTGTGCACCAGAGAAGCCAGCTCCGCTCCAGCGTCTCCCCTTCTCCCAGAGCTAGGAGCCCTTACCGCTTGCGCACGGCAACAGGGCGGAGACAAAACTTTTCTGACCCCCCTCCCTTGAA
>VZSC01016618.1:174038-185210 GCA_013398225.1 Steatornis caripensis | reverse complement strand
CCGTGGCTGGCGTGAGGCTGGCAGGGAGGCGCTGCGGTACGGCCCCGGCAAGCACCGCCCGGGCCCCGTCGCGTGAAGCCGCCCCTTCGTTCGGCAGGGCTGCGGGCAGGCTTCAGGTGTTGCCCGCAGCGGCGCTGGGAGGAAAGCCTTTCCCAAAGGCACCGCGACACTCGCACTAAAGATCACCTTCAGCCAGGAGCCACGGCTGCACCGAGGATCAGGCAAAGCGGTCCCTCGGTTTTCCCGGTTCCCCTCGTCTCAAAGCCAAGGTGAAGCCCGCATCTGGCCGCCCTGCGTGGGGCGGTGGAGGGGAAAGGGACTGGGCCCCTGTCCGGCGGCAGGGTCCGCTGTGCCTGGAGGTAGGGGACCCACAGGGAGACCCAAGAGCTACACTTCTGAAACTGTGGCGTTGTCACGTTGTCTCTTCATGGGACAAAAAACATCCCTGAGGCGGCTGTCCTGTCCGCATGGTGCAGACGGATGTGGCCTCTGTCCTCACTTCGTTGTAGCAGTGCTTACAGCGGCACCACAGCCCTAAAATAACCACCTTTCACAGTGCTGCTTCCCTCTACCTGCAAACGTAAGGCATGCTTGTATAGCAGGGGCTTTAATCAGGGATCAGGTGAAGGAAGTGGGGGCTGCAGGAAAGGATTTCCCTTTGCTGAGGCTGGCGGCCTGGCCTCTCCTTTTGAGAGCAGGTGCCTACATACAGCCTATTTCAGTTCCATCAAAGAATTATTTTCTTCTGTGTGTGGCCCCTGGAGGAAGAAGTCCAAGCACCTCCCTTCCTCTGTCATTCTGTATTTCCAGTGAACAGAGCACTTGGGAGATGCAGCTCCTTGTCCTTTTCCCAGAACTTCATGTTTTGTTCTCTGACAAATGTTTGATGTAATGTACATAGAGCAGACTTGGAAAAGGGGACTGAAATCCAAAGCTGTTCCCCTCCCTTCCCCATGGCAATGTTGTTCTTGCTAGGTCATGGCCTCTCCTTGATTGCTTCGATGAATCCTGAATCCCCACCCTCTCCCCCGGGCAGCGGTATGGGTTCAACAGGCTGGTTGCAAATGGAGTGTGTGTTAGGTTAGCCTACTTCCCTCCTGGTGGGTACAATACTCTTTAGGAAGGTTAGAGGGAGGCATCTGAACCCCATCGGGCAGAAGTGGGGAGAAGTTGACTGTGGGTCTCCTGGTCACTGCAAGGCACACAGGGGGATGAAGTCCCCCCCACCCCTGCCGAGGAGTTGAGAAAGGGTTCAAAGGGGCTGCTGTTCAAAGTGTCAAGCAAAAGCAGTCAGTGGCTCAGCACATGGTGGGGAAGTCAATGATAAGCATTTGCAGCTGGTTCTCTCTCTCTCCCACCCTGGAGGAACCGGGTGGCTGCTGACTCAGGAGCTGCATCAAGTCGGAGGAATGGGAAGGGGGTCAAATTTCCTGAGTGCCTGAGATGTGCTGCAGTGAGCGATGGGACAGCGACGGGCACCTCCTACCTGCTGTCCCGTCTTGGAAGAGCGATCAGAGCAGCATGCTGTAAGGAGCTGGAGCCCCATGGTATGTGTTGGATGTGCTCTGAGGAGGCCGCCAAGCCAGGGCCGCAGGTCTCATCTTGCATGGAGACGTGTCTGAGCTCCAAATTCCAGCGCTGGGCCCAGGGGGAAGAGAGGCATGGAGCTGCCCAACGTTGGGTGATTCTCAGTATGCCAAAAGCAGAATGTCCTGTATCTTGGGATGCTGGCAGCCTAAAAATAGAACTCCAGAGCCTCTGGGATTAGGCATCAGTTGAGCAGGAGCTTTTGGGAGGGCAGTTCTGAACTTTAATGCCTCAGTTCTGCCCCAGTCCTGCTTCTGGTATTAAAGGCCTTATGTTCCTTGTGGCTGGTGTGAATGTCACTTAAATGTGCTCAGAGCGTGCAAGTACAGCTAACTGCTCTGCAAACTCCTCCTGGAATCTGAAAAGTTGAATTCTTCCATTCATACACACCCTCGCCTGCTCTGCAAAATAATTTCCTTTAGTCTAGCCGACCGTTGTGTTAAAGGTGTGCATCTTGAGTTGTTCACTGCTGTTTTACCTGTGGAGAACAAATGACAGTGAGAGTGAGACCTGATTTTATTTTTTTTAATTATTTTTGGAGGTACCACTTAAGTGAGCATACGTAATTGAATACATGCTGAGAACTGATCCGCTGAAGATCCTGCTGTTTCAAAATACAGCAGCTACTCTTCATAATAGGCATGTTAAGTTTAAACTGTGTCTAGGTAGAGGTGTTACAAGCCTTGTTTTACCAAAATGTTCTTTTTTTTTTCCCTTGGAAGTAAACAGGGAAAACTGGGGAGGAACTGTAGCTGAGGTCTGACAGATGTTCAAGTACGTGAAGCTTAAAGAGGAACGTATGCTATTCAGTTTGCTCACAGAGGCTTTGAGACCTGTGTCTTCACAGTAATGATGACACAAGGTTTTTTGAATAAAAGGAAGAAATTAACTGCCTTGGCTAATTGTACCCATGTTAGCTACCTAACCAACGACACTGACTGTGAAAATTGTTGGTGCACCCAAATCTCTCAGCTGGGGGGAATCTGAAGTGAGGGTGTTCCCATATCTGTGGGTTAGAAGGGCTGTTTAAAAATCTTCCTGATTGGAAAATCAAACACTATTGCTTTAAAACAGTGGTGCACTGCTTTGAAAAATTAAGACCATATGGAATCATTTATTATTTTTCAATATGTATTCAGTCTCTGGTGCAATTTTATGTACCCGCTAATGCATAAAGTTTTTGGAGCAGGAATAAAGCACCACAAAGCATGATTTAATGCTATAGGATCACCAAATCTGTTTCAGATTACTAGACGTTTCAATCTGCTGAAAAGAAGGGTATGTCCCTGAAACAATGAAACAATGATGGGGAGAGGAGGGGAAGCCCATAAATCTGAAATGCTTTGGAAATATAGTGCACATACCAATAAAAACTTTTAAAGGATTCAGTGGGGAGTGGTCATCTAAGAGATACAGTTATGAAACAAATTATACTAAGTAACAGGAAGGTTAAATTCAGTATTAATAGAACAATAGTTGGTTGCAATTTAAGGCATCATAATGAATCATGTTTTCAAACAGTACAGGCCCATGTAAGCATGTGACTGTAAGAGAAAATAAGAGCAAGTAATCCGGGAGTGCACAGAAGTGCTTTTGTTTATAGTTCTGCAGTCACTGGAAGTGCCTATTCTTGTGCTTATTCACAAACACCTCTGGCTCGGTCTGCCAGAAATCCTACCCAAGCGTTTTTATTCTGACTCGGTTAGAAGAGGAACTTTGTGCTTCAGTTCTTTTCGTACGACTTCTGCAAAGTTCAGTCTTACAGTAACCTTCCTCTGGCAAGGGGCTGAGATAGGTCCGATGCTTTAGACACTTTTTTTTTTCCTGCGTGAAGATCTGTGGGGCAATCTCTGCTGTTGGGGCCTGGGCATTTTTCTTTCACTGGTTCAGCAGGGACCAGCAAGAAGAGGCTGAGGCTGACAAGTTAACCATGCATGGTTTGTGCCACCTGGCAATGAGCTCTGCAGGCATGGGAGGCAGTCTTTATGCCTTTATCGTGAACCTGAGAGCAGTATAACCATCTGGCTAGTTATAATTTAACAGAAACCCCATTTTTCATCTTTCTGTGGTGTTGTGCTTTCTTTTAAATGTCATCTGTAGAGTCTCCCAGTGAGTGGGAGCTTCAGTTTTGCTTTGTGTTTCTTACAGATACTGACAAAAACTTTTTCATATGAACGTCATCCATTAAGTTTCTGAAAGAGCCAGATTCTTTCTTAGAGGCATGAGCAAGCTAAAAAGAGTTTGAAATAAATTTCATTGCTCAATCGAACTATTTTGTCAGTACATATTTGTCACTTATAACGAGTACTTATAATTGACTGGTTCTTCTATTAAGATTGAAATCTTGTATTTTCAGAAGAGTTATTAAGCAAGTAAATTAATCTTCAGCTTTCCTGTAGTGCTGAAGCTTGTTCATCACTGTTGTGCCTTCCATCATTCTTTAAACATTTGATAATCAATAGTAGTAATTTCAAATAAGTTCATATCTTTTGTTTAAAATATATAGAGTATGCGTACTTCTGAATCGAGATCTTAATGTGACCTCTCCCACCTGCTCAAATTATAGTATAAAAAAAATTCTTGAGGCAAAATGAAGCCAGTCGAATAATAAGGATTAAAACAAATACCATGAGAAATAATTGCTGTCTTTGATTAACTTTTATCCAGGTCCTATACCTTAGCCATTGGAAAATCTTAAATAAAATCCTCTTTAAAGTCCTTTAAAACTTCCATGACAGTAGTTGTCAGGTTAGGTATGTATTCTGACTTTAACTTGTACATATGACTGGTAAGACTATTACTTGCCCATAGATGGCAATAGCATTACACTGCTGAAGTAGCCCCCAGCCTATCTATGAAATCAGGCTGTGATGGTGGTAAATATTAACTAGCGGAATGGAAAGAAAAGAATCTTTCCCCCCCCCCCCTTTTTTTTTGGCTGTGGCAGTGGTGATGGGTACTGTTCTACTTGCAGGAATGTTGGGACTAATCACGTGAGAAAAGATCCTGGAGTGATGAGGCAGCATATTTCCCATGTCTGAGGTCAGGATTTGTTCTGTGAAAATGACCTTTAAAACAGCCTGAAAATGAGGAACGTGGCACCCGAGAGCACAGCAGGAAGCATGAAATGATGTAAGATACGTTTCTTCTGCATATGAAATACTTTCTGGTTTGGGTTGGGGTTTTTTTTTTTAAAGCTCCAGGTTTGTGATTCAGCATTTTCTGCCACGGACAGAATATACGAATGGGGAAAATTCTGTGGAAAAAGAGAAATTCCCATTGTTCTAGTCAAAATCTAGTAAAATATTAGCCATCAAGTATTTTTATTCCCTTCCGTTGAGGTGGTGGTGGGGAGGTTGTCTTTTCCCAAAATCACTTTTCCCTTAACCTCCTGATCTGAGAACCCTGGAATAGTAGAAAAAGTGGTATTTAGGCTCAGCCTGGACACCTTCTCTTCCTATAACGGGTGTGAAGTGCCACCAGCTTTGCTGGCGTTGGATACTTGAGGCACCGGTGTTTCAACTCTGACAAGGGACAGCAGGACAGGCCTGCGGGGCTGTTGGCGCTGGGCGGATGTTTGATGCAGGATGGGCAGCTCAAGGACCCCCCAGGGCTAAAGCATGAGCCCACATGAGGTTGCCAGCCTGGGTTTGGTCCCAGCTGCACAGTGATTGCAAGACCTCAGACAAAAGCCCTCATCTCTGAGCTTGGACAAATCTGCCTTTAATGCCTTTTCTTCCTTTTTTCTTGCCGTTTCTTCCTTTGACCTCCCTCTTGCTGAGACATGTGAGGCTGTGCCAAGAGGCGTCATGTGCGTGCCGGAGGCTTTGCTGTGATGGAAATCTTGCCTCTCCAGTGTCAGTGTGAGCCCTTAGACAGCCACTGGGCAGGAGAAGGATGCCCCGGCCTGTTGTGAGAGAGTTTGGAAGGAGAAAGTGAGGGATTCACTTAATCCTTCTCTGTCTTTGGGGCTGGTTCTGTGTTAAGACAGCATTTATCTCTCTTGATGAAGGGGGCGATGGTGGGGAGCACTCCCAGGTACTGGAGCTCAGCCGGGTCCATGTAGAGACTGCAAAATGGTCCGTGACACAGTGTTGGCCCAGGCTGCTAGCACTTTGCCACACAATTCCCAGGCACGGACATAAAAAGTCTGGCTGCAGCCACTCCGCTTTGATGTGTAAGAGGGTTTAACAGTCTGGACATGGCTGCTCTGTTCCTGTTGGCTAGTTTATCCCTGTGGTTGTGATCTGAGTGTGCCTGGGGCGATCTGTGCTCGGAGCGGTACCCTGCACAGGGGCAGCCTTGCTTTCCAATGTTGAATCACGTCACAGTGAACAAGCAGGTAGGTAGCCTTGTCATGCTTTCTCTTTACCTACTGAGATGGCAGCACTAGGGAAGGTGACTGATGGCTGGTTTTTGGTTGCTCCAGATGCCAGCCAGAAGGAAGCTGGTTTGCATCTACCCAAGGCTCTGAATAGATTTTTTTCTTTTTAAGAGTCCGAAGGGATAAGCAACCGGATATGAGCACTGGGATGGCTTGCGTGTGTCAAACTGATGTTGAAAAATAGGTGGTGGAACGTTAGAGCCACACAAAATGATTCAGAGCCTGAAGAAAATGCTTTGCAATGGGAGACGTGAAGTACTCGCTCTCTCTAGCTTATCAAAAAAGATTGAGCAGGGAATTGATTATGATGGTGAAGGAACTTCCTTGGGAGAAAAATATCAGGTACTGAAAGGCTCTTTAATCTAGTAAATTATGGGAATATGTAGCAGCAAGCTGAAACCAGATAAATTCATATGAAAAACTGGGCACAAATTTATTGCAATGAAGGTGATTAATCACTGTAACAAGCTGTCAGGGCAGTTGGCGCGTTTTCCAGATGTGTCGGAGCCAAGTCGGGCATGTCTTGGATGTGCTCTAACTGCAGTTAAAAACGTGAGTGACACTGTAGTCAAGTCTTGGGCAAGGTAAGCAGGTGAGGTTTGAAGGGCTGTGATATACAAGAGGTCTGACTAACAGTTCCCAAAGGAGCTGCAAAGATCTAATGGTTCCCATCTGTCCTTAACCTCTGAGAGACTGAGAAAAACAGCACTGAGCAGAAAGCGGAAGGGAAGAATCAAAATGACAGCCCCATCGCTGGTACACTAATGTGCCCTCTGTTTCTGAGCGCTGCATCTTTCACCTGCTTGGGGCTTTACTAGTGTGTTCTCTGCACCTGTCGCAAGACTGATCTTTCTCCAGTCCACAAGCCCTCTGTATGGATTGGCATCAGTGTCTTCAATCTTAGGAGAGCGTGAGTAAAAACTCGCGATGCACAGCAGCTCACACGATGATAGACCGATAAGTAGTTTACTTTTCGTTTTTTGTTACTTCATCTTCTTGAGCTTTGGACTCGCCTGTTCTCCATGCATCTTACTTTCCCTAGTACCTATTTCCTTTGCCACCAGGCTCAGCACACTGTGCTGCATTGACGGTCTCCGGTGCAGTAGATCTTGGAGGCCGCTTCTTACTCAGTCTGGCACAATTCGTTCCTCATAATTTGACAAAATGAACCCTATCTTGCACAGATTTCACACGGGATGGGAATGTCAGTGATGTGCGGTGTAGGTAAGAGCTTGTCAGGAACTTTTTGATCAAGTGCCTTTCATCCAGAAGTATAAATCTGTAGATGCTGTAGCTGTTGACAGGAATGCACTAAGGTATCTTTGCAAAATACCTGCAATCTGTATCTACAAAAGTGCTCTAATCTCATTTTAAAAACAAGACTTCTTTGCTGGAAAACCAACTGGTTGTAGAAAACAAGATTTTATCATTCCCTGTTGCCTTTTGCAGGGTTCCAGTGCTTTCCCACTTCCTCCCCATCTACTCAGGGTGATGCAGGAATGTTATTCTCTCAAGACCTAAGTGAAGACTTCTGGCTTCGCCCTGATCCAGAGGGTAATTTTATACAAAGTCAGTGCTGAAACAAGGCAAATGAAGGGGTGGAATTGTCCAGTTGTCATCAATACCCACAAGCCATTAACCTGGTGCATGGACTCTCTGGAACATGGAAAGTTAGAGGTACAGCAGAGGTTTGAACTGAGATCTCCAAAGAGTGAGAGCCCTGAGCTTATTTTTAGGAGGGAGGGGGGAAGAAATATTTTTAATTTTTTTTTTCTTTTTTTTAGGAAATGCAAGCAGTGTTCCCTGCAGTTTTCCAGAGGCCCACATGCCTCTGGAAAGCAGTACAAGTATCTGCATGAGCAAAAAGCTCCAGCCCAGGAAGGTACAGAGGGTATAAGAAGAATAAGACTGGGGCTGGAGAGATGGAAATGGCTTAGTTGGGGCACTAGGTGAAGTTCTGCAATGGCTAATCTTATTTGCAAAGACTGCAGCTGAAAACAGACCCAGGCTGGAGCTGATCCAGTCTATACCCAGCCTTTGGGAAACATTCAGTTTTGGAACTGAGCGACCCATGTTTTAGGCCAAACTGAACCCATGAGTCTACACTTCTTCAAAACTCTGGGGAGATGTTGCTTTTGACCTCACTCTGTAGCTTGGATCCATTTGCTTAGTCACTAGCCACATGAAAATTATTCTCAGTGTCAGGAAAAGATCTCCCTTTGCTTCTGTCTCAGATTAGTTTACTGTCGCCCCTCGAGTTTATCTGCTTTTATATGCACGTCCTGCTGCTAAATGTGGGTAAAATAAGCAGCTAGTCATTTTACTGTCTTTCCTTTCAGCTTGTTGATCGCAGGATTCAGTCATATGCATAGTAATGTGTAATTGAAGGATGGTAGCTTTGCCCCGCTGGCTTAGATCTCACCTCTAAGCCTGTACTCAAAAAAGACCTACCTATTCTGAGCGACGTGGGAAGCTCTTCGGGGCCCAGAATGTGACAAGTAATCAATTCTTGTAGAAACGTTTCTGCGATGCCGTGGAATCCAGCCAAGAGACATGATGAAAGTGAAAACTGTTTTCTAGGACATCCAGTTTCATTTAATTGTGTCGTGCCCATAGAACTTCTCAGCAAATGCCTGTACTCTTCTATGTGTTGATTGTGTCCTGTGTCCTTTTGTGATTTGGTTACCCTGGCAATCGAGCTAATTTTCCACAAAAGTCAGTTCCATCAAAGTTCATTAACTTGTTACATTAGTGGCCTGCTCGCTCCTTCAGTAGACTTCAGCATCCATTGATTGCAGGTTCTTTCATGGGCTTGGGCCCTTATGAGGAGAGATCTGGAGAGAGGGCTATGCCCTGGCATGCTTGATTGGAGCTGATATTTTTTTTTCATTGTTTCTTCTTCACTGTAGCTGGACTGATCATCTTTCTTGTTTCTTGAAACACTGGGACAGTTTTTGTATATATTATCAGGGTTCCGTTCCAGCATGTTCTCTATAGGAGTGATATTTTCGATAGAAGTCTCTTCTTACATGCCTCCCTTCGACATGTTTGTACAATAGTTTGACTTGAAAAAGTCTCAACATCTTTTCTGCATCTAGGCAAGCCACAGAGGGACCAATGCATAATAAGTTTACCTATATTTTCCACTTGAATTTAGCATTTTTAGAGCTTAAGGATTAATAGATACAGCCTAAAACATACTTAAATATGCCATAGCACTGAGCATTCAGATGCCTGGCTCACTGAATCCCATGTGGGTTGCTTGCACTCTATATGGGGAGAGTCAGGTGCCTCAAAAGAACAGAACCTGGCTGCACAAGGTGCTGCTTGCACCAGCCAGCAGAGGATATGAGCCTGGGAGGGAAAGTCATGCGGGGAAGCCCATGCAGTCAAGAGCTGCTCACATTTAAAAAGTAAAAAATAATGAAAACCAAAACAAACAAAACCCTAAACATGAAATGTTAACGAGAGGTCTACCCATCTCCTTTGGGATCTTCATCGCTTCTTTGCTCATGTTTTGGAGAGGATACAGCCTGCGTGTTCTCCTCAGGATACTGGCAACAGAGAGGATTGCTGCAAGCTGAACCACGTGGGAAGAGGAGGAGTGGAGAAACTGTGGTGATGAAGGGGTGGCAGAACAGGACTGGGGAGCTTCCTAAACTCTTACTGCAGGAAACCCAAGCAAGAGCCATCTCTTTTTATAGAGGCTTAGTCATGGGGTTTTCTTTGAGGAGTCTGCTGTAAGCCAAATCCTACAAGTGCTCTGGATCTCAGAGCAGCGGGGTTTCAGACTTTCTCAAAAGCCAGGCTCCTCCCAGCTGGAAGGGCACTGGTTGGTACTCCTGGGGAAGAAATGAGTCTCTAGATCTGTTCTGGGTGTCATGATGTTTTGAGAACAATGTTAGGATCCCAACAGATGAAGGAGAAGACACGAAGGACATTTCTTCACTGAGATACAGAGAGCAACTCGTCATTGCAGCTGCCCTCGAAGTTGGGTAATTCACAGCTGCACCTGGAGTTGGGTGATTCTCCCTTTCTCATAAGGCCACTTTATGTGCAGTGAGCACCCTAGAATTAAATAAAATCCCAGGCATGGATGGTACTACTCACCAGCTCCACTTGCCAAAAAGTCCCCACATGCAGGGGCAGCAATGACTCCCCCCAAGAGTTTCGGCGCCCCAGAGTGGAGAAGGCCTCTGAGCACCAAGCCAGTGCGGTGCCAACACGTGCTAAAAATGGACGGCAGGAGACTACGACCTAGGTGGGGGTGGGTGTGCCTGCCTGAGAAGGCACAAAGTTGTTGTGCAGAAGCCCTAGGCTTTCCAAATGCTTTTGGGGGCCTGCCTGCTGCTTCGTTCAGGAGCATGCATGCCTCATACCCCACACCGAGAAGTCCAGAATCCTGGGATGATTTTGCTGGAGCCATCGCAAGGCAGAATCTGGCCCTGGAGGGAAGGCTGGGATAGGATCGAGCAATGTGAAATACCATATTTACCTGAATATAAGGCAGCCACACTTTCAAGGAAGCCCTGACTTCCCAAACCAAAACCAAAACCGAGTAACAATTGACTGGCTGTGTATTAAAAACATAAATCTTCTGTGTCCTGGGGAGGGTCAAGGCTTCCTGGTCCTGCATGAGGCTCACCTGCCCCATGCTGCCCTACACACCAGTCTCTCTGTGACCCCTCTGCCCCCCTTTTTTGTGATCGCCCTGCCTGCCCACCACCTGACGTGGCACACAGGGTGCCCCAAAGCATCCGGGGTGACCACGCTTGTGGCTTCAGCATCCACCCATCTATCCATCCATCCACCCACCCACGCACGCATGCATCCTGCGTGCCCCAGTGGGGCTGCCGAGGGGCACTGCAGGGGTGGCTCAAGTTTTACTTCACCCACAACAGCAGTGTGGGTTCTCAGTGTGACAACGAGGTGAAAGCGGGCATAGCCTCACAGGTAAGCTTAGGAAGTGTGGGCTAGATGAGTGCACAGTGAGGTGGATCGAGAACTGGCTGAACGGCAGAGCTCAGTGGGTTGTGATCAGTGGCACAGAGTCTGGTTGGAGGCCTGTGACCAGCGGTGTTCCCCAGGGGTCGGTACTGGGTCCAGCCCTGTCCAACATACTCATCAGCGACCTGGATGAAGGGACAGAGCGCACCCTCAGCAAGTTTGCTGATGATACAAAGCTGGGGGGAGCGGCTGAC
>VZSC01016618.1:162755-173403 GCA_013398225.1 Steatornis caripensis | reverse complement strand
CTGGGTGGTCTCCAGAGGGCCCCTCCAACCCCTACCGTTCTGTGGTTCTGTGATATTTTAGCCGCCGCTTTTTTAGCACTTCCTTCGCAGAAGCCGCGGCGAACCCGGGGCGCAGGGACGTCCGTCACCCGCCACCAGCGGGCAGCGCGCGGGGCTGGGGGTGGGGGGTGCGCGTGTGGTGCTGCCGCGTGCCGCGATGCCGCCCTGCCATCTTGTGGGCTTCGCCGTCCTTGCAGGCCGCCCCGGCCCGGTCTTCACAGCTCGGAGCGCAATGCGATGTGCTCGTGCAGCGTACTTTCTCTCTTTGGGGATTTTGTTTTTGTTTTTGTTTTTTAATTTCTTTTCCCCGTGCGTTTTCCAAAGCAGTTTTAAAATTTGAAAGGTATTTTAAAACATAAGAGCGGTCGAAAGCCTGCGGCACCGTCCTGGGTCACGCAGTCCGTTTTCGCCATCAGGGGAACGAGTGACTGCAGAGCAAGCGCGCACGTTTTGAGAGAGAGCCCCGGTAGCTTTGTGGGGGTCGTGGGCTGCCCAGACGTCTCCTCCTGCTGTCCTAAGGACAGGCATCCCAATATGTCTTTGCCAATCTAGACTTTTGTAACCCCAGCTCGCTGATTTTTTGCCTCCGTAGAGGCCAGCGTGCGCACGTTCTGGAGAAGGCGAGCGAAGGGGAGTGGGGAATGCGTGTCTGTTGAAAGTGCCACCGAACCGCACACACGGTGAGCACGATGTACGCGAAACTGCCTGCTTGGTGCTATTGAAACGCCTCGCTGAGGAGAGAGCGTTGCTGGCACTTGCACGTTGGTGTGGGAAGGGGCGAGGGGAAAAAGTTCTGTCCCCTGTGGTAAGAGGAGAGATCCCAACGCACGGTGGAGCTAGATGATGGCTTATGATGCGCCCAAGTACAAAGGTATTCCTACAAAACAGGATTAGGGACTAGCTTTCCCTTCTCAGAGCCAGCCTTTCATGCTAATTTACTTCTTATCCTGGCTTAGCCTGGTGGGTTCTCCATTTTGCATAGGTTGTGGAACGGTCATGCCTCGAGTCACTTGCTTAAAATACAGCATTGAACTTGTCTGTTGCCAGTAAATGTAATGGTAAATGCACCAAAGTTAGGGGAGAGGGAGCCACAAATCCTGACTGTGTGTCTAGCCTCTCTCTTCATCAGGAGCATCTCGGCGCAAGTGAAAAGGTAAAATCTTCCCAAGAGCCATAGCACAATGGGGCTTTGTGCATCCCCCTTGCATGGCCATGGGAGAGCTGTGGAGGGAAGGCAATGGGAAGACGGGAACTTGTGGGTGGTTTTAAGCCAAGAAACTGGAAGCTCTGCTGAAACCCACTTCCCTCTGCTTTTAGCCTCTGCTTACCCTGTTATACGCAAGACAAAAATTCATCTTCCTGTTTAAAAGACAGGAGGTGCTAAAGCCTGGGTCCTCCTTTATAGGCACCTACCTTCCACTCTAGCCGGGTACCCGACTACACTGGAGGATTTCAGCACAAGGGCTGAGACTTCTGTAGCTCTTTTCGCACTTTGGGACATAGGCAGGAGTATGTGGCATTAACAGCTCTAGTGGCTTCAGCTCCAAATGAGCTGGCAAAGGCATTCTCAGCCCAGAATGCTTTTCTTTTTCTTTCCGGATGTAGCAATTGATGAGAGAAGCAGGTTGTTTGCCACGTGGTCATGCTCTCCTTGCAAACCTTCTTGCTCTTCCCCACCAAGTCACTTATGACATCTAGCCTTTGGTTCATCATCACTTCTCATTTTGGAAAACTTGAAATTAAATAAACCCTGGACCAAACGGAGGAGAATGGCAGGGCTGCATGGATGCTGAACTGCAGTGGCAGACAGTTAATCAGGAGGTGGTTGGCTGTGGAGCCTTTGAGCTTCACAGAAGGAAGAGCTGAGGTGGAGGAGTGGGGCTGGGTGAGGAGGAACAGAAGGTGCCCGAGCAGCACCATACAGCTGACCAAGGGCAAGCAAAGGGATAGCAGGCACGTCCCCATTTGTTTGGCGAGGGGACTCAAGTTCTCAGGGTGAACAGGAAAAGGCAATCTGGCAAGGACAGGGGCACAGCTTTGTGATGGTACAGGGGACCCTTGGAAGGACCGTAAAGTGAGAACAATCAATTAACAAGCTGGTGTGGCTTCAGGAAAGATTACAGACATACTGGTGTAGTGAACACATCTGATGCACAGAAGCTATTTAACCTTCAGCCTTGTGCCTTATAAAGCACCTCTGGGGCACTGGATAAGGCTGTTAATTATTAGGGTCAGACTTAGCAGAGGGAGGTGTCCTCAAGTATGGGTTGCTGTGATATACTCAGATAATTTCTCCATTATGTCAATAACTAATTTCCTGAATTGTTCAAGAACTGACAGATTGGCATCCATTAACCAAGCCGTAACTCATGGATGTGGGAGCCGTTACAGGCCACAAGGACTGCAAAACCCATTCAGAGGTCCTTGAGTACGTGTGTATATATATATGTGTATACACACACATATATATATACATACATATATACTACTATATGCACTATATACTATACTAGTGTATACACACTACTATAATAGTTTGGTGTTAGCCATTAGTAAAACAAATAACCAATGCATATAAAAAGCCTAAGTAGACAATGACAGATATTGGCTTGAGCAGACGTCTTGATGCTTGAGAGCTGTCTTCAGGTGCTCTGAGAGCAGAGGATGAAGTCAGTCTTGCTTTTGAAGAACAGTATATTGAGAAATTATAAGTGACCAGAATCGCAGTCAGACCAAAATACCAATTATATTTACTACCAAAAGGGTATTTTTTTTTTAAATAAAAGAAAGATTCTATACAGTAAACATTTAATGGATTTGATAAGCTGTGACTTGCTGCATCATTCACCCTTACACCGCAAGACAGATCTCATTGCTCCTATTAATACAGGCCACATATTTTTTTGTACTTAAATACAAACAATTTTTTCCAAGCACAGCCTATGAAGAACCAGTATATTTGGAAACTGCAATATAGGTAGGTAGGAAATCCCATCGATTTACGAAGTGGTTTTGTTGTTTTATCTCAAAGCCAAGCATGACTGCAAAAGCAACCGTCCTAAGTGAAGCTGCTGCAAAGGGGCACAGGGCTGAAGGCTGTGCTGCCTGAGCTGGCACACTGGCTGCACGCAACATGTAGGGGAGAAGGGAAATGGCCGTGTTACTGTGTCACAGCACTACACATGTCTGAGCTTACCTGCCCGAGACTCCACTGGCTGACTGCCTGGAGTCAAATCAAAAGAGGCCAAGGATAGACAGGAGAGAGGACAAAACGAAACAGTGACTATGATAAAGCTTAATAATACTGACGGTCCTCCAGAGGATTGGTGGGGATTGAGGTACTGGAATAACTGCTTCCGGAAGGGTGACAAGCTGTTTTTCCAAGGCCAGTGATGAACACAAGAAGGTACTAAACCCTCCTCCAGCATAGATGAAAGGACTGGGGAGTGTGGGTGGGGAAAGGGGGGAAGAGCAGCCTCTTAAGGAGAGACATTACTGGAGTTGTGGATGCACCTGGGTGTGCAACCAAAGCCAGGGACCGATGGGCTGCAGGGGGCATTTCAGGGTCTTGCCTAAGCTGCTGGAGAGGTGATGAGAGGACAGCCCTGAGCACCAAGACCTCCTGCAGGCTTAGCCCTGGCTCCTGGTTTGCAGCGGGCTTTCGGCTGTACCGCCAGCCATTCTGCCCTGAAGGGGCAGCTTCATCTGTCCATTGCAGGCTGCTTGGAGGGGAAGGGCTGGCAGGCAATGCATTTGAAGAGCAGTCCTGTTTATATATCAACACAGGGAGTGGGGTGGGGGGGAAAAATGGGAATGCCAGCCCAGTCAGAGGGAGGTGAACATGGCAGCAGCCCTCATCTACTGAGCTTGTGCCCTGGGAGAGATGGCAAAGCTGGGGTGGAGAGGGACACTGCTCCTCATGTGGAACGCTGTCTGGCTTTTTTTGTTCCCCACTGACATCCTTTATTAGACTGTCCGCAACCACCTTTCCCCGCAAACCTCATCTCACCTGTGTCCTTAGACTGCTGTGCCTGCAGCATCACTGCTGCAGCATCACTGCTGTACCTGTGAGCAGGGGGCAAGCACCTGCAGGAGAGGCTGTGGGGGGAGAGCGAGCCCAGGTGCACCACATGCCAGAGCCATCTTCCCACCGAAACTGGCCAGGCGGCTGTGACTGAAATTTAATTTGCCTGGTGCGTTCAGTGGATGTTTTAATCAGCATTTCCTACAATCTACTTGGCAAAGAGGCTCAACTGGCAGCTGCCTGACTGAATGGGCTTTGCACCCAGTCTAACCTTCTCCATTTGCAATTTCCAATGCTGGAAAACCTTGCTGTCTCGCTCTCAGAAGTTTCTATAGCAATCACCGCCATCCTAGCGAAGCACTGAAAATGGCAGCCCATTCAGATTGTAATTTTGCTGGATAGTAATTGCTCCTCTCTCCATCGGTCTCTGAAATGTTACTTTTCAGGAGACACCAACCATGACTGGAGGAGACTGGTCCTCTGCCTGTGTCTTCAACAAAATTTGTCCCCCAACTAACTTTCTTTGCTGTTCGCAGCACGTTTGAACCTCAGCTAACAGGGAAGTGTTGCTGGGCACTTCGTACCTCAGCTGCAAGAAAGACCTGATGTGAGCAATGCTCTTCACAACCCTGCAGGAAAAACGCCTCGCCGCCCAACACGTCATGTTGTGACCTGAACATTATCCATCACTGTAGGTAGAAAAAGTTCCACAAGTGTGTTTGGCTTTACTAATTATAAAAGACCAAAGGATACAAAGAAAGCTTTTTCTTCGTGCCATTGATCTTACTTTTCCTCGTTCAGTTAACTTCAGCTTAAACAATCACTTGATCTTTTGTTCCCTGCTTCATCTTTCAGTGGCTGTGATCGCTCTTAATTACTGTGACACTGAAGAACCACACACTAAAAATATATTAAGTAACAGAACGAAATGTTTTGCTTCTTGCAAGAAGAGGTAGCATTATACCCCAGCTTGTGAAGGAATCGATCAACCATTTCTCAAGCTCTTCTAATAATCTTTCCCTATACTTTTATGGCTATTGTTGCCTGCTGGAAAAATTAGCTTAAAGCTGAGTAAGGGGAATTGTTGGTAAGTGTTTGCAATTTGGCTTTGGACTGACACAGTGTGATTGCACTCAAAGAATTTGAACTCTTTGCACTGGCAGCAGTACTTGAATCCCGGAATATAGGATTCGCATTGGAAAAGAGTGGATTTTTATAACGATTTAAATGAACAATTTCAGCTAGAGAGTGGATTAACAGAGCCAACTAAACCCTTCACCCTGACAAAGAACTGGCGGGAGGACTATAGAAACTCATCCAAAATTTTACCAACATGAATGCAGAGTAATAGGTCAGTGAGAAGCATTTCTGTATTTTAATGGCACTCTTAGAATTTGATTCATTTTAAAACAAAAGTTGTTTTACAAATATGTGGAGAATGCAGAAGGCTGGAGAGGGAGCAAGTGGCCTGCATCCTCCATCTGCTCCATCCTCCCTCTACTCTCGTGCAAAAAACTGCCACTGCAAGTCCTCCTCCTCGGCAGACAGAAAGGCAAACGCAGGCACTGCCCCAGCCCAAGGGTCAGAAACATCTCCCATTCTGCAGGGCCATGCATGCACCCCCAGACCCCACACCCTGTATTTCATACATGCCAGAGCTCTCGAGGCCCAAAACTAAGCAGCAGAAACTCCAAGCCCAGGGGTCTACCTGGCTGATGGCAAAAGCAAATCTTGAGCAATAAGAATCCCAAATTAACAGGGAAAAAAAAGAGCACAAGCGCACTTTAATTGTGGTTTGCACTCAGCTGGAGCCCGCCATCCTCATGTTGCTGGAGAAGAGTCAGAGAGGTGGAAAAAAGATTCTAAAACCAAAAATTAGGGCTGCCGGCAGCAGGAACCAAAGAGGACAAGTCTAAACTGCCTGTGGAGGAGGACCTTTCTGACAAGCCCTGGATATACCTACAAAAAGCTGAGCCACGTGTAGGGCCATGGCCTGCAGTGCTATGGCTCCTCCAGGCAACCCAGTGCCCAGAAACTGGCAGTGCTGCCAGTCTGTGGTTGCCACCCTGCAGACAGAGATTAAAAAAAAAACAGCAAAACAACTATCTCACAAAGTAATTAATACATGACCTATCTATTCAGAATAATATACCTAAAAATAGCATGAAATGTTTATAAAATATTTATTACAACATAAATTCTCAAATAACAGAAGGATTTACAGCAGTGTTCAGTTTGTTATATATTAGACTCAAAATTACATATTTTTTAAGAAATTTCTCAGTACATAAGACAAGGAAAATCCCAACAGAATTTACAAAGCCACCGTAGTTCAAAAGTGCAGGAGCTAAGGTTGTAATGAACCATACAGGAAATTTGTCATTACAAGTAGAAGAAAAACTACACGAATTGGTTAGGGTTTTAATCATAAACCTTAGATTTTTTTTTTTCTTTAAAATAGATGCATTATAAAAAAAAAATCTTCACTACAGAGAGGCACGTGGTGTTTAGTTGATGGCATTAATTCTGTAACCCAAACAAGGAAACTAATCCACTTTGAGTAGCTAAATTATTTTTTGCACTATTTACATACTTTACTGAAGTATTTTCATCCCAGAGCCTCAGCAAGCATCTTAGAATACTAATGAGTGAAGCCTGGCAGCACTCCAGTGTTAGCAAGTAAGAAAGTAACGTCATTCCCATTTTAGCAACAGGGAAACTGAGGCACCAGCATTATTCAGATCCAGGCAATTGCAGAAAGAAAATTCCTGGGTCTTGATCCTCTTAGATAGGTCTTGATGGAGAGACTCATTTTCTTCCTTGCTAGAAGGCTGGTGTCCAAGCTGAGCACTGTTTGAAACCTGGTCTTTTTTTTTTTTTCATGTTTAGATTGCTGCAAAATAGGTGACATCTATCCAGCTATAGTGACCTTATGATCACCTTTACTCAAAAAAAAGCCGTTAATGGTTTTCCTTTTTAGATCAAAAAACGACAAGAGCAAGAAGTGCATCTTCAATCCCTCCAAAGACCTTTTGAAGGCTGTCTCATTATACCCAAAATACTGCAGTTGTTCCCTTGATTTGTGCAAAGGTAAATACAGAAACCCAGTAGCTTTGAACGACAGAATTCCATTATTTATTAAAGAGCTACTGCATAAGAATGTGAAGGAAAACAGAGTTTTAAAGATAAAATGTCTATATAGATAGAGTACCTATGCTTACAGAAGCTGTAATTTACATTTTGGGGCATTGGGAACATTCCCCTTCATCCATCAAGTACTTGAAGCAAGTTCACCGAGAGATTCTCAGCCAGGACAGGGCCTTTATAAACCAACATTAAAGGTTTCACATGGTCCAAAATCACAAGGATTTTACTTCCTGCGACAGCGAAGTATCATACTACACCAGTAAGGTTACTCTAAAAGACCTTTAAAAACAACTCAGCAATAATGTTTGCTGAATGACTAACAGGGAAATAAAAAAGTGTTACAGATCTGAGATGACATGAATTTGCAAGTTAAGAAAAACCTTAAAAGCCAATACTTGGGACAGAAGCATCCAGTATAAATCCAGCAATTTTAAGGCCATTAAGGAGTGTGCATAATTTATTCGCAGGCATCTCACTGTTAACGTTTTGTCAACTAAAACATCTTAAAGTGGGAATAAAAAGTCATGGTGCAGGCCAGGCAGTAGGGGACTGGACTGCTAGGAGCATAGGGGACCCAACACCCCCGGGCAGGATGTACCCAGTGGTGTCCATCATGCCCCAGTGACAAGATTCTGGCCAGCGCCAGTTGCCTAGAAGTTGTTTGGCCTCAGAAGCAGCTTCTCCAAATTCCCCATAAGGCCCTCACTTCCTCTAGGGAAGTGGGTGAACGTAAGCACGCTTCTTCTGTGGGGACCTCTGCCCCAGCACCTGGGGAGGCTGACAAATCGGTCCCATCAATCTCTCCTTGTGGTCCTGACCTAAAAGCGGCTACCTACACTGTGCAGTGCAACCACAAACACTGCACAGTGATTTAAGCAGCTTTTCTGCTTTATAGCCTCTTTCAGCCCCCAAACCCTTCTGGAATATTCCCCATTTCCTCTCCTTGATTACTGCCAGCACCTACCAATGACTCCCAACACACAGCTTCCTTGCTGGCCAAGGAAAGAACGCACTACGGTTTTATTTAGCAATGTGCCTTGGAAGCAGCGCTGGCTCTGGAAGCTTTTGGGAACTTCCTTTTTATGGTTTGGCAGAGCTCACTCAGGAGGCTTACAACGATGCCTCAGTCCCACTGCATTTAGGAGCTTCCAGAAACCTGGGCAGAGTTTGGGATGGGCGCTCACATTGCAGAAAAGCCTCTAATACCAACAGGCAAAGGTGCGCCAGTTTGAACACAAACAGATCTGCCAAGAGGGCTCCAAGGATCCCCTGGTTAAATGAGATCGGCCATCACCCACACAGACCGTGGAAAAACACTTTGCTTCCCTGGCCCGAGAGTCTCTGTGGGAATGCAGAACCTGCCAGAACCTCCTCTCTAACACATCCCAAGCATCTCACCTGTATTCTGCAAGATTATGCATTTCCCCTGTACCACATGACGGACAAAGACATGCAGGCTAAACATATAAACAGTTTTTAAAATAATGCAAATAAATACCCAGATGCAAGATGCTTCAGGGTATCTATCACCACCTCCAATTCTCCCACAATACTTTCTGGTTCAGACAAGGCAGGAGGCATTTGAATCCTACTAGGAAAAAAGTCAAGGCTTCAGGAGAGTTATCAGCGTAGGCCCAGGCTGACGAATATAGACTACCATGTATAAATATAGAACCACACACACTTAAATTATATATATTAAGTTTTTATCTATATTTTTATATATGTATAAATTAAGCATACATATGTGTGTGTATATACAGACACACATGCATGAATCTCAATAGTCCCTCTGTTGAGAAAACTAATAAAAATCTCTGAAAATATACATCAATTATTTGGATATTCTTAAGTATAAGCAATGTATTCTGATTAGGTTTTTCATAAATATGCATTAAAATTCTCCATGGTAGTCACCCTTGTGGGAATAACGATGTAGTTGCTTAAGTTGTAAACTATAAATACAGGCTTTAAAAATTCTTTGAAGAACAAGTATAGCCAGTATAAGTAACTTCCAGGGCAAACAGAAGCGATCAGAACAGAGACCCAGACTTGAGCACGTGGCTCCAAAACATCTTTATCACCATAACACATGCGAGTGCACAGGACCTCTCCAGTCCTCCCCCCACCCCTCGAAAGTCCCTTTTAAAAGCTTTCTGTAATTGTGCCGGGGGTTACAATTGAAGCCATTTAATCAAGCTTAAGAAATGCAGAGAAGAGTATTTTTTAGAAGATACCGTACAAGAATAAGGTAGCGTCGCAAAATCCAAGAAAAGCCCTCAAGATTGGGGACAGTGTGTTATATAGCTCCGCCCTAAGAAATCAGGGCAATCTTTTCAGTCCATCTGCATAATATTTTTCCCTATTCAGAGTTTCTAAATATGTTCTTAAAATGACTTTTTATAAAAATACAGTATAAGCCAATATGTGCAATACCATCTCTTCTTTTAGTTAGATTAAAACCAAGAATGACACAATTGCATTTTTAACTAAAAGAAAGTTTCCAACTACAAACATGAGGATGGGTGATGTGTTTGGGGAATCAGTTAATATTCCATCTTTTCCACAAAACACATTCCTGTTGTAACATGATGAATTGCCTCAGCAGCACTGCATACTGCTCTGCCCGCAGATCAGAGCAGGTGTGCTCGTAGCAATGGACGATTTGGTATAGATGTAGCCTCAGAAAATTCAGGGTAGAAATACGTCACTGGTGTACAGGCAGCATATCCAGGCTTGCAAGAACCGCAAAATTTAGGAAGAGTATTAACTTGCACTCATATGTTACAGTATACCCTGTCTTATCATAGCTTTTTTTCCCCATCCATGATTACTTAGATCTTAATCCTGTGTGGTTTCAAGTACATTCAGGCTCGTCCTCAGGCTTCTCTCTTGGTTCAAACTGTTAGTTTTCAATGAACCAGACTGAGCAACAGTCTGATAACAAGAAAATCTCAAAGCCTGAAAGTCAGCAGATGGCTACGCAGAGAAAATAGAAAAAAAAACCCCAGAACACATTACAAAGGAGTTCCCGGATTCTAGCTGGGACCTATACAGTCTTTGTGCAAACTGCAGTGTACATGACAGAAGCAGTGCATGAACCACGAAGTGCTCTCTTCACTGCTGAACACTGCACAGACCATTAACTTTGTCTCTAGACCAATTCTCCAGAAAAATTCTAATCCCATTAAACATCCTGAACATCAAAATTACATTTTACAGAAAAGAAAACAAAAGCAAAATTTTGTATGTCCACACACTGCTGGTACAGAAAAATAACTGAGTCCTCCTGTCTTAAACACAAAAAACAACGGATGAAAGAAAACATGGTCCAGACGATAAAGTGCAATTATTATTTCAGTTGTGCTAAAAAGCTTTTCAATTCTGTAGTTTTACTTCTTGGTGATTTTATTCAACTTTTAATTATAACATTTTCTT
>VZSC01016618.1:144502-162582 GCA_013398225.1 Steatornis caripensis | reverse complement strand
TTCTTGCTTCTGTCCCCGTCTTTCCAGTACTGTTCAGTTTGCATTTCTGTAAGCCGTGAGACAGTACGCTGAAAGGCAAAGATTTCCTCTTCTCCTGTAAACATGGAGAGTCCTTTGGCAGAATCCTGCATTAATACACAAAAACAGTACCACAAAACTGTGAGAGACATACCTGTACTGAAGCGCATCCCATCTAACTCCTAAGGCTGAATGCTTTACAAGCTTAGACAATAAAGGACAGCCGCATGGCAACGGAAAATAAAATTAACCTCCAGAAATTAAAGAAAAACACCTATTTCAGCTAGATAATCCTCTGAAGGAACACCGCAAAGCAATAATTTGCATTTGAAACAACATGATGACATGTTAACCATCTATTTTCACCTTTCTGATGACTAGTTGTATACTGATTTAGACAAATAATTTAAAAATTCATTAACAATAACCAAGTCATAGGGAAAAGGAGAAACAGAATAAGCAACATGCAAAATAGTACTGCTTGTGAGGTTGAGGCAGCCCTGTATAGTCTACGAGGAGACAGAACAGACCACCTTTTCTTTCTGTATTTTAAATGTAGGAGCTAAACTTAAATCAGTATTTTCATACATGATTGAACAGATACAATGATTAACAATCAAAATGACTCTAAAACTTAAGTAAAATGGTTCTATATATTGTGACATTTTCTTTGACTATGAATAAATAACGTAACATGCAATTACGAGAGCGACAGATACACTGCAGAAAAAGCAGCAAATCACTAGTTAAATGTTTACTTGATTCTTCTTCCTAAAATGCTGCTGTAATTATGAGACCAAAACCAATTTTGTTACAAAAGGGAGACGATGTTAATATCGTGTACCTGGCTCAAGTCCAAATCATCCATCAACGCTCTGCTGTCCTCTAGCTCGCCATTGTCATGTTCTACCAGGAACAAGCTTTGGAGAGGACTCACTGCGGAACAAATAATACGCACCTGAGAGAAGGAAAACAGGCAACAATAGCATCACTTGGGCTTTAAAGAAAAGGGATAAAATACGTGCTTTATGAAAAGTAAACTTCAAATGACAACCCTGGGTTTTTTCCAGGTATTTTCCCTATCTCTTATTAGCACTGCTGTCGCTGATTTACCTGACTTAGTAATTTGGAATATTAACCTTACAGGACCTTTTTGTCAAGAACAAGTCACATAACTTTTACTCAGAGAACAGCATAACCATGCTATTAAACACTCAGAATATCTGCTAGACAGGCAGTGAGTTCACAGTCAAATTTACTTTCTAAAATAACAGCTATGAAGTATTAGTAACCGATGCTTTCTCCGCCTCCCCCCCCACATAGTCAGATTCCTCTGAGTAGGTAAGCACACTGCACACATATTTCCGTCTAAAGAATGTTTAAATTCCAAATTTCCCAGAAAGCTGAGTTGAGCCACTCTTGCTTTCACCTGTGCTGCTCCAGTGCACATTATTTGCTAAGAACAATAACGATGCTGTTTTCATGTCTGCTGGTAGGTGACACAATGTGCAGTGAGATACAGTATCTCTGGGGGGCTGCAACGAAGATAGACTGAAGTATTATTACAGAAAGAGACGCTTGCTGAAAGCATGCAGGCAAAATGTTTGCATTGTGGACAGGTGTCCCCAAATACGCTCTCTCAGGTAGTTTTTCCAAACAACTACTTGTGATGGGAGTTTAACACTTGTGGTTTTCCCATGGAGGAAGTAAGCGAATGTGGCTGTTTGCATGCAATTCTTAATAAGAGCAAGTAGATAGAGCAGATAACACACCACCCCTGCCCCAGTATCTAACACACTATTATTAGTTTATATATATTAGCATATCCTCTTAGAAACTGTCCATTTCTAAATCATAAAGCACAAAGAATCTGGCTGACTTAAATGAGACTACTCATATGCTTAGTTAGTTCAATACCTTGCTGAATCAGGGCCTTTCTGATCATCTTGCCAGGACATTCTTGAAAAAAACCCTCAATCGATATTTCCTGATTGCATAAATATTTAAGTGTGTGCATATATAATCACACATAAGATCGTGTCTCATATCTTGTATTACTTTTTAACAATCATCTCAAACACGAACTTCTCTTTGTTTCAGTAGTGCTGATTTTGCTTCTGTGTTTGAAACTTCTGTGTAAGTCCACGTGAAGCGATGCATTTATCATTACTATTCCATAGCAGTCCTGCAACCTAACGTAAAGCCTACAGTGACTGTTTCCTTTAAACTTTTTAATGTAACTACACTATTAACTCCTCAATACCCTGTTCAGGAAGGCGTTGATACTCAACCGAGTGCCCATACAGATTAAAATTGAAAAAAATTAAATTTACTCCAGTACAGTTGGCAGCACCATCTTTCATTATTAAAATGATGACATGGCTTCTGTGGTTTTCCTGGGTTAGGAAGGAAGGAACATCCCTATTCAAGAAAGGCAAATGAGCTCAGGCTTATATTTATGGTCGTGTTTAGTACCCACAGAAATAAAAAAAAAAAACCACCCACAACCTGCTTATTTGCCTTTATTGCAACAGGGTCTTTTTTGTGAAGCTGGAATGATGTTTCTCTGCAGTGCTAGTTCATTCTGCTTATGTTTTCCAAACCATTACTAAAGAAAGCCTTACTTCAATTATAAGAGTCAGGTTTTAGTGCTCCCAATATTATTCCTATACATAAAGGAAAGGCTTGGTTCTCACCTTATGCTCATAAAAGGTATCAATAAGAGTAATGAAACGACGAGCTTGTGTCCTTTTTGCCATTGTAAGAAGTGGTATGTCACGAACGAAGACCGTGTCAAAATGCTTTGATATTTCCAAATAGTCACTGGCCCCAAGAGGCTGAAACAAAACAAACATGGAAAGGCATGGAAACCAGTGACAGAATGATACATAAACAGTGTGTCCTGAAATACTACAATTACAGAAGAGAGGGTATGAAGTCCTGATCATATTCTTATATTTTTTTCTTCATATCTTGCTTCAGGAATGTCTGTTTGCCCTTACTGACTGACATAGGTATATACAGGTGCTCATTCATACTGTTGGCTTTACCTGAACAGTGTTCCACAGTTAAAAATGTGCCTCTTCTGCATCCTGACAATGTTACAATCTCTCTAACAACCTCAAACAAAACAATCGCCATCAACCATAACCCATAGAAGAAAAGAAAAAAACATGGTTAAGCTACAAAGTCAGTCTAAAGCATAAATAATTTGAACAGCTATGAGGATGCTTTCCAGCAGCAAGATTTTAAAAGGCAAATGTATAGGCTACTAACTAAATCATAAGTAGACCGGCATTTAGTTCACCCAACACTAACCCAGACTGAATAAAAGTCTTACGTTCTAAGTACTGAAAGCAAAAGGAAACAGACAAAAAATACAATTTTGTAGCAGTTCCTTTGCTCATGGTTTCACCTGCAACGATGAAATAAAAATCTATAATAAGAATTTATTAGTTACTATTATCTAAACCATCAACAGAAGATATTGGTGGCTCAATCAAGTACACGTTCAAATACATTCATTTGAAATTACTTTTTCATTACATGTAATGTAATTTTTTTCTGCAATATCTACCCTATTAGTACTGCAGGCAGTACTTTATCTTGAGCTATTAAGTGATCTTATTTAGGATAAAAACTTCATACTCCTAACATCCTATTAGTTTTACTTGTGCGAGTACTTCAGTATCTTGGATGCAACTACTCCATAGAGCAAGATCGGCAGCATTTTGCATGATAATGTCCAACTCCCTTCCCAGCTAATGGGATGTGCTGTACCAACAGTATAATATGTTTATAAAGCACTGCAATACTGCTAGTATCTTAAAAACAGGAAATAAAAAACATTTTCTCTAACTGAAATTGCTAGACAAATTTGCTGTAGGGCAAGCATAACTGCTTAACTAGAACCCTTCTGCAAGAAGTTATTCTGAGCAATTATTAATGGCTGTCCATGACAAGGACTTTTGGTTTTATTTAGATGCAAGAATGAAAAACCTGTAGAAACTGTCTATACGCAAGCATAGCAGAGTGAAGCCCTGATGGCATTCCAAAGATTCATCTGAAAATTGGTGGGAATAAGCTAGAGCTTCTTACCAGCTAACCTCCCAGGCAGGTATTAAAGTCTCTGACTCTAAGCCAGTTCTCCCATTTGCAGTCTCATGAATCACCCTGCTTTCCCACTCACAGCCACGCAACTTCCCTGGGGCATCCATGGAAAATAATTATTACAAAAACTTTCAAGTCTCTTTAGCAGTGTTTAAGAGCAGCATATATGATATCCTCTCCTCAAAGTTTATATGTACTGTTTATTTCCTCCCTCCGTTTCAGTCCCCCAGCCACTATTACGGACTTCTTAGCCAGAAACCAAGAAGATAATCACCATGAAGACGACCAGCAACAGCTTCATGCATCACCTCTCTAAAAATCCCAAACGGACAAAGAGTAGCTGAACTTGAAATGTTTTGATGAAATCAAGCATGAAAAGGTTAAAGAAAGTGAAAGGAACTGATGGATGGAAACATCACAGAGCTAGCCCACTGCATACCTCACCAGCAGACACAAGTAATAGCCAGCTGGACAACAGTCACATCCAGTGCAAATGGAAACAACGAAAGCACTAAAAGCAACACATGCTAGGATGCTGCTGGAGATTTTAGGATTGGTGGTAAGCAAACGGTTTAGGTACTGGCAATTTTCATTCCATACTTAGGACTGAAGTACTGTTAAGTACAGAGAAGATCAAGTATTCCTGTGTGCTAAGTACCTGAAGGGGACAACAGCAGCGATCTAATTGCATGTGAGAAAGGAAATAATTTCTCATGTCTCTCTTCAGGTAAGAAATTACAGACATCACTGCTATTCAGGTTCATTCTGTTACCAAATGAAGAGCCTGAGGACTCTTCTGCCGAAGCCCCAAACCCTGAGGAATTATTCTGCCTTGCCCCACTGTGATACATTTTTGCACCCAAACTATCATATATTAAAAACTGATTCCTAAAAGACTTCAAACTTTTGCAAAATCCGCAAACTGAAGTGCCCAGCTGCTGAGCTATACATCTAAGAATTTGTCAGGCACCTTGGTGGATATCCAGACATGAAAATGAAAAACCCAGGGAGTCAGGAGGAAGAAACAGGTGGAGGACAAAAATAAGGCCAATGCATTTCAAATGGAAAGGAAGACGGAATATTTCTTTTCCTTTTCATACAGACATAAAACCACAGTTCGTAGAGGGTTACAGTATGCGTCTTTATCACAGCCAAACAAGAATGCAATCTTCTTCAGCAATGCAAAAAGCAGGCAATTCAAAAATTCCTTCTGATTAAGGACATACAAGGCAGATAATTTTGAGCTGTTATCAAGAATTTCTGAAACACCTATGCCAGTGCTAAGTGATAATATTCTGGAAATGCTGCCAGAAACATGCCTTTGGATACTTCAGAATCTTATGATCAGAAAGATCCAAGCCTAGCAGCCACGAGTATTTTAATAGAGTAAGTTTGTACCTCCCTGCCAAGACTCAGGTCTGGTGAGACACAACTGAAACTCCAAAGTCAACCAGTCTGTTGTTACATATGGCTCAGCTGGCATCAGCTGTAGTTCTTTACATGGAAAAGTTCTCAAACTCTCTCCTTTTAGCATTTAGAAAGACATAACCCTGGAGATAAAGACAAAGCTTTTAATCTTGTTCTCAACATGACTTACTCTCATATTAGACAAGTCCTTTAATTTCCTTCTGCCTAACTCTACTTACTATAAAAAGAAGGAACAACCAGCAAATTTGCCAATGCTCCGGGGACAGTTTAAAGCTCTTTTTGTATTCCTCTAACCTTGGTATTGGCCCAATTTCCGTGCTGCCTGCAATTGCTTTGAGGATCTTCTAACTCACCAGCCACACTCAAAGCGCTCCAAATGCAGGAGACCATGATGCAGGGGCACCCTGACAGCTTCTCAAGTCACATTCTCACTGGCCTGTTGCCCTTGCAAAACTGGCACAAGGCTGGCATGAGCACCCACGTACCAACTCTGTGCCACACAGAAAAGAGAGCCAGGGAAAATGGGTTCAAGCTAGAGATTCTGGCTGTTCAGTCCGTATACAGAAGCTCCACTGAGCAGCACATTTCTGGTGTTGCAGCAGCCAACACGCCTCCCCTCAACCTTGCAGTACTGCCCACAGGCCCTTGCAGCACCTTGCAGCAAGCACTGGCTGGGTCCCAAATGCCAAGAATACAGGCTTGGGACAAGATGACAAGACTAGTGGCAAATGATCTTAGATGCTTACCACCATCCTCTGTGTAACCCTCTGGGGCTGAAATTTATTTTATGAACCTCAACCAGTCACAGAAAGAATTCAATTTTAGTCAGCAGCATACATGAAGGTATTACTTCCTCTGAAGTTGCTAATGAAGCTACAAATCCTCCTAATATTGATGCGCATATATGTAATCCTCTTATTAAAAGTTTAGTCTGATTAATCTGGTCCTCTGAACAACATTCTAAAAATAACAACTTGACTTGGTGTGTGTTTCTGTTAGTGTCTGATCTCTTTTTGTTTCATCAATTATTGATCAAATCTCAACTTCAGAACCGTAAGACGCCACTTACCATTTGTTACCAGCTCTTTCACATGCTGCAGTATTTTTTTTTTTAAAAGCATTAACAGATAAGAATCTTTTTATGGTATTATTGTTCCTGCATGTGTCTATAAGGTAAACCCGTTGTAGATTTTTGTCATTAACTCTGATGCCAAGAGTCAGTATTTTATAGGCATCATACTAATGCAAAACGCATTAGCACTAACATGGGCTACCCTGCTGACGAAGTGTTTACTCCACTTCAGCCTGCTTGACTGAGTTCTCACCTTCATTTGTTTTTGTTTCTCTGTCTACTTAATGCATTTTCAGCTATCATCATCTCAGTTCAAGTACAATGTTTATTATTTGGAGCTCTCTGGGGACTGTTTTAAGAATCAGACGTCTCCTGTTTCTATTGTATATTCCATTTAATTAAAGTATAAAGCATCCTTCTTCTTTGTTGACTGATCAACGACAAAGTAGCTCATCTTTTGGAGATCATCTGAGGAATACAGAATGCTTTACATATGTTAGAAAAAGATATTTCATCTCAAGAGAAAATTTATTTTTGTTGATGTTGGAACATACTCCAGGGCCAGTTCCAATAACATCCTGAAGAGCTGTGATTGACAATAACCACAATTTGGTGCACAATAGACTCCAACACTCCAAAACTTCCTAAAACTAAAATACAGTTTAAGACTAGATAATATTTACAACTTGGATGTTAAACAGTAACAAAGAATTGTAGAGCTCTTTCAGCTTTTCCAAAGGAGCCACACTCTATCACTAGTAGGGCTGATAAAATAGAGCACTGAGGTAATATTTCAACACCAAAATTCAAGAAAGGAAGAAAAAAAAACCTAAGGCATGATCTGCGATGCAGCTGCATGCTGAAGTGTAAATAAAAATATTAAGATGGTTAGGGCATGGCTAACTTGGTTAAAAAATTTAAAGACACTGATGGCACTGCAAATCTGTTGGGAAGCTCTGTAAGTTACAGGCAAAGATGAGAAGTTCAGTTTTACTGGAAGTTCCTGGTGGCAAAAAAAAAAGGCATGTCATTGCGTAACTGAAGACCACATCAGACGGCATACTGGGGAAAGATTAAAATAACATGCAGTTTTGTTTTGGAGCTTCCTAACTAAGCACTGTGAACTGGCCTGCAACTTTAAAATCACTATTTTAACTTGTTTGAACACTACTTGACACGAGGCTGTACAACTTGTTTGTTAAAATATTCACTAATTGATTCATTATTCTTTCTTTTAGAATATTCTTTAATGTTTTAGTTACTAAGAGGGAAGACACCAAAAATAAACAGACCAGTGATGTTTCCAGCAGTAATCACACAAATGAAAGCTACACGTTAAAAACCAATATTAAAGCTGAAAAGTCAGACACAGATGTTAGGCAGCAGTTGCCTGTGCATCCTTCATCTTTCTCTCTTGGATACGTGCTACAGTTCCGACTTACATTAAGTGATGCTTCTCCCTCTCCCAGCACCCTTCCCCTACCAGTAGGTAGAACAGTGGTTCTCATATAAGGCGCACTTGGCAATAAGTGTTTTGTCCTCACTTCTGGTGTGTCACAAGATCTCATCTTTCACGGACTTTTCAAATGCTTGTATGGAAGAAGAATTATGCATTTCTTCTTCAGCTTTTGTTACCACAACAGTTAGGTACTTCACCTGCAGTAATGAATTTATCTCCACAACTACGGCTGTGAATCAAGAAAGTTGTACTATCACCATTTTACAAACAGAGGACAGAGAAATTAAAGTTAAAAGCTTATGTGAGCTCTTCACGCCAGGTTAAGGACCTCTGAAAGTTGATTTTTCAGGTTTCATGGAATACTACCAATTCAAAGTACAATGCCCACTGACTTCAGTTAGAGCCACGACTAAGGCAGTCCAGGACTCAGTGCCTCAAGAAGACTGTCCAGAAAATTAAGATTACAATTGCCAATGGTGAAAAAGTGGGGTTTTGGTTGAGTTTTTATCCATTTTTTTTTTGCGGGGGTGTGTGGGGGGGTGGTCACGGTTTAAATAAGAAGATCACACACTAACTCTGGTGCAGACTATGACAGAAGGGAATTATGCAAGGCAGCATTCAGCTCTATGTGATCCTGTAATTACAGTACCACATAGCAATGATTATTACTGTAGTGCCTATGCAGAAGGAGCGACAGACTCGGATAACACAAGCAACAGTCACTTTGGAATTTCCTAACTGCATTTTGGTGTTGATAGCACCTTATCTTATACCTACTGCACATCCATTGTGTCAAGTTGTTTTCCAGCTTTGACATCCACATGGACGATCAGCAGAGCAGGAATCTGAGATCTATAAACCCTGGGGTAGAAGATATTTTCTGGATCAAGTGCAGCCCCCTGCTATCTCAGGGTACCTCATCACAGAATCCTGGTAAGAACTGATTTTGCTTGATCTTACTGCCAAAGTTTTTTAGTCACATTTCTAATAGTGGAAAGTTGTTTCAGACCTTTGCTCTTCTGCTGGTTAAGAAGATGCTTGTAACTTCCAGGATTTTTTTTTAATTAATAAACAATTTTATATTCATGTGTGACCGTGCTATCTACAACTGAAACAGTGCTTTACTGTTCTTGGTCTTTATTTGGGGTGCCTGATGTGGATGAGATTCTCACATTCCTTTTTCTTTGTTTTTCCTCCTGTGGGGAGAACATGCATGCCATTCTAGCCTACAAGTACACCTTTTCTGCACCTGCTCTGCTTGAGTTCATTTTCTTGCACACCGATTAATACTGCTTTAGACATCGATATTTACCCATTTCCCAGTTTTATCCCAATTTAGTTGAAACTGCCACTAGAGCATGCTCCTATGTTCATTCATCATTCAGCACAATCACTCCTGCCTTAGAAGAGCTTATCTACTAAACAGCAAGGCATCCATACTGAACCTACAAGAAGTGAGATGTCTCAAAGACCTATCTGCTGGTCAAAGCAGGCTACAGACTGGCGGAACAGCAAAAGGCATGTTTCTGCTCCCAAAGCACTGCCAAATTTCCAGTTCCAACTCCAAAGTATGACATTTGCCAACAAAAAGGTCTCGAAAAATAGTTTAGGCTTAAAAAAAAAAAGGTTTATGTTGCTTTATACGGTAAGCAAACAAGCCTACAAACAATTTCAAGAGGTATAAGCAGGTAAAACACAAAAGGCCATAAGAAAGAAGTGTATATACCTCAAAATTACATGTAAGTTCCCCTTAAATAAGCTACTAGGTCACAATTCAAGTGATTTTGTGATTTTTTTAAGTTTTGAAAGAACCCAGAAACTATGAGAATTAGGTTTATAGGTCATTTAATTTATAGGTCTATTTAAATGTTGACACTTAACTGTTAAGATTTCAAAATCATGGTCAACAAAGCTTTTTTTTTAAAAAAGTACATTCAGGCATTTAAGAAAAAAAATTGAATTTAAAAGGCAAACCCTTAAAACAACAAACAGCTTCAAAAATCTTGTCTTTGTATATTCCTGGTCTATAAAGTATAGGATCTAAAGCCTCAAGGTTTATGCAGCTTTTACTGATGTGAGCGCTTTCTAAAATTAAGCCCTGATACACACAAAATAAGGTATAAAACAGAAAGGAGATTTGACTACCAATATTTCCACCTGAAGTAAGTTTAAGTGTATTTTATAAAACACACTTGCGAGTTGGATAAGGCAACTTTTGTGGGGGTGTAGAAACTGATTAAATTCTTAAAGCAAATGTAGATAATGAAAGACAGCCTCTGAGTCCAGAGCTTAATAATCTCCTGCTAGGAATAAAACGAAGATCAAAATCAAACTAAGGAAAACTATGATTCTAGAAAGTTACTGAAAGTAGTGCTCACTTCTGAACAACTCCATGGTATGTTTATTTACAACTACACCCAACAATCCTAAAGATGACACCAAATTATACAGTGCATACATTTAGCAGTTTTCGATGAAGGTAATTCGCTCAAAATGATTCAGAATCATTAAACTGCAAATGCAGCTGAGCTGTGTTAGCATGTAGGGGAGACATACAGTTGACTTAAAGGCAGAGATCTGCATTCCCAAATCACTTGTTGCCTTTGAAAATTGTGACTTTAGTTTTTTTTTTTTTAAAGCTTAGTTACATCTTTCATTTTGAAATGCAAACTATTCAAGTTCAGAACACATCTTCTTCCTGGTCTGTAGAATGCCCCTATTACAACGGAACAACAACGTAACAGAAACTGTTTGCCACTTCTCTGTGTGTTAATCTACACAAATAACGTACTTTGCCAATTACAGAAATGCTGAACAACTAGAAACAAACCCACAGTAAGATAACCTTTTACAACACAGATATTAAATTTATTTTCTTAGCTTTGTTATGCTGTAGTATGTTTGCTAATGTGTAGTAACCCAAATTCCCTTGCTTTGTTTCCAGCTTGAACTGAAAACATGATCTTATTTAAATTACTTTTAAAATAATAAAGCCCATAGATGCATCTAGCCTGTATCCTCTCCTTGTGGCCAGAAGCAGTTGTCTAGGGTGAACATAGGAATAGGACATGCATATGGCAATATCTTGCTGATATACTTGCCCAGGTACCAGCAACTTGTTCGTGAACTTTTGTGGATTTCCATATTAAACCTTTTGCATTTAACGTGTTTGTTCTTTAGTTTACCCATGCACAAAATCAGTTTTATAGATATAATTTCCTATCGTGTTAAGACACTGTGTTCATGGGTACTTGGCAGTTGGATGAAAAGATATATTGAATTACCTAATGAAAAGACCACAGGATCCACGAAACAAAGTCATTCAGCCTCTGTAAAAAAAAAAAAGGCTAAAATGTGTTTGAGTACACTACAAAGTCAGTATTTCCAGCAGAGGGCACTAGTTGCTATGCACAAGTGAGAGGAAGACTTTAAAAGGTAATATAGTGAGGAAGACTATATCTCCTTACTCCCTTAAGACCTTAGAAGATTACAAATAAGCTACACTGTTGTCTATTTATACTAGATCAAGATTCAAGACAAACTGCCACAATTAGCAGGTTTTAAACAAAATTTTAGAAGCAAAGAAAGAGGACTGGCAGAGAGTCATTTTTCTAAGGCAGAATGAACACTGACTTTTACGTGTAAACACAGAGAAATGAAACTATTCCGATGGGGTAGTAAGACTTACGTTTGCATGATTGCTAAATCTTTAAAATCAAGTTTTAAAATCAAGACTTTAAAATCAAGTTAATATGTACATTCTATTTTAAAAGTCTTTTGATCTGAACTTTGGATATACATACAAACTGCTGAGAAAAGGGATGAGGAAAAAAAAAAGGTTTTTATAAACACATTGCTGAATTGAAGTTACCAGATCTGACCATCCAAAAAGCCTTCTAGGATTTGTCAAGGACAATTATAAACTGTATTTGCTTGTCAAGAACCAGCTTCTTCGAATCCACTATCACAGCGATTTTTCATTCCCACACTAAGTCAATGAAAAAATTAACCATATTTTGCAACAGTCTAACTCCACTGGTAAATGTATCACTCATTGCATAGACGGAGAAACTGACAGGAAGAAATTAATTAAAGGCCACACAGAATGAGGGAAGTTAACGTTAGCATTAAAATTCAGAAACTATGTCGGTATCTGCTTGGCGCCTCTCCCAGCCTTCTCTGAGTACACTTAATCACTTTATGGGGCCTTAGAAAAGATAGTATGATAACAAACATTTTGATGAAAACAAAGCGTAGTTCTCCTGGATGATTACACTGGAGAAGCACATCTACAGGGCTCCATTCTAGTGAGTAGGTAACTACTTTCAAGCCATGACAAACACTGCCATGTGCCACACCGCCACATAAACCCCGGTGTGTCAGATCTGAAAAACCGGATCTCATTTTGCTCTAAAGCAACTCAAATAGATCAATATCCTCTCACCTAGCATTTTTTTTTAGTTTTCCACATGTTCACATAAGCCAGTAAAGCAAAATAGCTAAGTGTATGGATTTGATCTTAACTAAATTAGCTAAAACTTGGAATTTTCCTCAACCGGGAAACTCTTGACTTAAAAACTGATGCACACAATAATGTAACAAGATGTTTTCTACCAAGTCAACTGCATGTCACATCAGCATTGCATACACTATACTCTCTATATTTTATTTCTATAAACATTAATTGACAACTGGTAATTACCAATATCTGATGCATTATTTTAGACAGAAATAACTCCTTATATTCTTGACATGAAAATAATATATGCTAACACATGAAACAAGACAAGAAAGACTGCAATACTAGAAGGGCACCCACTCTATCTCCCAAGGTCTTCAGCTATTTTGAAAATTCTACTTAAAGCTAGGAGATGTTTCAAATGGTATGAAGTTACCAATTGCTGATTTGCTATTTTCATCTATTATGACTGACATTTAATGAAATCATGTGATACCAAAGTGGAAAATGTTTTAATATTTCCCTTTAAAACAGAATTTTGATTTGATTTCAAAGGAAACATCACTAAATTTGAAAAAGTTTTACAGACTGTTCAGATGAAATATCATATTGCAAAAGTTACTGTCTAAATAAGTAATTATCTGAGCAATTTCAAACACATCTCCTTAACACTACACCAACAAATGTAAATAAGAGTTTTTGGGTCTGGGCATTTATCCCTCTGGACTGCACTGTAACAGTTACCCAAGGCCAGACCAGAAGACATATTGTTGCAACAATGTGAAAGCAGAGTCACTTGGGTGATAAGCTATTTCTCCAGTGTAACAAAAGCATCCATCCTTTTGCACATCCACTCTGGCAAAACCTAAATTCTTCTTTCTGGAACCATTAAGGGTTATAGATAACCAAAGGTATCAATTCACGAAGTTTTGAGTACAATGTCATCTGCTCATGCCACAGTGATTATTGAGAGCCGCAAGAGCACTAGTACATGCCAGCTTCAGAAAATTCAAAAAAATATCTTCAAGGACAATACTGCAACAATTCAGTGTAATCAAAAATAACTTCCCAAAACAACTGATTCCCTTCATTACACTCACTTATCCCTCTACCTTAAATTAAATAATGTTTTTTGAATTACGAACCAAATTTAACAGAGGAAATAAGTTTAACCAAAGTTACTTGCATTAACTAAATCAAATTAATGATATTTTGAGTTGTTCTGTCAGAAGACGTTGACAATGTAAAATTTTTAGCGCACACAAAAAACATTGCATCTCGTATTTACTACATGGGAAACATGTAAACAAAAGACAGAGTTGATATCCACCTTCCGCTATATGAGTAGTTTTCACCTCAAAACTTTTCCATTCTGAATGGATGCCTCACGCTGACTTCACATGCACATGCGTCTGTGTGCGTGAATGAATATTTATTTGTAAAAGTTTCAGTCAATTACTGTACTTCTGAGAGTGACGCTATTCTAGACCTTTCTCCTTAAGTCAGACTTTTCTTTAGCAGTGGGTCGGTGAGAAGCTGCTCTGCTTCCGTGCTGGAACCAGGGATGTCAAATTTGGAAGAAAGTTTGCTTAGCATCAGGGAAATGTCTTATACATGTCCTGTGAAACCTCACTCAATTCCAAGGAAGTTACAAGCCTCGGAAAAACACAGTCTGAACTCACTGCATGGATTAACAGTAGCCTAAGTATTGTCTACTCCCAAAAGCATGATGGGGCTTAGTGCAGGTTATCCCCTCAAGATGTACTGGGCATGTTCCCCTGCCTCTGTGCAGGTGCAGTGAGACAGTGGCCAAAAACAGTGGGGACCTTGTCTCTCTCACGTCCCTAGTTTCAGACAATTTAAGACCAGAAGAGATCATGAGATCCTCCAATTTCCTGAATTTTAGAGACAGCTAAACTTAAGAACTAGTACTTAGCTCAAATACAAACAGCTCTTCCTGAAATGACAGTTTTAACCCAACACACAGAACAAGGAGGCTCCGCCACTGCCTTCACCGTTTCAAACATGTGAAGGGGTACTTTATCTTCTGGTTTGTTTTTTTTTTTAAATCTGAATCTCTCTGTAGTCTCTGGTTTTCATTATGCCACCTTCTGCTAGACTTAAAAGCCCATTAATACCTGTATTTTTGTTCCTGCGAAAGCGGCTGTACATTATAAAATCATCTTACAGTCCTCTTTTTGATAAACTGAACAAATTGAATTATAAGTCTGTCATTTGAGGGCACAAATTCTCCAGTTCAAATGATTTGTGGCTTTTTCAGCAGCCTCTTCAGGTTTTTCAATGCCTTTTCTAAAATTCTGATGTTAAAACCACATCTAACATTCTGTCATCAATCTGAGATGTTTTCAAAATTAAAATAATCTTTCTACCCTCCTGTTTATTTCCACCCTGCCCATCCCAGATGAAGTTAGGTCTAAATGCTCTAACACTGGACCAGAAGCTCCTTTTGAGCTGCTTGTCCATTACAACATTTAAATCTATTTCCAAGTCACTACACCTAAGACGCAGCCTCCTCCTCCTGTAGACATGACCCGTGTTCCCAATTTGTAGATGTAAAATTTCGTGCTTGCTTAGATATAAAAGAGCCAAACCAAAACATACCCTCTCTCTCCTCCCCAAAAATCTCAGTTCTGCTGAGAAATAAATTGCACACAGTGTCCTTGTTTTCATTGCTCCCCTCACACATACACACACCACTCTTTGTATTCACAGCAAATTTGTATTAGCATTTATGTTACATTCAAAACTGCTGGGGGAAAAAAGCTATTGTACTGGGCTTAGTATAAAAACGTGCTCATTAGAAATGCTACGCTCAACAACAATCCTTCAGTAATAATTCTTCTTAAATGTTTGTTAACTAACTTATCAAACCATTTAACAAACACTTTCTTGTCACTGCATAATGCCAATTTCTTAGTAAGAACAGTATCCATGAAACTCAACTTTTTCCAGAAAATCAGGGAGAATGAAGTTAATTTCATTTCCATTCTTCAGTTATCCACTGTGTGAATCCAGAACCACTTACCCTTTCTGGACTGAAATCTGACTGACAGCCTGCAGTTATACTGGTCATCGTGCTTGTGTGATCTTTGCTTGTTTAGTTTTTAATATTGACACTAACATGTCAATATTAAAATAGCATTCTTTTAGTGCCATGGAATTTCTCTTGCACTCCAACATTTATTGAAAACAAAAAGCTAGTCAGAAATCCTAGCCTAGTTTTCCAGGACTCCAATGATTCAAAACGTATTTGCAAGCTATTACTAACACATGCTAACTATTAACAGACTGAAAGTTATTTTATTATCCTTTAGTGAAATAAATATTTCACTCTGCTTCACCTAGAACAAGGATTCTTTACAAAATCTTTTCCTTTTTCCATGCAATTACTAAAAGTTCAGCCATCCCCACCTAAGAACAAGCCAATAATGTTCAGATAACATAAACCATATCAAAACTCCCATTTTACTTAACAAGTCTTATAGCTGAGCAGACATGATACGTGCCCAGACCTTTAGTTTCTCTTTAATTTTCCCACACTTCATAACTAGCTGCCATTCATTCTATACTACTTGATTCTGTCTTGACAGTGACACAGGACGTACTTTTACTATCTTCTTCCTCAAAAAGTCCTTCTTGTTCTTTTTTCTTGTTTACGCTTTCCTTTCGAGTTAGTTTTGGTCATATTTCCCTTTTTCTTTCAAAAATTACTCCTCCTGGACACTTACGTATTTAATTTCACTGCTTGGAAGTATCTTTTGGTTACACTGAATGTTAGAAAATTAAGGAGATCGTCCCTATGCAATACAAATTTCTAGATGAATTCATCACTGTAAGCTCCCATAAAGCTGCTCAAACCAAATGACCTTGTACTGGATGCAGTACATTTTATGCTAGAAAATGATAATTTGCAATTTTCAGGCTAATTACATTTCACCATTTTCTGCATTTCATCTACAGCATAAGCTTCCCACACAACAGTATTTGTTCTTTATATGCTTTTTATACCCAAGTGCTCAAGAAGCAATGCACCTCATTCTCCATTTGCAACAGACCCTTATGAGTACTATCCTCTTGGGTTTGTTAATTAGTAGACTGAGTGATATGTATTCAAGATCTTTGTATTAATTAACTTTCAGGCAGGCACCAGTACCTTTAACATTGCATACTGTCCTCCACCTCTTTTAGCCACTCTGCCGCTAAGTAGGCTGTAAGCACTGATTTCACGTTCTTACTTTATGAACTGTCCCACGAGGTTTCAATAGTATCAATTATATCTCATTTTTCCCCATTAATGAGGATTTCCCATTCATCACGCTTGTCACCAGGTCTTATCACTGATATAAAACCAACTGCAAATCTTGTTTTCAATTCTGTTATAAGTTTAACTGGCTCCTATGACACCAACCTTAAATTGCATTTATCTACCTAGGATGCTTTGCTTGGGCTGTCAGTTAAGCCCCTTCCTGGCTGCTACAGGCCTACCAGCTAGGAAGATTCCCTGCCCCGTGTCCCTTCACACAATCTGCCTTCCCATGAGACTTGATCCCCATGTTCTGCACAGACAAATCTGCAGATTGACTCTAGCCAAATCCAACAAATTCCCCTCCAGTATTTTCTTTTGTGAATCTTCCTTTTCATCATATCTTTCTCAGCCTCCTACTTTCCTTTTTCTTCATAGTTGCACTCATGATGCCTGTCAATTTATCTACCATTTGATACCACAAGCAGTACCAAATACCTTGTAGCTATGTCACCTACAGCTTTCTGTTTTATCCCTCCACAAACAGTTCCCACTATTAGTCAGCGTACTTGAATATATATGAATAACTTTATGCTTCCTGTCATGTACAATGTCTCCCGACATTGGCGGGGGGCAGGCTTTGGGAGCTACGAACCACCAGCGCGCTATTCTGGATCCTACCTATTTTTCCTTTTCTTCCATGGCATCAGTGGGAATGACTTCTCATTCTGACTGTTAAAAAAAATACTGCATGTACAAATTTTGCCACTGAAGAGTGAAAAGATTTCATGAAGTAAAGGAACATGGTTTCATGGTTTGACAACTGAATTTTTCTTTCGCCTTTTGGCAGACTTTAGAGGCAGCAGGGCAGGCAAAGTCTTAAATGCAGCTTACACCGATGGGAACTTCCTGCTATTGTTGTGAAGCCCTATGAAAGTTTACATTCATGGAAAAAAAAAAATCGTATTAGAAACAACTCAAGCCGTTCATCCAAATTTAATGGACGATCCTGAAGTTCATGACCTGCGTGCTCGACTACCTCCCTGAAGTGCCTGTACACCAATGCACGCAGTATGGGGAACAAACAGGAGGAGCTGGAGATCTGTGCGTGGTCACGGGGCCACGACCTCATTGCCATCACGGAGACGTGGTGGGACAGCTCGCATGACTGGAATGCAGTCATGGACGGCTATGTACTTTTTAGGAAGGACAGGCCAGCAAGACGGGGTGGTGGAGTTGCTCTTTATGTCAGAGAGCAACTGGAATGTAT
>VZSC01016618.1:85991-141875 GCA_013398225.1 Steatornis caripensis | reverse complement strand
CCCAGAGAGGTTGTGGAGTCTCCTTCTCTGGAGATATTCAAAACCCGCCTGGATGCATTCCTGTGCAACCTGCTCTAGGCTAACCTGCTTTAGCAGGGGGGTTGGACTAGATGATCTCTAGAGGTCCCTTCCAACCCCTACCATTCTATGATTCTATGATTCTATGATTCTATGACTATACTTCTCTACCTATGAAGTGAGCACAGTGACATCACCTTACCAATACTAAAAGAACCATGGCAAAATAAATAACTGTATATAACAACTAAAAGTAGAAACAAATGAAGGTATACACAAAGAAAATACGCGACGATAGAGGAAGCTGTTAAAGAAAAACATTTATTGTCTGCTGTGTTGTTGTAGTTTTAAGCATGTGACACTATTGTAACACATCTACAGAAGGTATCTGAATTGAGACAGCATGATTTCCCAAGTCCTGGGTGACTAACGTAAGAACAATACTGTTAAATGCTGTTCAACATTTCATAAGGACTCTCTTTACTTGTCCTGAGTACAAACCAAGCACTTCATCTCCGTTATGCCAAAACAATCTGAACCCCACATAATTCTTCAACAGGATCAGAACCTGCAGACCCAAAGGAGCCGTTGCTGCCACCTGAGCTACCAGAGCACTTCTTAGAAGCAATTTATCATCCCATTTAAGGGACATAAGGCATTTACTGGACTAAAGAATTTTACAAGTGTTCGCTAACAGCATAGTTTCCTGATACGTTAAGAGGCACAATGAAGAAAAAGTCTCAAAACTTCTAGTGAAAAGCAAGCTGTTCTACCCATGACATACCTCCGTTCTCACAAATGGCGACCTGGTTTTGTATGAAACTAAAAACCAACAAAGCCTAAAACCTACAGTATAAAACATAAGACTGAGAAACATCTGAGACAGTGAAATTTCTGTCCAAACCTCTACAAGGAAGTGTTATAACCAAAGGACTGGTCAGCATCCTGAATCAAAGGTGCTACTGGCCCAGTTTAGAGTTGTGATCACTCAACAGTAACTTCAGGTGTCAGCAGAGAGGTCACTGAAGTACAACGCAACTTCTGGGGGACTGTCTTCAAACCCACTGGATGCCATACACAAAGAGAGCTTTTCAGGAATCACATCCCACATGTTTAGCAGAGAATCTGGCAGTATTTAGCAAATTTGGCAAATTTTGAGAAGGCCTGGGACTAAACAGCCCTTGTACAGCTAGTCCCAACTAAGGCATGCAACAACAGCTTTACTCCAGTGGTGCCAGGATTACTGCTCCTTTGCTTGAGTATAAGCTTAAACCCCAGATTTTAAAAACAGTATTTGAATGCTATTTACATACTGGTATGTTCTGACTACCAGTATTCCAGCAATGATGTTAGCCCCGACACATACTGTATTAGGATTTTTGAAGACAATCTGTCATATGCTTAAGAGTGAATTTACTGTATCATTAAAAAGAAAATTATTATTGTTCTTTTGGAGACTTCTTTTTCTTTTGTTTTCTGTTACATTCAAAATCTTTCTGCCAAGTTAAAAAAAGCCCTTTTAATTTAGTACGTCTTGGGAAAATAGCAAGTTTTTGTGTTTGGGGTTTGTTTTTATTTTTTTAAACTGTGAAAAGTCTCAGCGTTAACCGATCTAGATTTGACTGGGTACTCACTCTGTCACACAGCTCTTCAAACGTGAAGTCTGCAATGGTTCCACACGCTTTATTCAGCCTCAGCTCTCTGCCTTGCACTTTTAGAATCCTTGGTCTAGTTACTATGGGAACATGAACAAAGACTCAATCTTCTCTGGATAATTACTATAAAATTCATCTCTTACAGATAGGAAATGCATAGCTTGATGAATAATAGCACATGATTCAACACATAAATTAGACAAAATGCTGATACAATGACTGCCACTTGAGTGTGGCATCAACCCATATACAGCAATGGAACTTATTAATTGGTCAGTGGAGATTGGGCATTGTGTTCTAAATGTATTCTCTTTCAAGAGAAATTAACTTACGTACAATCATTTTGTTTCTGAGCCAGCTCATCAAACAACTTATCCATGACAGCCTCCACATCAGCTTCACTTGTGCTACAGTGAAAAGAATAATAGAATATGAAATTAATAACACTTGAAGCCAACATCAAACAGCTGCCTGAGCCTGCTTAGCTTTTTGCCCATAAAAAAGAGAACAGGATGTTATGCTCTAAATACAAACATTAGATTTAGAATACACTTAAAAGTAGAGAATATTAACTCTCAGGTAGATGATTTTGCCTTATTTGCATACACTGAAAGACTTCTGTGTTTTGAGCTGTTTCCAGTAATGAGGCAATACAGGCAGAGCAGATCCATTAACACTATGTGTACACAATGAGAAAAAAGGCTTCTGGCTCTATCTTGCATGCAAAATAAGAGCAAATAGACAAGGCAAGGCAGTCAAGCACCTAAAGAAGTATCCTTTGAAATTTCTGAGAAAGGACCTTCTGAAATTAAATATTAATAAAATTAAATATAAATAAAATAAGGGGGGTTTTGTGGGCAGGGAATGGGGGGCCAGGGTCAAGTCAACTGATTGTATTGACCAGACAATTTGCAAAATTAAACCATGAAATTCAAAATACCAGCATGATCTCTGCATTAATAATTTTATCAGTTTCCCCTTCTCTGTCCCCAATACTATTTGGGAAAAGATCAAATTGCAGACAGTCAAAATGCAAAATACCTGTGCTGAGAGCTGAAGTAAAGTTTATATTCATCTTCTGGTTGCCACAAGAATTATAAATCAGTCTGATCAGAGAATATTTTTTGTCTCTGAACAGGTTAGAGGCCCAGCCTTACTGTGTTTCATTCTTAAAAGAAGACAGATATTTCTAGCTGTTTGGTTTTTCTCAGCTAGTTTGAAAGATGAGAATAGTAAATTAATATTACAGTAGACAATTAACTGGAACTAGGACATAGAATGCTTCACTGAAGTTTGTATAATCTCACTTGCTGTGAAAAGTCTACTTTCACAGACCGTGGATGCACTCAAGTTGGATTGCTTCACACAGTTCTAGATCTCCTCGAAATGACCGGTGATGATCAGCACGTTACACAATTACTTTTCTGTTCATTAGGCTTTAAGAGCCCTAAAGGTGTTAACAGCAGAACTGAATTAACTACTTTTTAGTTCATGCTTAACGACAGCACACCTTGTAGATACAAAGAATTTGGGAAAAAACCCTACAAACTTCTGCAAGTGCCAATTCAAACACTTTAAAAACCTTTCTGCATAGGAGATTACATAAAATTGTAACTTCAAAAAAAGAAGTTTCTCTCAACGTTGATATTTGTGTGCTGCTTTCCTCTGACAAAATGACAAATGAAGAGGAACAGACAAAACCAGAAAAAAAGCCATAAAAAGGGGGAAAGAGTGCAGATATATTGGAGAGCATGCACACGTGTGTACACATAATATCAAAAAGTTTCATGTAAAGGCTACAAGAAAAAAACAGATGAATATGATGCCTAGTTGGATATTTGCACTTAAATGCCAATAAGTTTGTTTTGAAAACAGACACCTGAGACTGAGATCAGGGAACTTGCTTTGATCAGGAATCTTGTAATTGTGTTAAATTGATTGCTTTCAGATGAGTATGAAACAGCTTTAAACAACCCTTAGCTGCATATTTAAAATGAAGAAAAGACTACACACATTATGAAGTATCAAGAGGATTTAAAAAAAAAAAGTCATGATGATACTATAACCATTAACAGGGGAATGGAAACATGCTGGACAAAAACACTTTGTTTGGGGGCAAGATTGCTAAATAAATTTCAATAATCTGTAGCAAAATAATGTATAGTACCTAATTTTAGAACAAAACAAAACAAAATCCACACACACTATGCTAGTTCTGCAGGGTTGAAAGCTCCAATGAACAAATTTGAATAGAAGATTGAACGAGATTTCCTCAGAAAAAGAAAGGACAAGGAAATACATATCTTATTTCTATTGGCAGCTACAGGGTTTTTTTATTATTTTTTCCCCACTGTTTTCTAATGGTTTACACAACAAGTTCTCGAGCTAAACAACATCCTTCCAATGACAGAACATGAGACAGACTTATCACCAATCTCTGCCATTCACTTAATCACAAGTTTTACAGCAGAACATCATTAAATACTTCAGCTGGGTACCACTCCTGGGGCATGTTCGTATTTCTTCTCCTGTCAGAGCTGATGCCATAGGCACCACGTTTAGCCTATTACCTGCTAGAAAGCACATGGGTGCTCTTCCTTTCTTCACAGTATGGACAGTGAGAAAAGAATATGGTAGATGCTCTCCACAATTATTAAACAGAGTCACAGACTGCAACGGGCACAATAAGCAGAGCCATAAGCAGGGACAGCTACACAGACATCGAAACAAGAGCAACGACAAGCAATGCTGAGAGAACAGTGGTGGCTTCAAACTGTACTTTCGAGCAGGTAACGCAAAACTTCAAGAAAGTGAAGACAGGCAAGAATATAGAACACGTGTTACTGTTCTTGAGTTCATACAGTCACACTTTGTTTGAAGATACAGAACCTGCATTTGACCTGTTTTCCATATATAAAATTCTGTCATTTCCTCCCAGAAGCAGAAAGAGCTACCTGTTGTAATTCTACTAAGCAGTACTCCTCCTTCCAGACAAACAACTACAATTTTTAACTTTATTATAAAGTGGTATGGACATACTTCGTTTCATGAAAATGTTGCATCTTTCTTAATGGAAACATGATTTTAAAATCAATATTGTATGTTGGGTTGAAAGATACAATGGTTATAAATCTTGTTTTAAGTTACTGTTGTCTGCCTTGCTCAGGTTGTCATTGATTAAATAATACCATAAGAGCAAACACAAGACAGAAAAATGTCTGCAATGCAAAGGTTTCAAAGTATTCAAAAAAAGGAGAGGATGTTTCTATTAGGCAGATATATGCTGCAATCATAAGCACAACTGTGAATGTATTTTTAAATATATTTATTTGCAAATACAAAATAAACTGCTAAAGAAATTTTGTCATGATAAACAGAAACAATCTGTCAAAATAGTAGGGTGCTGGAGTTTTTTAATCCACAGCACTGGAAACACCCAACATTAAATGAATCCTTGTCACTGGATTTCTATAAATACTTAATTACTTAAATACAATAAGGATGTTATTCTATTATAAGAGAATTGTGCAATCTCTTACAAGAGGATATTCATTACTTTCTAACCATCTGTCACTTCAGTTCTCCAAACACCACACCTCCCCAAAAAATCTAATTAGTTTTTATTCAGTCACACATTATAAATGATGCTAGTGTGGATACTGAAAATGTAGTTTAATGAAGTTAATATCAAAGCATAATGGAAGGCGGTTTGCTGAACAAAATGGACCAGAAGGCAAAGAAAGGAGAAGTCACATTCTGCTAATTCTACTCTACATTTTTCATTTCCCACCGACTAACAAATCATTGGCTAATAAGAAGGAAAAAGAGGGCAAATACCGTATCATAGGTAAACTTACAGGTAGTAAAGTTTTCCAGCAGCAGGAAGCACTCGTTTCCTGTAGTCTATTCCAGAATCAAGCTGGACTGTGCTGCAGTATTTCTACAGAGACAAAAAAGAACAGCTTTCCTCAAGCCAAAGCTATATTTACTATTGTCTGTCTTCGAAGACACACTGCTATGATAAACCATCAGCATGAGCAAGGTCTGCAAAACTGAAATTCAAGATGACAAAATTGAAGTCTCCTTTACAATTATCGAAGCAAAGAAATAGGCTGGAAATCATTCACGCATTCAGAACAAAAAAGTAACCATTTTCAAAAGTCCATCCACTAGAAAATTAATATAGATTGGAAACAAGGCAAATGAAATGGGGGTGGATATTACTCTCTCTCTCTCTGGGTACTGCTTTGTCGGGTGTGTAAAAATAATTATTTTTGCATTAAAGAATGTACATTTAGAAATAGAAAATTAGGAGCAATAGAAGTTTAATGGACCACAATCAAATTCTAACAGAGACAACTGAAACTACTTCTATTTTATAAGCTAAAAATAATTTTATCTTTATTTTCCTTCTACTAAGAAGATTAAAAATTTTAGCGTCAAACATCAAATACATGAACACCACCAAGTCTTCCTGCAAAATGCACCAAAGCATAAAGGGGAATAAACAAAGCTTTGTTTCATTTTTGTAATGTCCAAAATGACTTGGAAAAGGATCTTTTTTTTCCTCTTTAAACAATGTGTAAGATTCCAAGTGTGATACAGATGTCCCTGAGTAGTCACAATAATTGCTTTTGTTAGAAAACTCAAAACCAGCTATATTAAAGGGTGCTTTTTTTGATTCAAGGCCTGAGGCTGAGAGCAAAATTCTCACTAACCTCAGTGGGATTAAGATTTTACACCCTCTGGCAAAGGGAACAGCTCAGCTTATCTGTTATTACTACTGCAAACATACACAACTTCTGGATGTTACATAGCTAGAAGCAAAAGAAGCTATAAAAGAAAGGGAGTTAAAATTTTTTATGTATTTTTAAAAACATACCTCTATCAATAACTTAATTCAAGCAATAAAACTTTTTTTTTGTAGGTAATTCAACATCATTAAAATTCTTTGGATTGCTAGAATCCACTAAATCACTCTGCTTCTTCACTGCGCTACGAACTATTAGTTTAATACTTTCGTTAAGGGTTTCATATTCTGTGTGTCAAATTTTTCAAAGCCTCCTTGAGGCCATTCAAATATCAAAATTGGAAATGTCAAATCTCATTTATAGCAACTACATTGCAGGAAAAAAAAACCCTTAAATTTTAGAAGAACTATCATCAGTGATTTAAGGAACAATGGCCCTTTTGAACAAATGCGTTGCATAGGACTTACAGATTACAAATATCTGCAGAAGGGACTGTGATGACTCATTGCACTAATTTTTTGCCCTCTGCTATTACTGAAGGCTCTATATGTATTTTAAACCTCCAACTTCTCTGCAAAGATATACAGCTGAAGAACGAAGGTGAAAAAAAAATCATCCTGAAAGCACAGAATCCCAGGAAAATCCAAGTGTCTTTAATTCCGGTAAGTGAAAAAGCCATGCTAATCAAATCATTATCTTGGGCTAAGGCTACCGCAAACACAATAGCTTTGGTGCTACAATATTATTATAATCTATTCCTTTTCTTTTCGTGAAAGCTTACAAAGAAAGGGAATAACAGAGCAGAAGAAAAAAGTTCCAGAGGCATGTAATAATACACACAAGAGAGGGAGGCCGTTTAAGCTTTTCTTCAGCATCAGTCTGGCAGTCAAGGCTAGGAGGAAGATTCCTGAAATTTCACAGCAAAGCTGGTGTACTTAGCTTTTCTTTGCCAGGCACTGAGGTTCAGCATCTTTCCACCTAATGTTTTATTTTTCCAGAGTAGCAGATTAGCTCAAGCATTATTCTCTTCATGTTAGGAGGGAGAAAAACTAAACCACATTACTACAGCTATGTGGACTATGAGATTATTTAGATTAACTTTAGGTGCTTGGATATTTAGTAACGCTGTTTATCATTTCAGGTTTTTTTCCTGGAAACAACAGATAGGAAATTTTGAACAAATTCAGCCTCATCTCTTTGGCCTTCAAGATGGGTTTACAAACTCTACTGCTCTCTCAGGGTGGTGTGTTGCATACAGTGAAGAGTGAACACATAACTACATATACTTAAGAGTGTGGCACAGTTATGGTATGGCTGAAAGCAAAAAAAGTGCACCCGAACAGCGTAGCTCGTGTAAATTTATTGTGCTGATACTTACAGCAGTGCTTGTGGCTCAGCTGCTAATGACTGCTGAGTAGGACATTCCGCGTACTCAGATGTACTCAGACTGATACTGGGCTAGGTGGTGCAGGTCACTGCAGCTTGCTGAAAGACGGAATCAGCACTTGGTGCAACAGTACGTTAGTCCACTTGTGTTCTGCTTACGAACTTACCGCTCTGATAATACACTGAGTGTCTTTTATGACTCTATGACTTAACCTTACAGCAAACGAATTTTGGAGATAACAACCATAGATGTAAATACTACTTATATAGCTATGAAGTAGATGCATTTCTTCTGTCTTCCTTCTCTTTTCTCTTTCTTCAAAGTAATTAGTATTATCACTATTCAGGAAAAATCGCTATCATTAGTGACACTAGTTAAGAAAAGCTTGTGTGCTTAAAAGCTTATTTATGTTTTGGGGCCCCTGTTAAGCTACAAACAGTTGCCTAAATGAAAGATATTTCTTTTTCCTATAAGCCTTGCCTTGTATGTCTACAATAACGTACTACTATTGATTCTAATGTGATATAACATTACACAGTTTCTTTCAAAAGTATTTGTTAGATATTCTGGGCTATAGGACCTTTCAGCCAGAAAGCTGAAATCAGCTGAAATCAGCTGAAAGCAGCATCCCGTTCAGAGATATAGAAAATGCAGTTGTTATAGTCCTACTGATTTTTTGCTTCCTAAGGAAGTGAAAGTCCAACATAAACACCAAACATAAACAAAATGGAAAAAGAGAATTCTGATATACAGTAGTTTTCTTTAACACATGATATAAGCCTAGAAGTAGGGGCCAGTTAACGGGAACAGAGAGATACTTGGTCCTTTGGAAAACATTTGGCATTTTACTACCCTGCTCCCTGGATACTCCTAATTAATTTCTGGTTTTAGTTTGGGGGGGTTTTGGCTCAATATTGTACTATCTTTCAAACTCCGTTCTGTCTTCTATTTTTCAAACCAGCATTCTCAGTCAAATACTGGTTTATATTTTACTTTGAATCTCTAGCATATTTTTCATCCATTACTGTCAAGAACCAATGTCTTGGACCTTGGGGACAGTTTCTGTCTCTCTTTTTTTTATTTTCCTTTTTTTTTGTCCTCTCCAGACCTTCAGCAAGGTAATCCAGCCATTTAGAGCCTGTGTTTTAAATAAAAATAAAAAAACCCACAAGAATTTCCTAACCCTTCTATATGTTCATGTGAATAAATACCTACCACTGTTAGTCATTAATTATTTTTACTGAGACACTTCAAAGCTGACTCACACCTATTCTGTTAGGCATTGTATAAATATACACAAAATGGATGGCCCCTGCCACTAAAACAAAACATTATCATCTGTGTAGCAACATGCTCCCAGAAAACATTCCACTAAAACATGATTGCTGTTAAGATTATAAGCTTTGTAGGGTAGGAACAACCTTCTCCTTACGTGAATATATTGTGGTAGAGCACAGATCTATAGGTGCTACTGGAAAATAATGCAATGAAAAAAATCAAACAGAAGTGTGAATAAAGAAACCAATCATTAAATGATAATGTGGAAGAAATTAACGCCAACAAAACAGCATACAAACACGCACTGATGTGGGCAATGCTGTTTGCACAAACAGAGCTCTACCCAGGAAAGAAAGGGTGTGATAGCAGCACCAGCGAACTGAAGGGCAGTAAAGGGAGGACTGCTTGCACCTCCAGGCAGTAACAGCAGCGTTTCTCCTCCAAGTTAAGAATGTACCGGCGGAGATGGTTCTAAAGGGACATACAGCACACGGTCATCTTTCTCAAAGCCAGGATCAGAAAGGTCCCAGAGAAACTATGTGCCGAGCAGAGATCCAGAAGTCTTTCGATTTAGGGTTTCCTTTGTAGACAAGGGTACCCACCATGGTTCTTTGTTTCTACACATGTAAACATCCACTTATCTGCTTCATAGGAATGCAGAGGGCAAGATGTTCATATTTGTAAATATTTTTTTCAAGAGAAATGCTTTAAATGTCAACAAGACAGCATATGATCAGAATGTATAATAGAAGAAAATAAAGCACACCAAAGTATTGTATACATCCAAGCTAAACATGTAAAATACCAGATTTACAAAAATGAGAACCAGATACATGGTTGCTCAGTACGGAAAAACAAATACTGCTCACAGCTGTAAGAATTAAGTACTGGGTGCATGTGTGAGTACCACCACGCATCTTCTCTCCCCTTCACAGGTGTCAACAACCTTATATTCCTGCATCACAGCACTAGAAAATCAATATTATCAGCTACAAAACCTGCACATTCAGGGTGGTGGGGGGAAGGTAGGCTTCTCCACTTTTTACCCTTCACCTTTTTGCAGCATGGGGAAAAGCCCTACTAAGATGACATATAGAAGTTCTAGTTTCTCTCTCCATCTTTGGACTAACTTCTCCAACACTGGACTGATTAAACCCTACAAACGTGATTGCATCCTCACACTCAGTAATCACCACCACAGAATCCTAATCAACAGCCAAAGAACTGACCGGAGTGCTCAGATTGTTAGTACTTAATTGTCAAAGCCATGACTGTAACTATTGGTTTCCAATTTTTAATATGGAGATTTAAACATTCAATTTCATTTACTTGGGCTAAACTTCAACTTTTCTTTTGAAATAAATACTTAAAATTGAAGCTACAGTTAGTCTAGTCTGTTCTTGTGGAACCATCTATAGTTTCCAACAGATTTTCTATTGTATTGAGATATTTCAAATCTGGCTTACCCTATTCAGTTCAAATGCATAAAATTAATTAGTCATACAATTTATTTTGAAGTCATTTATGTATTTACGTATACAAAGAATAAATACAATTACAGAATTGAAAACGCAATTAGTAAGTTAAAAATACAGCATGATCATGCAGTCATTTCCACTGAACTGGCAGAAAACCTTTTTATTCCAGAAGGAAAAAAAAGACAAAGCCTCAAGGCTCAACTCGAGACACAACACCTAAATGACAATCTTCAAATAGAATAGATGAAATTAGACTTTCAGTATACCTACTGTAGAAAGTTATTAAATATAGACTAATAGAAACCAATTTTTCTTCCTGTAAGTACCTCTAATATTCCTTTGTTGCTGCAATCGAGAATGGTAGCTATTAAAATGTTTAACTGCTCAAGAAACTAAAATACACAACGTGACAGATAAGTAGAGGAAACAAAGCTTTCAGAAAACTTCAAAATGCAGTCAAACTTCATTAGATAACCTGGAAGTTCTCAAGACGTGTTTCCCACATGTCACAAAACCCCCTGAAATGCTAATAGATGGCCTTGTGGTCCACATTAAACACTGTACTAAATGCCATGTGTCCCTGTGAGCTCAAATATTGCAATCAGCTCATGCCCCTTGATAATGCAGATGAGGTGAGTAGGTATCTCTTAACCTTACTGAATACCATCATAAGTCAACCCAATTGTCAATCTCTGCTCTGAATTTTAATGGCATGAAAAAAAAAAAACCCAAACAACATAGAAAACCATCCTGTCAGCCCACAGGATCAGACAAACCCTACCTGAGGACCTGCAGAGGAGGAGTAGGGGAACAGAGATGTGAGACTGCTTCATCCTTGGATGATCATTACCTTAATTTCCACACCTGCTGAGTTTCCTCAGCCTTTCACACTCAGCTCAAACCAGACACCTGGAAATGCAGTGGTAGCCCTGCATCTGCAGTATCAAATACACTTTCCATATGAACAAAGAAGAGTATAGTCCTATCCCCAGGCATGCAAAGCTGCACAATTAATATTCTTGGCCTCCATTGTAGCTCTTAACAAGCGTATTATAACACCTACTATTAAATACCAAGCCATGCCTAATTGAGAAGTGCAACTTCTAACCACTCCTTCTGAGCAAAACGAATCATGATTTCCATGTAGGTATCATCTTCCCTTTTCAAATGCATCCTCAGCACCTAACTCTTTGCATCAGCTTATATGCAATAATTAACCTACCCCACTGAAAAACACCCCACACTTGTCCTGCTGATTTGGTTTCCATTAAGAATACACAGGATCACTAACACATCTTCCCTCCAGAAAATCAGAAAATCATGAGATGTTCGTTGGCAAGCATTCTTCTCATGCATTCACATCCAGCCTAAGAGAGAAAAATTCTCTCACATCACACAACATGTAGACACATGATGAGAACCCTCAGCCAGATACAGAGGAAGAGTTCCTCAGGTAAGTAGAGCTCACTAGACTTAACAATTTTTCATTATTTGACTCCATGTAGATTATCGACTAGAACAGTGTTTCTTCTCTTGAAATTCTCTCTTAAGTGATTTCAAGAACAGGTTTGTTCATCCAAAGGATTCCATTACAACTGGGGTTTTCTCAAATGATTCATAACTGTGGTACAGTAAGATTCCTCTCAAGCAAAAATGCAGTGTGTCAATAAAAAATTATTTCTGACCTACAAAGCATACCCACAGGTTTTAATTTGGCATACTCTCAAAGTCATCAGCAAGTGACAATCACCAGCACGTTTCAGGCTGTGAAACCGGTCCAAGTGGGACTCACGAGCTGGGCAGGTCTGTCCACAGCCTGCTGAGAGAAGTGTACGAAGTTAAGTGCAGCGTTTCCTCTCTTGTGCAGCTCTAAAAGGAGATCAACCAGACCAGTAGCCGCAAGCAAGCATGGTGCAGGTGCAGGACCTTTAAAGGGCTGCTCCTTTTATCCATGCTTAAAATTGGTCTTTTTTTTAAAAAAAAAAAAAATAAAAGCAGAGAGTAAATCCAGTTTGTAACACTCCTAACTTTCTGCTACAGCGATCCATGGGCATGAGATGTACTCAGGAAGAGGGAGAAAGAGAAAGGGAATCATCAGGTATTTGGTGGTGGATAAAAACTTGTTCCAAGCGTTGCTGGGTGTGCATACAGTTTTTGTCTCCCTGTTCAGATGTTGTTGAAACAGTAGACTTTAAAGAAAATGTCAATGAATCCTCATAAGCACTATACATGACCTCTGGGGTAATTAGCAATCATTCAAAAGCAACAAGACTAAAATGTTCTATTCTTTATTACTGTCAGCTCTTGTCTTGATCAGCATTTTAATAAAGATGGTTCATTGCTAAGACAGTTTCATGAATCAGTCATAATTACATTCTGACATGCAGTGAATAGTAAAGCAAAACTAAATATCACTTCATCAACCTTTCTAACCTTTATGCAAGTATTAAGTGTAAATAATTTTTACACAATCTTACAACAGAAAATCTGCATATTTCTTAGCTTTGTACATACTCTACCCTAACTGAATTTCCTGTGACCTATACCTGAAAAAAATCGCTTACAATCAGGCATAATTACTTAGTCTTGCATGATATTCAGGTGTTGCTGTTCACAGATCAAATCAACTTCAAGTTTGTTCTATAAAATAGTGCTATGCCTTAAGGGATTAACTGGTTGGGGTTTTCTTACAGTCTTTTCTCCCATATTCTTCATTACTTGCAGCAACAAAATATGGCAAATTGCTACAATAGCCTTAGACACTTCATGCTTGTTCCAATTTTAAACGTACAAAAAAACCCCACAAACAAATTTTGAAGAAAACTTTCAAAATGTCACCCAAGTTTACAGTAGTACAATATCAATGAAACTAATCATGTTCAGGTTGATTTTGGCTGACAAATATTTTATTTGTGAATTATTTTTAAATTCACAAATTGACTTAAGCACAGAAATCTGGGAAGTCAAATACTGCCAAATATAATTTTTTAAATGAATATGTCTTACACTTGTGACAAGAACACTTTAATCTTTGGAATGAAGAGTTCAGCAGAGATAAATTTAGAGGTAAAATTAATTCAATGGAAGTTGCACAAGTTTACATTACAGCCTTCAAAGCTTGAACAACTAAGAAACCCCACTATTCTTGCTACCACACGGAACATACGATCTATTGTACAACTTTTCAATAACTTATTTTAATGTCTAGCTACAAATCAGCTACCCCCTAAGAAGAGGAAAAATAGGCAATTAACTTGTAAAATAATGGTGCATGAACAAAGACAGAGACTCTTAAAATGTACTGTTCTGTGAATAGTATTTCAGATATTCAGACAAAAGTGAAAGAATTCAGGAGGTACAGATGTGGCTGTGCTGGGTAGGAGACAAGCAGTCTCTCCTTTTTCCAGTCAGGGAGCAGAAGAATGGCAGAGTAAACTTCCATGCAATAAGAGTTACACTGAAAAGCTCTCCCCATTTCACAGCACTTAAGAAAAAAATCTTCCTTGCACAATAAGCTCAAAAAACCCCCAAACCCTATTCCAAAACCAAACCACAAACTACTGTATAACATTCAGTTTTGCTGAAGAACCAATAATGATCATAACTTTCAATCTCCTCACAAACAAGCTGTGGTGTTCTGTGAAAAACAAATGCCAAGAGTTCACTCTGAATTTATAACATGATGTTTCGTAAGCTAAGGGTCAAATTCACCCCTAACACATGCACTTCATTGGAATTATACCGTGGACGAAGTTATTTGTCTAGATTTCTTTTTTGCTGTTGTTTTTCTTTTTAACATTTGATTTGTATTTCTTTTCCCAGTATTAGCCTTTGCTCCTGCCAGAACTGTTGGCAGGCAGGGAGAAAAAAAAAAAAAGTAGTATTGATTTACGAAACTGGATTTCCCAGAATAAAAAAAAAAAATGCTATTAAGATCTAAACAAAGGCTAAAGATGGCTTACGCTTAGCTCTGATGAGGTCCGCTACCTCATTACCAACAACTGAAAACTTCTGATGCATTTTGTTTCAAGGGAATCCAAACGTCCTTGCTGTAAAGCAGGCTGGGGGGTGCGGGGTCCATTCACTCATTCTGTATCACAACCATTATGTAAGAAGTATAAAACACTGCCTTTATGCTGACAAACCACAATGACTCTTCTTACATCAAAGCGTTTTCAGCACTAGGGTTTTTTTTTCTCTGAAATTTATTCAAGCCAAGGGCAGGGAGACAACAATTCATACACGCTAATTACACCTAATTATCTATTCCTTTTTTTTTTTCCACCAGCTTCGGCCAGTGTTATTTGCTATCTGGGTTTCTCACAACCTCCCCTTGCCCCGTCCATCCAGCTCAACAGTAAAGTCTTTGAAGAAAACAGTTGTGCCTTCTTAGAATTTTAACAATATAAGGTTCAACTCAAATTAAATTATTCTATTATTAGTTTTGACACATTTATGTGCTAAATATGAAGGCCTCTTGGTTAATTTGGCAAATTCCTCACATCTCTTCAGGGCTAGAATTGCTGGTAACACCCTCTCTTGTAGGAGCTTCTCCTCATGCTTTCTTTTCATGATCTAAATGAAATGTTTATTGGATTAAAGTTCTTCTCTGCAGACCTCCACGGTGGCCTGTGACAAAGAGCTTAAAAGCTTTATTAATTGGCTCGGGCTTTTTGGAGGGAGGCAGGACCTCATTTCACATTACATCACAAGCAAATAAAACTGCCACGTGTAATTAGACTAATTTACCCTGATACAGCAGGAATCAACTATTCCGTATCTATGATATGCTTTGATTTACTCATTTTAAGCGTGGAGTAAACAAACCAAGCAAGAACTCAGGAAATCCTAACGATCAAAGGAAGTGAGAAGGCTGGGAGCCTGACATCGAGCTACAGTAGCAACTACCTTATCCTTAGATAAAGTTTTGAACCGCATTCAAACAAACTGTCCAGGAGTGTGCGTAAGACAGATGTCACAGGTAAACAAACTGAATTGAAGCTTAATATCTAGAGAACACACTAAAGCAACAGGTAAGTTATAAAATATTGCAACAGTTAAGTGCTCTGAACTACAGAATTCAAATAATCCTTCTGTTTAAATTTAACACGCACACAGGCTTAGAAGGCTGAACACAGAAAAGGCTGGTAACTTCTAATCCGACACCCTGCTTTCTAAATGCAACACTTTGTTAGTTAACAGTCTTACAAATTTGTCAAACTAAAATTACCCAGAAACGACACTGATGCTCAGCACAAAAATACTTGCAATCACGCAATATTTTCTGTTTTTCATTTTTTTCTGTGCTTAATTAGGTACGCTTCACAAGAGATGAGTACTTCTATTACTTGCAGAGAGAGAGAACAAGAACAAATGCTCCTTCTACTTAGGAGCTTGCTTGGTTACATACTAAGAAGGGAAACAAAAGGCCCAACATCTTCAGTAATGAAAAAGTCAATTGATAGGCGCAGCCATCACAATATCAAAGGCCTAATCCCTGCAATTCTGACTCAGGTGACAGTTCACAGGGGTCAGAGTGGCTGACACTGACCTCAAAAGCAGGTTTTAACAATTCAACATACTGAAAGCTGCTGGGCTATCACACCATTAGACTGGAACAAACTGACAAATCAATTTCATCACGGAGATGACTTTTTTTTTAGGGGGGAGGAGTGGTGGTGAAGAGAGGCAGATCCGCCAATCAACAAATCCCCGCATTTCTCACACAGGTGGTTGGACAAAAGCTGAGGGCACCATCAAAGACATTTTATATCTACCCAATGCCTTTGTACAAAACTAACTCCCACAATTTCCTTAAGGACAGCTCTAAATGTTTTAAACAAGTATTTTTCACATATTCAAACTAAGTTATTGAAAATACTTTTAAATTCCTCCATCTCTTGCTTTGGAAGAAAGGGTATATTTTAATTAAAACCAACCAGAGTAGGCAATGATGTCAATAAATAATCATTAACCAATTTCAAGAGAGACCGTGAACAATACAGTTCATAAAATAAAAACATAACACAAAGAAAAAAAAACCATAAAAATACATTGTTTTCTGTTTGAGAGGACTGTACAGTGCTTACCTGTTAAGACTCACTTTAACCAAATAGTTTTAAAATACATAATTATTTGGTCTCTAATAGCAGAATAAAAAAAAAAAGTTCGCTATAGGAAGCGTACAGTAATTCCATGTCCTACTGACAACAGGTTTCTGGTTGATTCTTTCTTCTTACTTAAAGCAAAAGGCAGTTAGCCAAAGCCAAACATTTTGTTTTAAAATTGTACCTTTTAAAGGTATACTCAGGCCATGAAAGGCCCTAAAACCTCCTGAACTTCAGGTAGAATTTAGTGCAGTGCAGGTCTACTGCATGAAAAAAACCTGACAAAATGCAGAAGTTACATATTTGGTATTTTGACTTGGTGACTTCTTAAAACTTCACGCTATGTTTCCAGGAAATCTTTGGAAACTCAAGAGCTGCTCATTTAAGTTATAGATTATACACAATAAACTATTTGAGGAGCTTGCTTTCCTGTTTGTCTGAAGAATTAAGCATGGAACTAGCCACTGAACTAGAATTAGGATTCCAGAACAGTTAAGGATTGATGTAAATGTCTTCATGAAATATCTGCAAAAATTAAAATGTTGCTAAAATTACTGCCAACCCAGTAAAATAAAGCATGCTTTCTCTTGTTTTTTTTTTAAGAGTCTCACTTGAGATCTTACATCAAGTTATACATAGCTTTACTCAAACCAGTTTTTAAATGTTTACAAAAATTTTATATTTCTTATTGGGTTAGATTAACAATTTTTGGACTACTTCTGCTCTAAGTATTTGAACGGAGTTACTGTGAGCAATGAATGTTTTTCTTTTCAAGAACAGCTTTTGTCCAAAAAAAAAAATTGCTTAGGAGTTCCATGCACTTTAAAATGCTCGGTAAGAGATGCTGCAAGATTAAAACCTCAATCAGAAGGGACTGAATCTAATTGCAATTACAGAATTAAAAGATTTTCCTTCCTAATGCTTCTTATCTCTCTAAAGCTTTATCTTTATAAAATTTCATGGGCTTAAAAAGCACTCTTACCTTGTGCAGAAACTAAGCTGTTTCATAAAGAATAATGTGTCCCAAAGAATTTTAGCCACAACAACAAATAGATCAATTGAGTTTTCCCCTGTTTATGCAAACTATCACTTTACATTATAGAACTGAAGAATCACTGAAAAAAATATATCTCAAACTATTTAAGGTTTCAAAAGATTGGAATACTGGGATAGGGTCAGAATTGGGCAGGGGACACACGTAGGGCAGGAAGAGCTGCCAACAGTCTTACTGCTCTACTCAACTGCACGGACCTGGAGCTTCCATACGGCCTTAAAAAGTGGAACTTATCAGATGCACCTCCCACCGCAGGCATTCAGCAATCACTTGCCCCCAGTAACCCAGAAATGCAATACAGACAAACTTTGCAAGATAACTACGCCTTCCCTAGAGCGCTGTTTCACATCTTTTGCTTATTCCAGAGAAATTGGTTTGTAGTTATCTTTGTAAGAATATGAACCTAAATACAAATACTGGAATTACATTGTCTGAAGAAAATAAAAACAACAATAAAATCAAGGATGAACATGGGTAAGTCTAGATCCAGGAAAGAAACCATTTCTTTTGATCATCTGAAGACAGTGGAAGATTTTTGTATAACAGTTACCAGGGTATCTAGGAACTACGCGTTCCATTTATAAGGAAATGAAACAACCTGAAAACTATCTCAAGTGAAGCATCTCTTCACAGAAATGTACTGTCAATACCTTCCGTTCATCCCATCATCCCAAGAATATTTAAAGGAATTCGAAGGTTCTGAACTACTGAAGGAACCTGAACTGCTTTTAGTGCTAAAGCCTTATTTTAAGATTCATGATCATAAAAGTTAGTTTCTGAAATAACCAAACCAAACCAACCCACCCACCCATTCACCCCCACACAAAAGCCCTGCAGGAGGCTCTGAGCCCAGAGAAAACTAAGACAGGACTTAGTCCAAGTCATCCCTGCCTCCAGGGAACAGGTTACATGAGATTAACACTACCACAGACACACATGGCTTGGAGTGAGGTAAAGGTAGAGAAGACAGTAAACCAAACATTCGCAAGCATCCAATGTAATATTTTTCCTTTATACTTCCAGGCAAAACCGTGGAAGATACCATCTTTGCATTTCCTGAAGTCACACATGGAATTATAAACAGCTGAGGAAGAAGCCACTCCACGCAGGAACACCAATGCCATGATAAAGATTATACACACAGCGGGGAGGCCCAAGTCTGCATTTCTCAAACCACCACAGCCAGACTATCAATTTAGTTCTGTCCACACCTTTGTAATGTAAAGGTTACTTGTTAAAACTTTTCTTTAAAATACATTCCAATGTGGATTTTTTAATGCCTACTTCAGATGTGTTGAATTCAAATGTAGATTTGGAATTTTTTTAATTATTATTTTTAATATCTTGCCGTTACCCTTCCATTTTCCAAGTAAGGTCCGAGAAGCATCTTCTGATAAGCTTTCTCTGATTCACCTTTCAAGCATTATGTTTTTGGGAAAGAATCATATTATATTGGTAACATTTATTAAAGTGAGGCAGATTCATTTAGAGCCGTGTTAAAAGACAAAGATGTAGGGGGAAAAACTGACAACAAGTAATCCAGAATTTTAGCAAGGTCCTCGGAATAAAGTGCTGAGTGAAACCTTTCTTCTCCCTTCATTCATCATTATGGTAATGTTTGTCTACCTCTAGTCTGGGTTGTGCTACTTGTTTCTTTTCACACTACTCCATCCTCTGTCGCAGCTCTAAACCAATCTACCTTTAGGGCTTCTCTCAGCATTCTATCCACAAGGTCCCTTCTGAAAATGTAGATTATTTTCCCAGTCCTGATGAGGTATTCAGTATGCATAACGTACATTTCACTTTTTTTTGTTCAGCTAGCCAAAAAAAGAGAAAAAAAGAAACTACAAATAAGCATACACAATAGATATTCTTTAAGTCTGATCTGCAGCAAAATGAAAGAGCCTTACATTTATCAAACCTGGTAGTTGCTCAAATGTCAACATTAGAGGAATCCAAAACACCCCACTGAAAACCCAAGGCACTGCCAACTGTTTTACTGCTGAGCACCTTAACAGAAACATCCAACCAATGTATCAATTCAGCAACTCCAAATTTCTTCTCACTAAGCCAAACCTACCCTAAACTCTTCCTTAACTATATCAGTATCTAAGATAAAAGAAAGGAAACATTATTTATGTATTTCTGCTGGCAATACTGTTCTGAGGTAGGGAAGTGCTGTAATTTCCATTTTACATGTCACATCAATCGAGGCAGAGCAGGACACAGAAGCTATATGCTAGCCCTCAATAACGTAACAATACAATCATAGCTTGTGAATTAAAAATATCTGTGACTTGCCCATAACTTCAAAGTGTGAGCTCAGCCTATGTTCTTTTTAACAGTAAGATAAGCACTGATTGTATTACTCACATTGAGAAAGGATGCTCCATTTTTTAATGTAAATGAAGGAATTATAAAGTTTATGGCCGGCCACATCACAAAATGCAGACTCCAGGAAGCTTGCTTCAGAACTGATGTGTGCTGGACATTACCTGAAGTCTCACACACACACATTCAGAAAACCACTTACACGTGAAAAAGACCCCCCAGAAACAAGGTAGTTGAGGGGTATATACCAAATACTACTTCCCTTACACCAAAGGAACACCAAGCTTTTGTAGCATAATAAATGTAAGATGTCCGCAAGTGTAGCACAGTATAACTATTAGAGGAATACTATATTACATGGCATACATACACCAATAAGAAAATCCTACTCAAACAAATTCTGCTACCTTAGTCAAAAAGGTAATTTTTTATCATACTAAAAATGTCCAGCTTTCAAGACACATTAATTCTAGAGAGGAAGAGCTCCTCTTTGCCTTACCTTCAATTATTTTTGCTCCAAACAGTTAAAGCATATACATCTTATCTGGAAACTAGTACCAAAGCAATCCTGTACAAATCTCTGATCTATTAATATGGCAGGCAAAATTGAAAAGCATTTAACAAGTGACTCTCCTTACCTTCAGCACGGCAATGAATGGTACAAAATTAGCTCTCTGAAGACCATTTTTATAGAGATCTGAAAGAAAGGAAATCAGTACCATTTTGCTACTTATTCTTAATAACAATGTTAGCTTGTCTTTTAGTCTGGCAAATAAAACTCGGTGTTGCTAGAGAGAGGAGGAACAAAGGGTGGAAAAGGAGAGCTGAAACTGATTTCTTTTGCTGTACAAAATTCAATACATTCTTAAGAAAGAAAGGAACATCCTGAGAAAGTCTGAAAAAGGCAGGGAGTGAAAGATGACTTAAATCTGTAATGACACATGACTGATTTTAGCAGAAGAAATAAGACCAGCATCTGTTTTAAAGTAAGAATATAAAAAGGGATTTGTAATGCTGGGTATACATCGGTATGATTATAAGGTCAAAACTACGCAACTGCTAAGTTCCAAGTACTTGGCAGAGGGGAAAAACCCAACGTAAACTAAAAATAGGCTATTTGAGTTTACAAAGTTAGTANCACAAAAAATCAATGAGTATGTAAACTTACGCACTTGCTAAAAAGACAACTGAATTTTTTAAAAAATTAGAATATTATGTAACAAAACAAAAATCTACACTCAAAGAAAAGACAAATTATAAAAACAAACTGCAAAGCAGCGTTTTGTATCTTATTTATCTCTATATTTCATATAGCATAGAGTTCTCTTCTCTGGAAACTATCCAGCTACCAAACGTGGTCATAGCAGAATGACTTGTTCACTGAAAATGTTATCACTTAAACTGTACAATGGGATGCTCTTCTTCACGAACATTAGGAAGCCTTATATAAAGGCAGTGGAGCAACTATGACTGACAGGAAGAATAAGTAAGATAATACAGACACTTGGCAGAGATGTCACCAAAACTCCCTGTGAAGACCACGCCAGGTTATTAATACCACCTATATTCCCCATAATGCCCGAAGATTACAACAAAAACTACCTACATAGAAACATTTAGGAAAATTACCAGTGAAGGTGACTCCACGCTCTAATTACTGTGAAAGTTGCACGAAGCCATGCATCATTCTCATTCATAACTCTGCAAATCACAATAGCTATACGCTTGTTAAAACAGCAACTAATTGCATATTTACTTGCAAAAATTAGTGAACACGTAAAAGTACTGTAAGACAGCTCCTTCCATTAGTTCTTCTAGCAAATAAGGCTGTGAGTTTTGTATTATGTCTCTGTTTTGTGAGGATGAGAAAAATAAACAGTAATTTTGATGGAGAAATGAAACCAGGATTTCTCAAACACGGCACATGAGTATGGTTAAGCACATCACTAATGGTCTGCAGCTTAGCATACCCGCTCTCTAATGAAAAAGCCACTTTCCCCCTTTGTGTCCACAAGAAACAAATCTCAATTCAGTCTTAAACCTTGATGCAGCATACTATACTAACCCAACTCTCTTTCTTGTGGCAGGATTTCAGACACACACTGTGAGCACACAAGAGTAAGGAGAAGGGAAGGAGAGACAGGCATTGACCAACATAGCTCAGTTCTGGAGATGCCATTCTTTACATTGTCTGTCGGGTAGCTCAGACAAGCGGATGTCTTTCAAGTCGACACAGGGACTTATTATGTATTTAAAAAACCCATATGAAAATAATGGTCACAAACTGACATCTCAATTTAAGATGTGGCATACAATCCCCAAGTTACGATAAAAATCTTTCCTGTACTTTTAAGAGTAGTGCTTCAAGAAACACAAGGATGGTTCCCAACTGAATAAGGGACTAGCGTCCAGTTTATCTGTAGTTAACCCAACTACAGTAGTTATGATTTCATCTTGTTTGCTCAAACAAGGAAAATCAACCAACAGGAAATTATTTCCCTCTTCTAGTAAAAACATTTGTGTTTTCTTCCTTTTTTTTTTATTGTTAAGATAAAGTGCATCATAAACCTTTAGTGATTCTCTTTTACTCAATTAATTTGAGTAGAAAAATTAACTGGTTGTCATTGTTTAAGGCCAAACCAGGACACTGATACTTAACGATTAATACTGTAACACTTCAGTATTTTTTGCAAACATTTGAAATCAATTAAGCTGCAGCGTCATGAAGGTTGTGTAGAAAGCATACATGATGCTAACTGCTAATGCTACACTATAACAAGCATTTTTCTCCTCTACAAAAATTTACAATTACTGTTTGGTTAAAAGCCATACAGATTTGGGGACTTTGTAGAAGGATCTACCTCCCTACTCACTCTCTATCTAAAAATATTGTTAGAAACGGCAACAGCTCTCCACCTAAGTAATTCCCCAATGAGCGACCTCAAACCAGACTATGAGAATGGCATGCTGACAAGGCGTTCTCCTTTAAGCTGGTGGATCAAGCCTGCAAGTTTCCAACTTAGAAACCAAGAAGGAACGTACTCGTATTTCCCCTCTCCTCTGCAGAATATGATACTTTCCTGTCTTGGAATACATCCAAAACAGAGGCAAATATTTCACCCCTCCTCAACTACCCCGTCCCCAAATACCCTCCTACTGGTTTGGATAAAGTAGAGAAGATCAGAAAACACAGCGGAATTTGGGGGGAGGTGGGGAGAGGAACACCTTGAGTTTGAGAGAAGAGGAAGACTTAGGGAAAAACTTTTCTTCCTTAAAAACATGAAAAAATAAGGGAGAAATTGGAGTATCCGGGATTGTTGAAGACTAGGGAGTTTATTAGTATAACATACTATATGACTTTAATACAATTGTTTTGTAAGATACCGAGATTCATTGTATTTGCATAATACTAATAGCATGTTTGTTTTTACCTTCTGGCGGCCTGTTAGATGTTGCCACAACGACAACCCCATTTTGGAACAGATTTTCAAAAAGCTGCTTCAGAATCATGGCATCAGCAATGTCAGTGACCTGTACAAGACAACACATTTGTTTTATCTTGCTTTCAGCTTCTGCCGCAACAGATCTGCAAGTGGCTTTATAGCTAGGAAAAATGGTTGTTAGTGAAAGCTATGGAGAAAGATTCTAATTATTGCTTGGTGAGACAAAAAATAAAAGGGATAATTAATAAGCAGTGAATGTACCACGGTCTTTCAAAACTTGCCTGCTCTTTATTGCCGAACTCCACCATTTCTTTACCGATTGCCAAATGATTCCATGTTAACTTCTATTATAAAACTACAGGTGGGAGACACAGAAAACAGACCTAAACATTTAAGAGGCCTAATTAATTAGAAACAACAAGAAAAAAACCGAGGATAGAAAGAAAATACACATCAGCTGTTTTACATTTCTATTACCTTTGAGGCAAAGGTTTGCAGAGGTGAATTTAAATGGTCATGGGACTTCAGAAATAAAGACAAGTAGCCAACTATACATAATCAGCTGCTGTTGAAAATAGAATGATATGACATAGATACTATTGTGTGATTGTTGCAAAAAACAATTCAACAGATGGCCCATCACAAAAATAAGCAATTTCATTGTTCTTTTTAAGTGCCTTCTATTACTGTCCATGAATAATCAAAAGGCACGGCAGTCACTTCCAGCACAGTCAGCCTCTTCTAACCTTCAGGCACAAAACACTAACGAAAAATAAAAATGGGTGGGACAAGTGATAAGGGGTGGGGGGGAGGAAAAAAGACTTAAAAATAAGCCATAAAGTAAAATTTCTTTAAATATCTAAGTTTAGCTTAACTAACTTGCTTTACAGTACCAAGAAATAGGAGGAATGCAAAACAAACCATAATTTTTTCCAAACAAAAAGCCCCCATTGTTACAACAGCAGTTTATACTTCACAGGACTTCACCAGCTGAGATCAGCAATCCTAATAAGTAAAGCAACTTTATTATCATTACACTTGTTTCTCCTGCATTCCCTTTCATTATTATAGAGTCACTTGTTGCACTTTCACTTACCAAAACAGACCCCAATTCTGAGGAAATAAGAAAGTGGTGGCATGCTGAGAGCTATACACACTCATTACACAACAGACTGATAGAGTAATATGCTTTGTCAGTTTAGATGTGTGTGTTGTGATCACAATACATCTACAGAAAGACTTTAACCAGTACGACTTTTTTTCCTTACTCCTCCACCACCCCACCCTGCATCATTCCCCCATTTCTAAATGACCTTTCAGGACAGCAAACAAATTTAATTCTACACTAGAAACAGTAAAAGATGTAGGTTCTTCTGACTTCTGACAGCTAGTTTGGAAGCAATAATTAAAGTTCGTAAGGAACCATATTGAAACATCAGTTTCCTTCTTCCAAAGATTTCCTCCAATTAGTCCTATGGAATGCATTCATACAGAAATTATTTTCCTTTTCAAAAACAAGCTTTTACACAATCAGTAACACCCCCCTCTGATTTGCACATCCCTGATCCCTAAGATCTGATATTCTAAAAAGCATATACTAATTCACTATTGTACTATATCTCTAATATATCTGCTTACGCACCCACCTATCGATAACTTAATTCTTCTGAATACTAAAATTTAGCAACCTTCCCTGTTCCTAAAAAACAAGGCACAAAAGGAATCGGTATACATGTACATTTTAGGGGTAATTTAATTTCTTGCATCACAAAGTAAATCTAATTGCCACATTTTTAAAATGTATTATATAAATCATTTTGATACAAACTTTTTTGCTTAAAAATGCTGTGAGGCATGCTACCTTTACAAAACAGGGAGGGAAATAATATTAGTGGTCACATAAAAGAAAACAATAACACTCTCTTATTAATCGGAACTGTTATTTGATGCAAAATGATGATGTTTTCAACTCCATGACAACAAAAAAACTCTCTCAAAAGTTCTGTCAAAAAGCAAGAGCCATTTTGAGAACTGGGATGCAAACACGAGCTCATTTATCTTGGGAAAGATGAAAATTTCTACAGGGTAAAGCAGGTAGAAGACAATAACTAAAGCATTGTCATATCTCATGTTTTTTTACTGTATCCAGCATTCATTGCAACAGGGAACAAAAGCAAAGGCTACAAATTACCAATAAGGAGAGCCTGCTAATGGAGAGAATGGAGAAATTTCATTAGCATTTAAGAGAAAAGATTTTTATGACCTAGTGATGCTTTCCATTATGACTCATGTAAAAAAAAAGAAGAAAAAAGAAAAAACACTAGACTAATAGTTAATTTACATCTGTAAGTGCCTGAGACTCAGTCATCCACTGATTGGTACAGTTCGATGTAATGAATGACAAACATAAGCATGTATTAGCAGTAATTAGTATTAGCACAAAAATAAGAGCCTAATTTTTATTAGAGGCTTTTAATAGCATGCAGGTTAGTAAAAACTCCCTAAATTGTAGTTTGCTTTAAGCCCAAGTGGTACCAATGGTTTATGTAAAGACTAACACTGTATGATCATCCAGCTCACCAAGAAGTAGGGATTCTGTTTTCATTATCAACAGTAACTAACATAGGTTACTGTCACACACCAAAATTAGAGCTTCTAATTACCTGTGTATAGTTATTTGATCACTAAACAATAAGTAGTCTCTTTTTATTGGCCAACCTCTATGCTCTGAAACATCAAAATTATCATTACAAACAGCTTGGTTCTAGGGTTTTTCTTCAAAATAAGGATACATTTTTAGAACGGCTTAAGACTTAATGTGATTTGAAACAAAAAAAAAGCCCAACTTTAATATTTACAGTGAACTGTATGACAAAGATCAGTGAAAAGTAGAAATGCTTTAATAACCTGAGAGCCTGTGGCTCAGGCAAACGTTGACGAAAAACCTGCTTCAGAATGGACAAACTCAGAAGTTTAGTGCCATCACTAAGGTCCTGGCTATCACATAGTATTTGCAAAAAGAAACATTTAAGGCATAGTAATTATTCTTTTTAATATGACAATATTTTGGAACACACAAAACTACTTTTAAAAGTACTTAAATATTTTTCTACATCAATTAGTTAACTCTCCACTTGTTGGACGGTTCTCTAGGCTTTGCAAGAAGATTCACTTCAGAGTACTTTTGCTTTAGCCCGCTGTCGAAGAGGAATGTGCAACCTCAGCAATGCTTTTGTCTTTTGAAGTTCTGCATTTGGTTTCCTCTGAAATATAAGCATTAACAACATTTTTTGCTGTCCTTGTTACAATACCACTTGTGCATGTGACTGATCTTAAGATAAATAAATAATTTCAGCCTATTCTCTTTTTTTCCCAACAGGTATTTGAAAGCAGCTTGAAGTGTTTAAAGCACATCTCAATAGTTTTATGATGTTTTCTCCATGTGCAAGTATTTTGCCAAAGTAGAATAGACTCAGCTTGACCTTCCATCTGTCAAAGCAGACAGCAGCTTTGTCTGCAAGTCAGAACAGTGTATGTTCTGAGTCTCCAGCTCTTCCCAGTTTCGTCTTAATATAGGAATTCTTTAAATATGAGTGAATCAGACAGCAGTGAAATCTAGCCATTATCTCCACTAGGGATATGAGCTGCAAACATCCTGAATTAGACGTGCCTCCTGATTAACAATGTTAATTGTGTCACCACGTGAGCTGCTCTTCCAGTCACTGCACTACTTTATGACTATTCAAGCAGAAGGTTTCTTATCCCAAACTCAGTGTCTTCTGCAAAATTTCAGAAAGCTGGGACTCTTCTTCAGTAAGCAAAGCCTGCGTAGCATTCCGTGCTACAGAAAAATCGGTCAAGAAATCCAGCTGTTCAGAATTCTGTGAATTTACAACATTAGTACACCCAGAACAAGTAGATTTTTAAAATTCACATAAGAACGCAAAGTCATAGATTCACATTTTAAAGTATAGTTCTTATGTTACTTTTGCCAGTGGGTCACAGCTGAGAAAACAGGTGATTTTTACAACTGAAGAGACTGATGTACCCCAAGCAAGTCAGCAGGGGGAGCAGGCAATCAATTTGGAAACAAAAAATACCAGTGTCTCCCCTTAAAATGTGGAAACATGACAGACAGCCTGGAAACCAAGCAACAACAGGATATGAAAGCAGTGGGCATTTATACAGAAAAGCAGGTATTTACACTAATACATGGTACAGCAAAGATGCCTCTTTCTACCATTTAAGCATTTGATGTCATGACAGTTAACACTCCTCCCTGTGCTCTCCACACCTCCCCATTTCTTCATAGTATAAATACAACTGTCTCTGCACATAAATTTTATAACGCAAGTTTTGGAACCCCAGCATGCATATTCATTAGACAAAGCACAATTTAAATGATCAAACAGCAGCAATTGCAATGACCCCACATATTCTGAAACCATAAATCAAAGGACTACCCCTTGTCGAAAAATGCAAGAGTGACTTTAAAGAAGAACACTTACTGATTTACAGTTACAAAAATCACCTTCATGGGAGCTGATCATAAACCGGTTATTTTCTTGGGCATGCAGGCTTGTAAAATAATAGCTAGGAGATATAAATTGCTCTATCCATTTCAGTAATGTATTAATTTAGGAGCACAACACAGACAATTTACAGTTAATAGATGATTCTTTTACTACTGGTGATTTGAGGACCAACATAGACCTGTTCTTATCTTGCTCTGTATTTTCTCTTGGAATTAAAAAAATCTCAGCTGATTACAGCTGCCAAATACCTCTAGCCTCTCTCCTAAAATTTTTTGTAAAGCAATTCCACACTTAAACTTGTGACATGCCCTTAAAACAAAATTCACAAGCTGCGTAAAAGAAATGAAACAACCAAGTTAGCTTGGGCAAAGATCATTTTGAGTTTATTTCAATTTTCACATTTAATTCAATAGAAGTTTCTTAAAATGTTAGTTACATTGATATAATCTGGCACTGCCATGCCAAAGGCTCCAATAACTCTAGGAAAGAATTTAGGTTGAATTTGACATGTTATTTCCACGTCCTTAATCACACCAAGATGATTTGGTTGCATCATATGAACTAAAGCAAAGATCAGGCATGCCAAGTATAAGGCAGCTACTCTCCTGGGCACTGTACAGACTCAGTACAGGATGATGGCCCCTGCCCTGAAGCACTCATGAGCTTCTCGCCAAGCTCTAATACCTGCTTGTATGATCAGTAACTGGATTGGTAAATGAAATCACTATAAGGGAACTTACACTGCGAATTTGCATCTTATCTCCTGGAAAAAAAAAAAAACACCAAACAAAAACCCACCATCTTCAAAACTTGTGAAATGACTTCTACTCTTCAACTTTTACAGTTCACTAATGGCCAGTGATTCAAATACTATATTGNATAAGGGAACTTACACTGCGAATTTGCATCTTATCTCCTGGAAAAAAAAAAAAACACCAAACAAAAACCCACCATCTTCAAAACTTGTGAAATGACTTCTACTCTTCAACTTTTACAGTTCACTAATAGCCAGTGATTCAAATACTATATTAGCAGTAACAAGTGTCAAGTTTTAAGATCAAAAGTAATTTTATGAAGTTTCCCTTGAAGCGAAAGAGTAACAGCTGACTTCTTACCTGAAATTCATCAAAACATAAGAGAGCAGCCTCTTCGCTTATTTCCTCTGCTACTGGTGCAATTGGGTCATACGATTTGGCCATAAATCCTGCCTTTCTTTTTGGTAAGGTCTGCTTAAGGCGATGTATTCCTTAGTTGATAAAACAGAAAAGAACAAATATTTCTTATTTCTTTTTCTAAGGTAGGGAGAACAAAATTATTTACCTACCAAATAAAAAGTAACCCAGCCCAGTAAAAATAAGAAACCTCCAAAATTAGTCCAATTTCAAGACAAAACAGTTTTCAACCACATCCAGGCAACTACTAAAAGCTCACAGATCCTGCAATTCGTATTTTCTTGTTTAGAAATATGTAAAACAAAATTCAAAGCATCCTTGAATGCTATGCACCTATACTTTATCTTTTAAAAACTGATGTAAGTTACAGTTTCATCTTGCTCCAATTCACGACCTCAGTTTCCGTTTCACTTTGTAATTTGGTTCATTCTGTCTTAATCTTCTCTCTGAGTATGAAAAAAACCTTATGGTGTTTAAAAATCAATGGCACAGCTCTGTGCATTGCATACTCTGAAGGCATACTTAGAATGCATTTAGTTAAAATAACTCAGACATAGCAACACAGTTATATTTTTAAATGTAAATATGATGATACTGGCACAAAGTAAGATTATTAAATCCATACTTTACGTAGTCTCATGTATTGCATTCCATCTGACTAGAAACAAACATCCAGAAAACAAAGATCCTGCAGTAAGAAGCTACCACTGTTAAGCACAACTGACAAGACACAGAAACAGAAAATTTCAACAGTGACCCAACAATGATAGAAAAGAGGGCACTTAAAGGTGGCAGAAGTTGTTTACATCAATGAAAGCTTCCCAAGAAAAATACAGCTGTCACAATACTTGTAAATTACAGCAATATTTAACCATTTCACAGTATTTTAAGGTCACAGAATGTAGAAACAGAAGCAAATTTTAAAATACCTAAAACAGTACCACCATCAAAACTAAATGCCTTATTCACCCTGCCAGACAATTTTCTGAAATTTAGGATTAACTTCCTTCTATTATTTTTTCCTCTGAATTACTGATAGTATCACCAAGTTTGCCAACCAGAACAGTTCTCATTTGCCTTGGTATTTACACGTGATTTAGTTATTGCTTATTCAAAATGCAGACTGAATTTAATGTGTTTGAGTTTTAGCAATTGCCTTCTTCAGACTGCATGTAAGCTAACTGGTAACTGGAAAACATTTAGTTAAGGATTTAATCCTAAATATACACTCAATCAGGTATGCAGAACTTTTGAGAAAAGATACTTGAAAAATAATATTAAATTAATACCTACTCTGGTATGAAAAACAATGCTCAAATCCGTTAACTTCTCTCCTATTTTTTACTTTTTTGATTAAATACTTAAAGTTATGCTGATTAATATGAACATGAGAATGAGACACTTTTTTTATAGATACCATATTTCATAAAATTCTTGAAAATACCTGTGTCTGCACTTACTCTGGTGTACATCTAGCATGAAGCCATGAAAATGGACTCTCTTTTTCCTTTGTACTTCTAAGTGAGAATAGAACATGTCCATCACCATTGTCTTTCCTGTGCCTTCAAATAAAAAACAAAAAAAACAACCAACAGGTAGTTAATTTAAGAACAGTATGTACTGATTACAATAATGACTGTTCATTAGCTTTCAACTAATGAAACTATAGTCTTCCACAGAATAAGTACAAGACCAGACTGTTTGTGAAGAACAGTTACATATTTGTGTTCAAAAAGTTGGAACAACTGCATTTTCATTTTTCTGTTTCAGAATTTCGATCCATACACAGGTGGCCCAAAGGTTGCACAAATGTTTCCATAAGCATTCAGAAAACATCCTTTGCACTTCCTTTTGAAAAGTGAGTATGTTTTCATGCTGCATTGTTGCAATTAGAATACATACATTGTCTCCGCAGCCCCTCAATTACTTCCCAAATTCTTAAATTGCATTCCTAAATTCTAGTAAGTGGGTAACATTGAAAAAAACTACACATGGCAATGTAGTTCAACCCAACAGCTTCCCAAATTCAGAGCGTAATTCTACTAAATAACATCATAATGTGGAAGAAAACTAATTCTGGAAAATTCATTAAAGTGATAATGCTACATAAACATCAAGCTTTTAGATACTTCAGAATTTGAATAAACATGCATTTAGAGAAAATTCGATCAGAATTGATGCAACTGAAACTTACCAACATCTCCATAGACGTAAAGACCTTTGGGGGGGTTGTTTTTTGCAAAGAGCTGCAAATCAAGAAAAAAATAATAAACACGAATATGGGGTAAAACAAAAGCAAGCACATTGCTGTGGTAAAGCAAGAACGTAGCTACACTTAACCACTAAAGTAGCACTAGCTAGCAAAGTGTAACCTTGAATAAATCACCAGCTCAGAACCGGTAAGCAATCTTAATGCTGTATTTGTGCTAATTTTATAAAAGAGGCCAAACACAAAGGCAGGGTTTGGGGTTTGGTTTTTTTTTTTTTTTAGATCATTGTTAAAATATCCCCATCCCCAGTTGTAGCGCACATGCTTTTTTACCAGAACAGATACAAAATTATTAAATGTTTCCCAATCCATCATCATCAAAACAAATCCTTTTCCTCACTAAGCTATTTGAACAAACAGTCCTAGGAAAAAGATACAAAATTAAGCAGTATTGTCATATTCACAGATATATGGGCTATGTACCTATTAAAGCAGGTCTGCTTAAGATATAAACCCTTACCATTTAGAAAATCAGTATTGCAAAGCCAGTGAGCATTGTAGGTCCCCTTTCTCTCCACCTTGAATCTTAAATGCAGAATCATCTCTGGTTTAAATGTGATTAGAATCAATGAAGTCACAGGAAAAATATGTACCTATATACACGTGCCTGTGTGTCTATAGGTATATATATTAAAAAAGGTTATTTTCAAAGTATGCCTTTTATTAATCATTTTCTCAAGTGAGTTATCTTGAATGAATACTGTTTAAGAATTCTTAATCTCCTTATATGACCCAGAACATATGTTATGATACCTGACAGTTTATTCTATATTACTCAAATATGTATTTTTATGGAAAAACTTGCAATAACATAGAGACTTTTAATTTGAAACAGTCCTCCCCTTTCCAGTATTGTGCATAGCCACTTCCAAGTATAATTCTAAAAAGAAACAGTTTCTAAAAAACTGGAAATCTTAACAAAACTCTCATCAAATCCATGAAACTGAACTGACATCTACAAAAACACTGCAGAAGAGTATTTGGGTATTTTAAAGTCCACCACTTTCAAAGTTCTACGAGCTGAGCCACAACAGAGGAAAATTAAAACTGCAACCCCGTGGTCTCATTTGGAGTCGGGTAATTGCTAAACAACTTGAATCTAAAGCACTTTTCAAAAAACAGGACCATGTTAAAGAAATGGGGGAGTCAGTAGGAAAATACTAATGAAATATGAAAGAAAATATATGATCAAAAGGTAGAAAGATAATGTCTCAGGTGTATAGTACCAGTTTATTCAGAAAACATGCAAGCATAGTTCTTATATAAGACCCACTTACAGATTTCATTTAGAGCTATATTAATAGGATAATCAAAAATTTGTATCATCATCTGTGGATGAACAGGGTTTCAGATGTTCTGAGACCATTCCATTAACAGACATGGCTGTAACTATTTGCTAGTGCTTTGAAAGCACTGCAAGACAATCTAATTGACAAACATTTTCCAGTGTGTACTTTTTAAGAGCTTGCACTCATTAAAACTACCGATGCTCAAAGTTACACAGCAAAGAAAGGAGAAAAGGGAAAAAATTGAATGAGAGACACATTAATCAGAATTTATTTTTAATTTGAGATTAACAACAGTCATTTTAAGAAGATAAAAGACTAGCACATTTAATTTATTACATGAAAAGGCTGTATACATGTGATTTGTGGTTTCACAAGGAATGACACAAAGCTAGAAAAACAAATCAATGTTTAGAGTACTGCTTTACCTGACTTTGTAAAGGTTATATAACTGGGACAAGTGGTAACGCCTACATTTTTATATCATTTTTTAAATTGTGAAGTGTTCGCTAATTATGTGTAACCATCCTGACATTCGTCTTTTTAGGCATATTTTATTCTCACTCCAGTACTCCCTATTTCTAGAAAACATGTTACAGAAAAAGGGTTTTTTGGCTAAAGGAAACAAATAAATGGCTTGGGCTCCATAAAATTCTAAATCAGCTTCTGGTTGATTTAAAAAACATAATTAGGTTTTTTTGCGAGGACAGAAGTTTTTGAGCAATATCTAATTGATCAAAAAAAAAAAAAAGGATGGATACTGTGGCAGATCCAAACACATCTGCTGAAGCTGATAATCTCGAAAAGAAAATCAAATGCCAGAAAAACTCTTACCCTCTTTGAGTAATTAAAGTTTGTAGGAAATATTTTACATATACTTCTGCCAGAAGTGACACTACTGACACTTTTAGGATACTCAATCTTGGCAGGTACTGTATAATACTAAGATTTGTTGTATATATTCTTGTTTGGTTGGGTTTTTTTAACATATATTTCATTTTTAAAAAGTCAACTCAATCTGTGGACGTTTAATACCGAAACTCAGACTTCCTGCTGTTCGCAAGCTATTCTGCAGGATCATAAAATGGACTTTTTTTTTTTAACTATTCTCATGCATCTTCTGAAGTCTGGAAGTTGCGTAAGAAAAAGAGCAACTTCCACTAGGATTTCTGATAAAATCCAGTCAATGCTGTTGGTTCAACTTAGAGCACGGAAAGCAGTCAGAAAAGCCAGTGGTACGTGGGGGCAAGGAAAGCAGAAGACTGATCTTGGCTCTATTGAAACACACACTCCGTGAGATGGAGGGGGCAGATCTAATGCAGACGATCTGCCAGTTACCCTAAAATAAGAGTAGTCTTGTTCACTTCAGGGAGGGAAGGAAGAAAAGTGGGAGATGTAGGAAGACACACTAAATGAATGATCTTCTCCTCACTTCCATATTATCGTGAGGTATATTTGGGGTCTCAGTATAATAACACTTAAAGCAAAAGCAAAATAAACTTGCTTTTGCAACTATGATAAGATTTAAGGATGTTAAAGCTAATATTTAAAATGTACAAATAGAAGATATTAAGGAATGCACAAAATTTGAGTTTGAAGGGGAGAGTTTTTAAACCCTTCAGACGTGTTTTGAATGCTGGTCACATCCTTTCAAACAAGGACATCACCACAAATGTGTCAAATCCCTTCAGTCCTCAAAGTTTCTTAATTCCCATAATATTCTCTGCAATAACTTAAGTGCTTCACCATGTTTCGTTATCATCTGGACATGCTACAGCAGGAGGTTTTTTCCCTTTTATAGATCAGTTGACTTACAAACTTTTCTTTGAAAACCACTCATATGCTAAAATATTTACAATGCTGCAAGATGACACACACATTAGTGTCCCCAGATTTACATAATTCTCTCCTCTACTATCAAAATGTTTTACACATTTCTGTTTCAAGCCTGCATGCCTTGCTTTTATTCTATCACATCAGATTTTTCTTTTTTGTTTAAACTTCACTTAAATCAATCAATATCCTATCTCATCTAAGGAATTATATTGGTCAAAACAACTCCTTCATTCTGACAACTACCTATTCTTTCTTAAATATCTTTAACAATGTGCAATGTCTTCCTACCTTCTCCCACGCCTTCCTACTTCAGACACAAGAAGCAAGCACTCAATTCCTGGGAATAGTTACACTCTGATTTCAAAAACTTTAAAGCGAAAATGCATGCCAATACTAAGATGGTTAATTAAAATACGCAAAATTCAAGAGACAAGTCTCCAAAGAGCAGATTTTTTTTTTTTTAAACACTAACAAAACTGCCTCTTTCTACCACTCTATCAGGCCTCCTTTTTCGGTTGCTGTTGTCGATGAAGACATTTTCAAGGTCTTGAATGGTGTTTACTATTGTTCATACCACTTTTCAAAACATGACCTCACTTATAATTGAGCTTATTTCAAGTCATTAGTACAGCAACTCAACAACTCTTAAGACGTCCCAATTGGTATTATTTTGAAAAGCTAGAGATCTGAAACGTCTATGCAAACTCTTACGGCCTTGAACTTCAATTCAGAGGATCTCAAAATATCTCAACATACAAGGCCATGCTTTCACCAAGTTGAAGATCAAAGACATAGTTCAAATTTGAGTAATAATTTTGAAAAACAGAAGCCTGCTTGGTTTGCAGCAAGACTAATTAGTTTTTCCCCCTCAGATCAATTCTAAGCTAATGTCCCAAAAAACCTACATCATAAAAAAAATACAGAGTTTATTATCATTAAGGAAATGACAGGTGTTGTGTGTTGTCTGCCCCCCGCCCCCTCCCCAGACTACTGATTTCAGAACGCTTTGGCCTATGAGGTAAGGCAAGTCTCTCGGACAAACACTGAAATACTTCTATTGTATATGATATAAATACTTGTTCCCTAATCTTACTTTTACTATTTTTAGTGAATAAAACCATTTGGATAAAAAGTAACAAATGAAGAACAAGCTGAAAACAAAGCAGACCATTCTTGTAGTGGTTCAGAAGTGCAAGAAGTTTCTATTTCTGGAATAACTGTTATTTTAAAAGAGGTTTCTGCAATTCTATCATAGAATAAATTAGGCAAAAAAATAAGGAATATCAGATTACAGAAAAAGCTGACAAGAGAGAGGCTTTTCTCTCTCTCTTCCCACTTTTCTTCACTGCAATCTCTCAGCCACATTCTCTTCAATGACAGAGCCAGGAAAAATGAGCATCATTTGCTGAGCATCACTATTTTTCATTTCTAAAAAGCCAGCAGTAGATTCTTTTCAATGCAGAAGGTTTCATACTAAAAGTAGGTTAATCAAGTTGCTAGAAATCTGAAAAAGCAAAAAGCCAATCTAGTGTTTTGATTTATTTCTAAAAAGTCCTTAAGTAATTTAAAATACATCAATTTGTTGCATTTACATCTATTAAAACCCATTAAGTACAAAACATTAAGCAAAACCAATGCAAATAGTTTTATCATAAAAACAACTGACCATCTATAACATAAGGTTTATCTTTCACTTCCTAGTGTATTCAGAGCACCGGGCCTTCATGGGAGGAGAGTGCCAACGAGCTATTCATGAATACAGGATTTACCTGTGCCCTGTATCATTAGTATGCCCTGGATACGCCTTCTACCAGCCACGTGAAGTACTTCCAATCATAAGCCTACACAAATCCTATTAAACCCCGGCCAGTTCCAGAGAGCAGTACTCACCACCTCTTCTTGGTATGAAAAGCCTTAGTTCCACCCTTCAAAACTGAACCAAGTCTGCAACAGCATCCCTACCCTGAAAGTCCATCACAGAAAAATGTGTATTTTGCTTACTTAGAAAACTTCTTGACAAATGCAGACATATGACAAGCATATGAGGCCACTGTCTACAGCTGGTACAGTGTTTGATGGCTGTGATTTTACCAACTACCTATTCACAGCTGTGACTCTTATTCCGGGGAAAAAATCTTCATTAAGGATATTGATTACAACTGTGCCGAAGCAAAACCTGGCCTGCGCTGTAATTCAAACCATACTTTATTTGGCCTCATTTTATCTCAAAAGGAGCTCTATTTGAACCGGTGAACAACTTCCTCAAAGACAGCAGAAGAGAAACAAAGTTGTTGTGACTTCTCCGTCATGAATCATGATTTTATTTAATTACACAAACTAGCAGGCTTTAACAGATTCACACAAAACTTACTGCTCTCCTCCTTTGCTGGGGTTTTGATGTATGGCACGGCACTATAGTGTTCAATCTAGTTATCAGTCTTCTTAAGATTTCCACAGAGATGTCAAGCTCTTAAACAAAAACCTCAAACTGCAACAACACTTATCCCAATAGCAAGTAGTTCTACACCTGTTTCTCAGTGACTGTGGCATTAGTTCCCAGGTATCAGCATGCCATGCAACAATTTTTAAAAGCTAGTTTAAAATTAAAGCATGGAATTGAAGCAATGTTAAATGAAAGAGAGGAGTGCTTTAAAAGAACTAGTGAAAACCTCATTTGCAACCCGAAAAATGGCATTTGACTTTCTCCTTTTAAGAAAGTGTCAGTCAGTCTGGCTTTCCCGCGATTAGCTCTGTTATACAGGGACAAAGTAGCATCACAATTTCCTAAATAGAATAAGATTAGTATTTGTTCTCTGCAATAGAGACTTTCTTCCCTATTCATGCTTCCCAATCAAAGAAACAGTAAACAACAAACCCACATAATGCTTGATCTACAAAGCCATTACAAGACACCTGCTCTAATAACTATAATGATTCGGGGCACTCCAGTTAACACAAGTCAGCTCTCAAAACTATTCTCAAAGGCAGTGCTTTTAGAACAGAATATCCAAATGTCCAAAACAGTTTACCAAAAAGATCAAAATGCTTCAGCCTACAGATCCTCAGGTTTGGCAGTAAGACCAGCGCCTTCATCACATCATTTTTTCTGAAGAATTAAAAGGAATAAAAGTCTGGCAGTACGTCCAAAAGATAACACAGGAGCAAGCCAGATAACTGGCTTCCTTTTGAGTGACTTCCTCTCTTACAGTCCAGGTACAGTGTCTAAAGACAATTTTGAGACAGGCAATTTAAAAGATTACGAGCCCAACACCAAAGCTTAAAAAGAAGCCTGGACAGATGAAAAAAATACTTTTCACATCGAGCATCCTCAAGATACAAAACTCTAGCCTGCTAGATTACACTTACAGTAGTAAGTGTAATTACACTTACAGTAGTAGTTTGGCAAGCTGAATCCAGCTTGATCTTCTTACATTTATGCAAAATCAGTTCTTGTTCAGGCACACAGCCATATTGCTTTGGATACCAAATTATAAGTAATAACCATTTTTGAAAGAGGAAATAATCTGTTTTTCAATTTGGTGCTTTCCCAAATTGAATCAGGAGGCTGGTTTAGACTCAAGAGTTAGTCTACAAAGGCATCAAGACAACATGGATCCACAGACACACACCTCATACAATTGTTTTAAAATACCATAAACATACAGTTTTCAGACTATATCTATCATTTTAACACTGTTTATATGTTTTCAATAATTTTAATTAAAGAAATCACAAAAGTAAAAATGTAAGTAATGTGACAAGCTGACCCACCAGCCAGAGCAGGCAAAAATATACCCCAAACTGTTGTTTCGCTCCAATTTCCACATCAGAATTAGAATCACTGAACGATTTAGGTTGGCAGGGACTTTAGGGGATCATGCAGCCAAACTCTCTGTTTAAAGCTGGGTCACAGAATAAGACCCATAATGATGATTGGGGTCAACTGCTTCCAGAACAGAACTTCCAAAGACACGCTCACTGCCCTCTAGGAGCAGTTTTGCCTTAGCACTTTGCTTCCTGTACTTCACCACTTTTGTGTTTTTCCTTCCAGAGCGCCTGACTTCTGTTCCACCAAATTATTTCCCATTCAGGTTTCTTCTCACTGTATCTCAATAAAAAAAAGAGCTCCTTCCTAGGTATTTAGTCTGCTTCCTTTCATCAGGAGGCAGGAAGACATTTACGGCATTTCCAGTCAAGCACATGATTAGGAAATACATGATCTCCAGCTATACATATGAGTTTAAAGCGTTCAAGGGATGTTGGAGGCAGTCTGTTAGGCAATCACGTGTCCCAATGCTTTGCACTCTGCTATACTCGCCTGTTTGAAACAGCCACATTTACAGGTATAACACAGGCTATTTACAGGCATAATACTCGTTCTTATACCAACGTTCTCTTCTCTACTTTTTTCACACCTTGAAGTTAAAATACATCACAAGAGCCTTAGAGTGGTAACTTGCCATTTGGTGCCTAAAGGGCAGAGGACAGCATGTCATTTAGATGGACTCAAGCCCTGTAGGCTCTGGCTCCCCTGATTTCATGCTACATCATTTAGGCTTGCCATGCAAACAAAATACAGTATTTGTGCCAGGTAAAAGGAGAATTTGGGGTTGTAATGGGAAGGATATGGTTAGGCAACAAGTTTAATAGTTAGATACTTAGATTTACGCCTGTGAAGTGTGTTGCATAACGGATGCTGACAAAGGCTGGCATGGAGATTTATTAGCAAGGTCTGCAGCTGACAGCATACATTGACTGTAAATGTGAAAGTTACTTCTGACAAAAAATAAAACCAAAAGCAGTGCAAGAGAAAGAGAGAAAGAAAAAGGAAAACATTCAGTGTCTGGCTGGGAAGAACAGTGACAGCTTCCAGACATCCTCCTCTTAGGGGCAGGAGGCATCTCTCCAGTGCGGGCAGGGAAAGTGAAGATAATGATGCAATGAATATTTTGCCATGTTTTTTCCCAGTGCTATACTTTTACCACCAGACTCAGTGAAACATCCTATTCTTCTTGTTTCCCCTAACCACGTTTATAACTATTTGTGCTGGACTGGAATACATTAACCAGCTGCAAATGAAGCATATTCACTGGTTGTTGAGCTTCAGTGCGTATCTATGATTGCCTAATATTTACCAACTAATTAAATATCTTATCTGCTTCACTGGGTGCTATGTTTGATTGTCTGGGACAAACTCAAATCTACACAAGAGGCAAAGAAAGCTGAGGGGGGTTCTCACACCAGTTCTAGTTGCTTCCCATGAGAACCTGCCACAACAACGCTATCAAGACTTGCAGGTGCAAGGCCACAAGAGCAACAATCTGAGAATAACAGCACGAGAACAAGACATGAAAAAATACAGCCACAGAGGCTCTGGAATGGAAAACACTGTGTCAACAGCTTCAGGGAAAAGTTAGAGAGCTGCAAGAGCAGCTTATTAGCATTACTAATGCTAAGGCAGTATGGTTGCTAAGGTGCTGTACAACAGCAGTATGTCTGAAAAGGACCTGTGATGCCCCCAAAAACGCAACTGAGGTGCAGATCACACCTCTTCCTTCTTCCTTCACCTCATCTGGAGACTAACAACACTGGAAAGAATGGACTTTTTTTAAAAATTTATGTCTGATCTACATTATAATGTTTTGCAAAGCTTATTTAGACTCTGCTGGCTAATTTCACTTATATTCTGTCAGAATACAAAACATACATGTTCAGTAAGTGTAATTCAAACACTTACTCACAAGTGCTTGAGAATTAAAACCCAGTCTAGGCCCCTCTCTCCTATAGCCAAATGACATCTTTGGAAAGGTGGACATAACCAAAATAATATCAGATTTTCTTACAGAGTTATTTCAATAATATTTAATTTGGTCACTTCCAGAGTGCCACTGAAATTTTAGAAACCAAAAAAGAAGGAACAGAGATCCAAACACGAACAACGATCTGTTTGTAAAAACCCAGGGACAAAAAAAAGACTTGTGTTTATGACAGAAATTTATGTATTTTAAGCACATTCTTATGAGCAAATATAAACGCAAAAAATATTTTTATCATTGCAAACTCACCTTTGAGAGGAGATTTTTTGAACTGATGCTGTAGCCTTTAAGGCTCTCGTGCAACTTCTGCAGGTGCTGCACAACCCTTCTTTGTTGCTCATCATTCCTCAGCTCTTCCTGCTTAATCAGAAAGTCGTAATGTTCTAAAGGACCACTGCAAATCAATAAGGCTCTGGCGTTAGCATCTGTAGGAGCACTGGGGACTGTCTTCTTGTCTGCCTGAGATATGTATGCTGTAAAATGAAAAGTAGATTATTAAGAGAGAGATTTTGAAAATCATCCTCTTATATTCGTAAACAACAGTGAGGTGGATCGGGAACTGGCTGAATGGCAGAGCTCAGTGGGTTGTGATCAGTGGCACAGAGTCTGGTTGAAGGCCTGTGACCAGCCATGCTCCCCAGGGGTCGGTACTGGGTCCAGCACTGTTCAACATATTCATCAACGTCCTGGACGAAACAACAGAGCGCACCCTCAGCAAGCGGCTGACTCGCCAGAAGGCTGTGCTGCCATTCAGTGTGACCTGGACAGGCTGGAGAGTTGGGCAGAGAGGAACCTGATGGAGTTCAACAAGGGCAAGTGTAGGGCCCTGCACCTGGGGAGGAACAACCCCATGCACCAGTACAGGTTGGGGGCTGACCTGCCGGAGAGCAGCTCTGCAGGGAAGGACCTNGCGTTCCTCTGCACCCTGTTCTAGGGGCACCTCCTTTAGCAGGGGTTGGACTGGGTGGTCTCCAGAGGGCCCTTCCAACCCCTGCCGTTCTGTGATTATGTGACACACATTCTTAACAATTTAACATTACTTAGACAACCACTAGAGTATGTAACCCCTTTGTTGTTCATTAAACCAACTTCTAACTTTAGTAGTAAACAACTCTAATACTATTTTTTAACATTTATTTTTATTATTAACAAGCACACACACTAAAAAGCCCTGCTGGAGAGTTTGTAAGATTTGGATGAGCTGTTGCAAGTGAAGTTTTGACTTTTTTTTTTGCAAATTGGGGCAAAACTGTTTAAAAACTGCGAAGTGCAATTCTCTGAATGGATTAATCCTTTAGAGAGCAGTGGGCTAAACTAGACAGATAGAATTTAAAAGACAGCAAACAGGAAACCAAAACAGGACTTCTGTAAGCAAGCCGAAAGAGTCGAAGACCACGCTAAGAAAGCAATAGCTGTAAAGCCCTGCAATGCCACAGCCTGCTCTGCTGGCGTTACCTTTAGGCTAGAAGAGACAGGGCTGTGCCCAAGCAGGAATTCTGTTTACAAAGAAAAAAAAAAAGTCAGAACTGCTAGACATGAAATGCAAGCAGGAAAGGAGAGAACACACAGGATTACGAAAAAGGCTTGGTAAATCAGTAAGGTAAGAGACCTAACAATGGAATACACTCAAATGGTGTTTAATATCTTCTTTGCTTCCACTGTCATTTAAAAGGTTAAGTATAATTATGAGTAACATCTTTTGTAGCAATGATAAAAGAAATAGATTCGAGTAGGAAAAACGTGTATCATAGACTACACAGATACTTTGAACATCACGAATTCTAAGGAAATTCATCCCTAAATGCTTTAGGTAAGTTTCCTAAGCAACACAATGGCCTCTAACAGCTTTCTTTGAGGCCTCCCTGAAGGCAGGTGAGGTTCCAAAATACTAAGAAAACAAAACATTTTTTGTCTTTAAAAAGGAGGGAAAGGCGAATCCAGAAATTCCCGGGTCGGTCAAAACAAAAGACTCAAAAATACTAGAAGGAGTACAAGCAGATTTTTTTTTTTAAATAAAGCACTTAACAAGATGACAACGTAACAAATAAAAGGCAACACCAGCCCCTCAGGAACAGCAGGAGATCACCAAGTTTTCCTCTCTGATTAGATAGCACGCTTAGCGGGTAGAGGAAAAACATCTTAATTGCAGTTAACACTTTTGTCATTGGGTCACATAGCATTCTCATATATAAAGTACGAAAGTAAGTTGCAAATGAAATTACTTTTGAGCAGATACAAAAACAGCCAGAAAAACTGTATGTAATTAATAATTACTACAGTTAAACTAGGGGCATATTCGCAGTACAGTTTCAGAGAGCCAGCTCAGAATCTCATCTTGGTGCAATCCAGAATTTCCATTCCTGACCTGTATATGGCAAAATAAAGCACACAGACTGGGAACACAGATAACTGCAAGCCAGAAGAGGGGTGCAAACACCCTGGAAGGCAAGTCTGACAAACTGGACAAAGAATCTTAACATAAATGGGATGCAATTCAACAGGTGCAAAGTATGGTGCTTAGCAGAAGTAAATGACTGAAGAGATGGGGAATGACCAGCTAAAAGAGCAGCTCTGCTGAAAAGGATCCAGGGGCTACACTAGATCACAAACTGACAGTGAGACGCTATTATAGGAAAAGATAAAATAAAACTTGAAAACACAAGTACTCCGATGTATATATATGAGGGGCAATATAAGCACACATGAAGAAAACCTGTTCTATTCAATACTGGTATAGTCTGCCCTGGAACACACTTCTCAATTTTCACATCGTATTTCATGAGAGGTACGAACTAAACGGGACAGGAGAAGATTACTTAAAGGACTAATTGTTAAACCATGGGTCACAGGCCACAGATAAGTTGTAAGGGGCACAAGACGAATTTAAATTGTTATAAGAAACATAAAATGAATATGGTTACAAAAGAGAACAGAACTGAACCATTACATCAAATTATGTTTATTTATCGAAAGGAACACCTTAGTTTCTCCAAAGCAAGACAGTCACTGTTTACATCTGCAGCCAATAATTACACCGAATTCTCCTGCCCTGAAGGAACTGAGTTACTGCTATGAACTAAAAGTAATTAGCTCATCCCTAGCTAAAGAGATCACATAAAGAGAGTTGAGTTCAAAGTCAGCTACTGCAAAAATTTGAGTAAAACCTTTAGAGAAGACTAAAGAAAAGCACACAGTTATCTCCAGACACACACAGGATACCGAGAAAAGGAAATAAACTGTATGTGTACAGTTACCTTAAGAACTGTAATTAAGGCAGTGAAATCAATTAGTAGTCTAGAGGTTGTAAAACTTGCATTGACGGAGAGTGAATTTTAAAAATAACTTTGACAAAAATCCATCAGGAACAGTTCAGCAATACCTGACCTGCCTCCAAACGGAAGGGGAAAAGGCACAGATGATCTCTCAAAGTTTTTTCATCTTGTTTTCAACCATTCCACTTCCACTAAAGTCAATCTCAGAATTGTGATCTGTACCTCTAAACTACCCATGCCTTCACAACACATAGAGCTTGATGGCTCTGAGACCTCCAATGTGAGGCACAGCCAGTGTCCCATTATAGCATTATACCTATAAAGCCACCAGTTCCTCCTGCTTACCACAATATTGGAGAAAAAAAATAAGAGCTGATTTAGGGATAAGAAAGGGTTTGCAGCTCATTATCCTCCTGGACATGCACAAAGCACACCAGTAGGACTGCTCAGAAGCATGTCTTTTGTCTCAGATTACATGTACTTACAGCTAACCATCCCGGGAGTGGAAGAAAATACTTTGTCAGTAAGAGATGACAGAGATGGAGGTTAAGTGCAAGTGACGACAGAGAGTGTCATGGGACAAATTACTCGCTGTTCTCCTAAAATAATATTGAACACTGGGATTTAAATATGATTTGGGTACACTATAATACACTACAAGGAGACACCCAATAACTGGTAAGTGATTAGCTCAAACTTGTAGCTGCCAAGCAAAGACATATTGTCTTAAAAGTGCATAGGGCGTGTAGCGGCAAGTTAACGGAGGCCAGCTATTCATTTAAGCGATAAACTATCCTAAGAGACAGAAGAAAATGTGGGTCTTCCATTCTAACCTGCATTTTCTGGGATAGATTGCAAAATCATTCACACAGCTATGCTTCTACAGCAATCTATTCCTGAACTCATAAAGAAAACTAAACTTCAGAAATGCTAATATATAGCAGAGGAATATCAGGCAATTCCTTCCGTAATTTTACATCAAGGATACTACGGTTAGAATAGGAATCACCTATGCCTCAAGACATTAATCGCAGTCCTACAGCCTTCTCCTCTGTATTGCAAAAGATGGGTTTTCATTTATCTCTTCCTTTTTCATTATCTAATCTTTGTACTACATAAACTGTTACTCAATTTTTATTAGCTCCCTTCTGAAATCTTTAAGTGTCACACACAGAAAAATCATCTTCTATCTCTGTGCAGTGTTCCAGACAAGACCACAGAAAACCGCAGCGCCAATTCATTAGTCACCTAACATAAACCAATGTTAAATTACAGACGTGTTTATCCCTAACCTATCTTTCCCACCTCCAGGGCGCAGGACAGTTGGATGTTACCACATTTATCCTGACATTCCCTGCTTTTTTAAGAGTTGCCACCAGATTGCAACTTTTTATTAAATTCCTGTTCCTGAAACATAAATATTTAAGTGTAACTTCACTTTATTTCAAGCCATAAAATTAGCTGCTTGCATTTGCCTTCCTGCTTGCCTATCCAAGGACCACAGACCAAGCTGCATTGAAGACCTACTGTGATACACAAAAAAAAAGTCCAGCCTTGGAGAAATCCAAGGGGAAAAACTCACCAATGCCAAAACCACTTACTAATGTATAACTGACTAATGAAAATATCAATCCGAAATTATAAAAATTTCCTTTAAAGTGGGGAACTTAAGTCACCTTCAGTAAACTGGCATTAATTTACCACAGCAAAGGTAAGTGCCTACACAAAAATATAAACAGAAAAATTGTTCTTGACTCCAGGGACCTTCTGCTCTGGAAAAAAGCAGCAAATTGAAAAACTAATCAGTCTGTTGTTGAGCTTTCCTGCTGCTTCTTAGAACCAAGGTCTGAGATGACACAGAAAAAAGGCATGCGAGTTTCAATGGCAAAGCTTCTGAAAGCAACAGTCACAGCTGAGGCAGGCACTAGTGTTATTCATGTAAGAAGACAATCTGAAATGGAAGCTAGGTTGTGGCATATCAAAAACTCACTTGACAGCAGCCAGGAGGTTGAGAGCACAGAAGGGTAATCGAGATAAACACCACTCACACTGCTAATCCTTTTTTTTCCCTAGTAGTTGGATTTACTTCTGTAACGTTTTGAACTGCGATATCTAAAATCCGTTTGAAGATAACTCCCATGACAAAAATCCTAGCAGGTCCTTGTTTCCCTCATATTTCAGGCCCCAGGAAAAGAACCTGGGCTTCCCTGGCATTAATTTAATCTTTGCTATCTTTCCATGACACCTCTGAATTTATTAACCTGTGAGTTTTCCAGTAACGCAGCAAGATTTCATGTGAATTTAAGATCATTATTCACTTCTGGGAGAGAAAAAGTCTTGTACTTCCACAGATGAATTCAAATTTGGTCTGCAAGATCTCTTACTGTCCTCGAACTGAACATCTTTTAAACACGTGATTAGAATTGTAGACCTTTAGTGGGATGAAAAAGAAAAAGCATGACGGATAGCTAACATCCAGCTAAAGATGCAAAGATCAAACAAATGGAAGCAAACTCCTTTTCTTGCAAAAGTTAAGTCATGCTTCAGATTACAATATTCACCTCGCTAGAGGGTCACTCACATACAGTACATGTGAAAATGTGTATTATTAATGCTGGAAACAAAGCTGAAACAAGCACTTCAGGGGACTGATGATGAGAAAAAAAAAAAATCACCTCTAACCCTTGTGCTGTATTGTACACTTCAAAGCACAGACCACTCCCTCACGGGAAAGATCAGACAGTTTTCATTCATGGAGATTAAGGCTGGAAGACAACATCGACCTTTGTAAGTATAAGCAAAGCTAAATTTATCTAATTACCTCTGAACTACACTCAAGAATTGTGTTTGATTACAGCATATTTTGAAGAAAATATATTCTGAAGACATAAGAGATGGAGAATTAACCATTTCCTATGCCACTTTGCTGTAATGGTTAACTACTATTTGTCTTAAAATATTTCCGACTAATAGTTGTTCGAGGACTGCACCTAAAGCAAACTCATGGAGGTTACAAACTGCACCCGAGTTAATGACCCCAAAACCACCTTTGCTGACGGTCACAATCAAGAAGCTTTAACAGGCTCTGCTAAACCAGTGTTAAGGCAACATAGAGGAATCACATCTGTTTCATTACTGCTCTGCAGACAGAATGCTGCCTTGAGAGCTTTTCACAAACACTGGAATTTGTGTGGGGGGAAGAAAAAAAAGATAATAGAAAGCAACTTTTAAAAACTGTCCCGTTTTCAACAAGCCAAGCTGAAGTCCAGAATATTAATTTGGGTCACAATGAAGTCAAACTGCTTCAAACTCCCAAACCATTAATGTAAGCTGCTAAAATTGCCTATGAAACACAGCTGCCAGACAGAAGAGGACTTTGCAGTTATAGGGCACTTTTACCAACAGGCAGATGGTGGTATCAGAGATCCCACTAAACTCATAATTAAGTTGATAACAGAACTGCTGCAAAAATCTTTCCTTCTTAGATGATAACACAGTGATGGGGAAGGGCAACGGTACAGTCTTGTAGCTCCAGAGGTTATCTTCCTGCAGGAGAATGGGAGTGAAGGTAGCAAAAGATCAGAAAAGACAATTTTTTTGCATGATAGTACACAGGGATAATAATAAAGTTCTCTTGTCTCATCTTTTATTAAGTATGTGTGGAAGTTTGGCAGAATTAGTCTCAAACAGGTAAACTGCTCCACGGTGTACAAGGATTCGGACGAGTTAACCACATGCACTGAAGTTAAGTACATGCGTAAACCAGCAGAAGAACAAAGACTTGGCATGTAAGCTTCTCAGGAAAGTGATCACGTGTTGGTTATAAAGCAGAAAATACATTTATAGTCCTATAATAAACACCAAACAACCGCTCCTTTCAAAATATTTTACATAGCTTAATGAGAAGAGTGGGAGAGGAGGCCATCCGAAAAAATTATTTACTTTCCAATGCTCAATACAATGCTTAGAAAAGCAAAGTCCAACCAAGCATACTGGGGGTGGGAAGAGGGGAAGAGGCTAAGTTACCTGCACAAATTGAAAATGTTAGGCCGATACCATATAAGAGAAATGAAAAAACCCACACTTGCTGAAATGAGCAGCTCAAATCAGAAGAGGCAGGTTGCAGCCAAGATACAAGAACAAGGACTTGGATTGTCCTCCCATCTTTGTCTCATTATAGGACCTTAGATGAATCACTGAACCCCTATTTAGCCCTCCTGCTGTCCATTCATTCGGGCAATATATGAAGCAGTACTTAAGCTTCCAGAGAAACATATGAGTTGGAACCAGAATTCTGCTTTTTCACATACATGCCTATGACACTATTCTGAAATAAGATTACTTGTACTATTTCCATGCACACCCTGTTTAACAATCTGACCTACAGATGAAAGTAGAAAAAGACAAGTTTATCAGTGAAATTGCGATGTTACACAAATACTACTCGTGATGTATTTTAATTAAGGAAAGGTATAAAAGAGTGGAAAGCAAATCACAAAAACAAATAAAAGACTATAAACCAGTGATCATAAAAACAAGATTATAAATCAATTCAATGATAGCTGCCCACCCCCGCAAATGTTGTCAAATAACACATGTAAGGACTACCTTTCCTTTAATATGAAAGCTGAAGAACTATGCCTAAAGCCACCGGATTTGCTCTGACAACTTATTTTAAATGGTAGTATGTCAGTTATAAAAAACAATCTGCATAGATTTGAAGTGTTTGACCGATATCAAATAAAACGTATACACCTACAGCACTAATTGTAGTGCTCGTCTATTTTCCTTAGGATGTATAAATATTGTACAATCAGAATATAATGTGTGTATGTGAACATTTATCAGTCCTCCTAGATCTGCTGACTGACTTTCAGACCTCTGGCACCCACCAGTTTACAATGCAGATCAAGTCACCTTTCCTACTGTACAGGAACTGGTGTGGAGAGGAGACTTATGAACTTGATTCTGCACCTTGTTGTACTATTTTGAATCCACTACTGGTTCTCTGAACTGAGAATTAGGCTGTTAACTACTGGGGGAGGGTTGCTTCTTAGTACCAACACTCGTGTCCCTTGCAGACGGTTCAGTAAGAGATGGCTTCGAAACTCAAATCTGGATCTGAATTTGGCTCAGATGTAGGTGAAGCTGGGACTCCACTTGGAGCTTCTGACCCTCTGGAACACGTTCACTCTGCCTGATTTTTGAACACCCCTCTCTGAGTTGGTGAACTCAACTGAATTCCCAGACTTCTGTCAGGCCAGGAGAGGACAAGCAGCTCTCACTACAGAAAAAAGCCCTCTGCTTCAAACCTAAGCCTCAAGCTAACAAAACCTTGCTCCCCATAAATTTCCGTATTACGCCGGCTTTTTAAGGCAGGCTGCCAGACGGAGCTCAGCTCTACACACCGGAGGATCCTTACGGGAAGAAAAGTCCCTGAGACAGCCTAAAGCACAGCGAAAGCTTCGGCAGGCACCAGTGCACTCGCCGCCCGTCAGGCTCCGGAGGCAGCCGCAGCGGACTGAAGCCCTGTTCAATAGGGGAAAGCGGCTCAGGCAGTCGCGGGGCCGGGCACGGATCCCCCGCCGCTGCCGGGGCCCGGGCCGACTCCTGAGGCCAGCTCCCGGCCGCGCCACCCGGGAACGCAGGGCCCCTCCGGGGCCGGCTCGACGGCCAGGCCGCCCCGGCCTGCCCAGGCGGGGGAANCGGACGAGCCGCGTCAGCGGGGTCCCCGGCTCCTCTCTCTCCCCTTGCCCCCCGAACCGAGCCTCAGGCTGTGAGGCAGCCCCTGGGGAGCCGGGCGGCGGGCAGAGGAGGCAGAGCCGGCCGTGCGCTCCCCAGGGCCGCGCCACCCCGCAAAGGCCGCGCCACAGCGATACCGCTCGCAGCACCTCACAGCTCCCGGGTCCACTCGCTCGAGCCTCCCAGTCAACTTGCTTGTTGCCTGTGATCTGTATCGTGTTGCACCGTGGCTGTATCCGATGCAGCAGCTTTCTGGACAGCCTGGCCGTCACCGAGGAGGGGTTCGGCAAACAAATTTGCGTTTGTCGATGATTTCTAGCTTGGGTTGTTTATCTTTGAAAGCGTGGACCATAAAATATTAAGGGCAAATATCCCCGGCCAGACTTCCCAGCCTGTCTGCACTTGAGCAGTACAACCACTTTCATGCCTATGAATGTACATTTAAAGCACCACAGCAAGATACGTTAACGGAAAAGCAGTGTCCCTGAAGAAAATGCAAAACCTAGAGGGTGATTCAGCCCCATACGGCCTGCATGCACTCAGCATGCGGTAAGCCTTGTCCTTGGCGGTATCAATTCAGATACCAACACGGGGCTCCTGAGAGCTCCTCAGGAGAATGCCAACCACCTCCCTGGTTTGGTAGGTACCCGACTGCGTATCCAACCACCTCCATCACAGCTACACAGCTCTTTTGGCAGAAAGGCACGATGCAAAAAAGCTTGTGCTCCAAGGCAAAGGCACTGGCGACCGGGGATCGCTAACCACAGTACTCGCCTGTTCGCTTGCTGGCCGGCCCTCCGTTCCCGTCTGAAATGCACCCAAAGGTCAGGATTGGGCTTCAAAAGATGTTGCCTACAGAGCACGTTGTGCAAGAAATAGGTAACAAAATGTCTGCTCGTGGTAAAAGCACAAAGGAAACGCTTTAAACATACTCTTGGTTTAGCAACGTCAGAATTCCTGTACCTTATTCTAGCATTAAATTTCTGTGCAACGTGAGAAAGTGAGCAAGGCAATTTCATAGACTATTAATTAACTTTTTTTTTTAAGTAAGAGCATAGCAAAACGTTGCATCGGGGCACTACAGAACAGCTTGCAAACAGAAGTTGATTATACCCTGGACAATATTGCTAATTTTAAAAATAATGTTTATTATCCTGAAAATATTAAGTGACCAAAGTTAAGTTCTAACACATTCAGCTGTTTTAAAATACATAGCTGCTCCACACACATCTTCAGTGCTACTTACCTAATTAAGTAGTGAGCGAAAGTGCCAATTTATCGCGTCTTAAAAGAGCTGTTTTCAGTGCATTTTCTTTCATCTTTCCTTTACTGGGCATTTATTGGTTTTGACTCATTCTAGCACGTTACAGCTATCAACACCTGTGCCCATTTAGGAATGAATTCCAATACAAATCATAGTGAATTGAATAGACGTCTCAAAGATGCATCACAATTGTTGCAATATTTTTAGAAACTCAAACAAGGAAACAAACAACTTCAGTAAAAGTGATTTAAATAACAAATAACTTATCTTTATAAACAGCTTATCTCCTTGAGAACAAAGAATAAACAAGGCAACAAGAACCGTTTTTCCCTCCCTTATTAACTCAGATCACAATACGAATGGGTGAAATGTCAAGAATAATTGGAGAAAATGACAGCATAATCTTCAGCAAAAACATCTGATTTATTTAAATTGTCACTGTTTTTTTCTTAACCTCGTTATCCAAGGCAGCATAGAAAAACTCCCCATTTGGGTCTATTCTGACACCTTCTACCTAAGTGAATCAACTTTCTGCAATGCTGAGTCTTCTATACACTGGCAAACTCTGAAATGCCACCACACACTGTATTGCACACCCAGGAACTGCATCTGCATTGGCTGTAAGCACTTGGCAAAAACACATTTTGGTGTTAACCTAAACAAACAGGACTTTCTTCTGTAGATTAGCATGGTTAATGTCCTGTAACAGATACACAGATCCATTCTGAGGTACATTGGTATACTTCATTCCCTGTACCTGTCCTTTGCTCACCTCCCAAACTGTGACACTGCAACTGTGTGGAAATTAAATTGACACTTGTTCAGCCCAGCTGAGTTGTTAGTCTGCCAGCTAGCCAAAAGTATAGGTGGTCTTTAACAGGAATAAAAATCAGGGGTATAATAAAACCTCTCCAGAGGGCCCCTCCGGCCTCTAGTGGTGAAAACTGCACTCCCTTTAGAAATCTCGATGTGCCGAACCCTATGCGGATGTATGTGTCCAAGGGTCTTCGGTCTCTGCCACACCCTCTCTGAGTTTCTGCAGAAGGAGGGCAGGGTTTCCCTGCCTGCAGGGCTCCAAGGTAGTCCCACCATGGCAAACATCTTTGGCTCCCAAACATCAACATACTTTTGATATAGAACTGACCACTCAGCCTATTCTACGAAAATGAATGTGGTGAGTTTTCATCAACACAGTTTCCATCAAAAGCCATTTTCCTGGGATTATCTCAAAACACTAAAACTCAATATTAACCTCACCTATTTTGAGACAATCAAATATGCCATTGATAGTCTACATTGCTTATAAAGCCTCAGATTAAAAAAGCTGCATTGATGTTCACAAACTTACAGACTTTTAGCCATTTTCACTATCTGTTTACAGCTTGCATTTCAGTCAGTTCAAACGGCTCAATGTGTTAGAAATTCATTGCACAGTTTCCCGGCTACACAGGCACTAGTCAGCATCTCTCAGAACAAGGAGTTTGCAGCAGAAATGAATGCTGTGAGGTGGTGGATGACATTTTAAACATTAAGGAATCTAGAGGGGTGTGTGTGAGAATCGTCCCTTGTTGAAAGGGGTAATTTTGTGTAAAAAGGGAGAAGAGGAATTGACTACAACAGTTAAATCTGAATATAAATATATCTATGAAGAGTGAATATTACAAATTATATTTGTAAGCTTAATATTTTTATCTGGCAGGTAAGCACACAATGCAGATATTCAAACATCATGTTTCAAAGCACTGGCAGCTAACGCAGGGATCAGGAAGTCATTTTTCCACATAAAGCATTGCACAATTAGTTCAATGCCTTGTGGGTTTTGCCTTATCCTGAGTCAGCATTCCCCACAAGTTTTGACAAAATATGCCTGTGATGACTAAGATGCGTTAACTTGTCAGAAGGCTGGAGAGTCCTAACTGGGTAATTCCAGTTAAATGTGACTTTTGAAAACAAAGAAACAAACAAAAAACCACTTGAGAAGTATTAGTATATCAAATTTAAGAATTAATCATCCATTAGTAGGCAGCTAAGCACCACACAGCTGCTTCCTTCCTCCCCCTCCTCCCGGTGGGATAGGAGAAAAATTGTTTAATAAGTGAAGGAGAAGTGGAGGGTGACTCTCTTTGGAGAGAGTCCAGCTGAGGGCAACAAATATGATGAGGGGACTGGAGCACCTCTCTCATGAGGACAGGCTGAGAGACCTGAGTCTGTTCAGCCTGGAGAAGAGAAGGCTGAGAGGGGATCTGATCAGTGCTGATCAATATCTAAAGGGCCGTTGTCCAGAGGATGGGGCCAGGCTCTTTTCGGTGGTGCCCAGCGACAGGACAAGGGGCAACGGGCACAAACTGGAGCACAGGCAGTTCCACCTGAACATGAGGAAGAACTTCTTTACTGTGAGGGTGCCAGAGCCTGTCCAGGCTGTGGAGTCTCCTTCTCTGGAGATATTGAAAACCTGCCTGGACGTGCCCCTGTGCAGCCTGCTCTGGGGGCATGTGCTTTAGCAGGGGGGTTGGGCTAGATTGTCTCCAGAGGGCCCTTCCAACCCCTATCATTCTGTGATTCTGTGATTAATACATGCTCCTGTGGGTTCATACTATGAAACTCTGGTATTCATATTGCCACTTGAAGGTATGCCAGAAAATCTTCATGTCATAATTGAATATATAATGTGCAGTAACAAATCCATGAGTACCTAATCTCTTGGTTGTTACTCTAAATGCTTGATTACTTGCATCTAATCTTTGGACCTACAAACACATCTGACTTTTTCTCCCTCCAGATTTGAAATTCGGCCCAAAGTTCACATCAGAAACAGAACTGAAACTTTCATTTCTGAATTTATGCCCAGCTTCATCCTGAGAGAACCTTTCTAGCAAGCAGAAACAACTACAGATAGTGTAACTCCAGTCTTATGGATCGCAAAACCCATCCGAAACACACTTCAGAATAAACAAATGTATTTTCTGAGGGTTGGAAAGAAACAAGGAGGCTCCCAGGACTCTGATTTCCCCTCACCTTCATTCCTTCTCTTTGCCTCATTAACCAGTGTGGCAGGCATGCTTTCACGTGATGTAAGGTGGGGGGGCGGCTAGTCATGAAGCAGGGCATCTTCCCCTTTGTCTCCCAGGTCAGAGGATTTGTATTTGACCTCAATTTAAAAATCAGAGATGGGAGATCTCACCAAACCACTGTAACCTCCTTACTTACCAATGCTATGACACATGGGCACTAAAACATTCACCCCCCGTAGCTTGTCTCCATACGGCTCTCTACTCCCAGTTATCTCTGTTAGGAAAAGCAGACAGAATAGTTGTGCTAAGATGGTATGTCATGAGAAAAACATTTGACTTAAGCCTCACTCTTAGTATTTACCCATCGTGAGAACAAATTATATTCTTGATTCATCATAGGCTCACCAAGTTCCCAAATGTATAGTATTAGGCACTTTTTTTTGTTTCTTTGGAATAGATAATGAAAACAGGCTTGGTCAGGAGGCAGACAACTTAAGACAATACCAGTGCTCTGCTGTAGTTTCACATTTGCAGTCAGATATGGTTGCACAAGTTGTTTAACAAACAAAAGCTTATCCAGATGTGTGCACATGAAATCTCAGTAGAATTGAGGTTTTCCTTGCCCTGCTGCAAGACCAGTTTAATAACTAGTATAATTCAGGTAAGGCTCCCTTACACTCCCACTTTGTAAAACTGTCAACTTAATTCCTGTTTATAATTATAAAGTGAATAGTTGGCAGCTATTAGCAGAAAGAAAGTAAGGAAGGTGCACTCATAAGGGGGAGAAATAATACTGCAGGAGTGATGAGCAGGAAATTCACAGAAAAGTTACCAAGCAAACTACCTACAGCATACTGGTGATGTGGACGGGCTATTTTTGTACCTTGGGTTCATCTCCGCTTTCTGATTGTCTTTTTATTAACATAGACAACTGATAACCAAACTTGCTGGATGTTAAGTTTCAGTCGATCAGATGTAATCTGTGGGCAGCCTACCATTTTGCCTACTGCCTAGACACAGATTTTTAGAAAAAAAAGTCTTATTCTACCTGGATAGTAATGTCAGCAAAAATCTTTCATAAGGAAGGAAGGAAATTGATACATGCATTTAATCATTGGAGGGGTACTTTGACAGGTATTTAAAAAATCTGGAAGACCTCTGAAGATGACAGAGTCATTTAGAAATATTAGCAGTGGATTAATCCCAATTTCTATTCACTGATGTCCTAGGTGCATCCAGAAGGTAAACATTCCACTTCTTTTGGCAATATTTCTGTTATCGTAACACACCACCTACTTGAATTGGATACTGAAGAATCAAAGACCTCATTTTGTGGAAGGGAACAATTCCATCAGCTCCCCTTCTCTCTCTCATTCTCTTTTTTCCTTCTATTTATCATCAAGTTACTAAAACACCTTTTTTTAATTATTCTTTAAACACAGTTTTTCTTTCCTATCCTTTATGAATGAAATGTGAACAAACTCTTAATCTTTGTAAGCTATGAGGATATAAAATCTGGGCCAGTTGGTTATACCGCTATTGAATGCATATTATTTGTGAAAATACAAGGATTTTTAAAAGGTTTAATGCTACTACAGGCAACACTGCGACCTCTCTCGCAGCTTGGGTTAATAACCTAGGCATTGTTTCCAATGTAGATCTTTCGGTAGGCGCCTCCTCTAGCCTGCGTTTGTACCTGGCTGATTCCTTTTGCCTAACACCTCGCCTGTTTCCTACACAGTCTTTTTTCATCCTGGTGCTCTCCATTTCATGTCCTGATTATGGCATTGCCTCTTACCGTGCTCTTGACGGGCACCATTTTGTTCAGGCCCATTGACAATGCCGTCTCAAAAATCATTTCCTATTCTCTAAGGCCGAGACCTAAGTTACATTTCTGGCCAACACACCGACCTAACCTGCCTGGGGTTCCCCACCTGTACCGAACAGCAATCCTTGCACTCTGTAAGGGTCACAGGTGAAAAGTTGCGCCCGGGACTAACGCACTATTATTGCCGCGTGTTGTTAAAACCTCCTCTGGTTTAAAAAGAATCGGTTACGTCGCTGCTGCGCTGACCCAACGGCACCGCCGCTGTCTGCCTATGCTCCTGCTACGTCCGTGCTGCCGCACCACCAGCGGCCCCGGCCCCCACCTCGGCCTCGGCCTCCCCGGGGGCCGGGC
>VZSC01016618.1:49539-85845 GCA_013398225.1 Steatornis caripensis | reverse complement strand
CGGGCCGGGCCCAGCCAAGCCGCCTCCCGGGGCCGCCCGCACCGCCTGGAGCCGCACCCCCGACCCCGCACAGGAGCGCCTTCCCTGGCCGAGAGAAGGGAACCTACTACGGGCCCCAGGGCGGTGGGGGAACCTGCAGGACGACCCGCTCCACCCCGCCGCGGAGCCCCCGTGCCGCCGGCTGGAGCCGGCCAAGCCCCACAGCCTGCGGGCGGGCCCGACAAAGCAGCTCCCATGGCCGCCGCGCCGCGCCTCCCGCGCACGCCGGGACCTGTAGTTCGGGAGGCGGGCGGCCGCGCCGGGCGTAGCGAGCAGGGAGGCACCTGAGGACTACAGTGCCCGACATGCCTTGCGCGCGGGCGGTGGGCGCATCCGCTCGGCGGCGGCGGCGTGGGTGCGCGTTGCCGGGCAGTCAGCTGGCCGCGGGGCGGTAAGAGGGCGGGCGGCGCGGGGCGGCGGCGCTCGGTGCTTGCTCGCTCGCGTCCTGTCGCGCTCCGCCATGGCCGAGACGATCGCGGACACCCGGCGGCTGATCAGCAAGCCGCAGAACCTGAACGATGCCTACGGGCCGCCCAGCAACTTCCTGGAGATCGACGTGGGCAACCCGCAGACAGTGGGGGTGGGCCGCGGCCGCTTCACCACCTACGAGATCCGCGTCAAGGTGAGGCCCGGCCCGGCCCAGCGGTGGAGGGGGGGGGCGCGGTGCTAGACCCGGCCCCGTTCCTGCTCACCGAGAGGCCGCCCTGGCCCAGGCGGGTGGCCGGGGGCGCTCAGCGGGCAGCTCCGCGGGGTGCGTGCCCGCCCCTCCTCCGACGGGGCCCGGCGCTGCGGGGCCAAACACCAGGCGGGAGAAGGCGAACGCGGGGCCCGCGTGGGGCTCCGGCCGGCCCTTATGTAAGCGGGAGGGGTGTGCGCGCCGCCGGGGCGGCGGTGACGGGCTGCGCTGTCGTGTCCTTCAGGGCCCCTTTCCCAGCCAGTGCGGTGAGCACGGCTGAGGGCTGAGCGCCGTTGGGCTTCGTCCTCGGCGGGAGAACAGGCCCCGGCTTCTCCAGGTGGCTGGAGCTGGTGGCTGCGATGGTAGTAGTCGCTAAGACAATGCGGCTTGGTTAAGATAACCAAAGGATAAATGCTCTGCTGCGCACCGTTGCCATTAGACTGAAATGCACTGTTCAGCCTGGAGAAGAGGAGGCTGAGAGGGGATCTGATCAGTGCTGATCAATATCTAAAGGGCAGGTGTCAGAGGATGGGGCCAGGCTCTTTTCAGTGGTGCCCAGCGACAGGACAGGGGGCAATGTGCACAAACTGGAGCACAGGCAGTTCCACCTGAACGTGAGGAAGAACTTCTTTACTGTGAGGGTGCCAGAGCCCTGGCACAGGCTGCCCAGGGAGTCTGTGGAGTCTCCTTCTCTGGAGATGTTCAAAACCCGCCTGGACGTGTTCCTCTGCACCCTGCCCTGGGGGCACCTGCTTTAGCAGGGGAGTTGGACTGTATGGTCTCTAGAAGGCCCTTCCAACCCCTGCCGTTCTGTGAAATATGGCTGTACTGTGAGCCATTACTCGTCTGTCTCTGAGTAACTAGAAGAGGGCAAACTCTCAGCTGTCTGAGATGTGGTAATATGGGTGGATCTGCCCTGAGAAGGAGGTCACGTTCAGGATTCCATCAGTCTCAAAGACCTGTAGAGAATGTGTAAAAAATGTCTAGTGGGCACATACGCTAGATCAAAGCTAGCTAAAGTAATAAGGTGAGTGTATATGGGGGAGGGCTTCCTGTTTTCTTTTGCACCTGAATTATAAATTGAGCGCCTAATAAATATGCTGTTTCTCACCACGTGCTATCAAATACTTTTTCTTACTAGCACCAGACTCCTTCCTAGCTGCAAGGGCTATGTTCACTGACTTGCCCCAAAGGCTTGGAGTCTTGAGCTGGAGAAAAGCTCTGTGAAGTCATTACTATGTTCCCTGGTCTTTGAAGTTTCATAAACAGGGCCTGGAGGAGTAGACAGAAAAATGCAATATCTACAGTGTGGTCCTTGCCTGTGGCTGGTAGGGACTTGAGGCAGGGCACCCTTTTAGTCTACGCTGCCAGGTATAAGTTAGCTTGAGAAAGATGACCTCTTAGGATTTTTTTTTTACTTTTCTTTGTAGCTTGTGGTTGAGTCTACTGCCTTGTATAGCTTTACTCTGTCACAGCTGATTGAACCTGGTCAGTTATTACAGGCAATAATAGAGGGGAAAGAAGCCTCATTGACCCTCCCGCACCCATTCTCTGCAATATGATTTCTTCTTTCACTCGACACCATGGAGTGCACATGCCTTCGTGGCAGGGAAGGCTTCAGCTGAGGGCTGCTGCCTTTGTTGCTAAAATTCTTCAGACAAGACTAAAAACCTGTGTGGATTTTCTGGTATTAAAGATCTAAGTTCTTGGCTTACTGTAGCTTTACTGAAAAAAAGCAAAATCAACTGAAATCTAAAGCTACTAGGGAGGATACCTCTTTAATTCTGATGCTTCTAAATTGTCATGTCCAATAGCTATTCTCATGTTTCAGGATGTGTCCATAGGGCAGGAAGAATAAACTAAAACAGTTGGAGCCTGTGTTTGGCCTCTGCGTGAGGACAAACTAGAACTTGCCAACTTGTGTTGCATTACACTGCCCTTATCAGGACCTTAGCTGTCTGCTTAGCAGAAAGATGTAATGCTACTTTGCTGTATACTTAAGTATACAGCAAAGGCATACTTAAGTATGCCTTAAGTTCCTGATGACCTTTCTTTCAATGAAACAGCATTTGGAATTGCTGGATCCAGGGAAGATGATACAAAAGGGACTTAGGCTTGATGTGGCCTTGAGAATGAGACCAAACTTCCTGCAATTAAAAAATATTTTTTCTACAATCCCCAACTGAAGTTCTTCAGCAGAAAGGAAAGCAGCAAAACAGGTTTTGAGACAGGTTACTCTTAGCCCACGTGCTGTTTGGGGTAGAAGATTCTGGATTCTTGTTGTAACAAGGACCTAGAAATGACTTGAACAAACATACAGTGTGATGGTACTGTGACCTTCCTCTATTCTTCCTCCCAGTCTGACTACTGTGTAAACATTGCGTCCTTCACCCTCCTTACTTGCATCTGTGCTTGCCTGTATACAGGACTATCTCTTAGAATACATGATCATTCCCTTTCCAGTTGTGTAGTACTGTATACAAAGTGCACCCATGTTGTATATATTCATAGCTGTCATGAACTGTAAAATTTGAGTTTTATGTCTCTGTATGCTGGAAGGCTACAGAGCAGGTAATACAAGTCATGCAGAGTTATGTTCACTGTCTAAACTTGAATAAAGTAACTGCTTCTCAGCAGAACACAGACCACGTTGCTAATGTGCAAGTTTCAGCATGGGAGAAGAGTTCAAACTTGAATTGCTGTAGTATTGTATTTCTGAAAGGTAGTCCTTGTACTATAAGCTGTTTGTTGGACTGTGGCAGGCAACAGCCGCTAGCTAGACTCTGTGGTTTGACAACTGCTTGTGGTCACAGAAAGTAGCAGATGACACTTGCAGTTTCCCCAAGCAGTGCTAGCAGTGGCAGCAGAACAAACCTGAGAAGATGGAGTGAGTTACTTGTGTTGTTTTGGGAAGGCTATGTCTTCAACTCACACCAATATTAAGTGGTGTAGAAATTGATGGCTTAACTGCTGCCAGGTTCTGGTTCCATAACAACCTCATGTTATGGCTGGAGATCGCACTAAGCCAGAAGCATTGTCAGAGAGGCCACTGCAATTCGAATTTGCATTGAAGTAACTAGACTTGTACCATTGTCATAGTGTTTACAAACTTGATCCAAAAGTAACTATGTTTTTATTGCTTTGTCTGAATCTCAAAGCTTAACTGTTTTGGGGAAGACTGAGCTTGCTGCTTGCTAGCAGACTCTTGAACTCTGATAACTAATATCTCACAAAAGTACTTGTGTGAAGTACTGCGGGGTTCCCCCAAAGTTTTTATTGGCAAGCTTTCCACTGGTATTGTAGCTGAAGCATATCTGTTGCTCGGAAAGCAGCAAGTGGATAACCTCTTGCTGTAGTTCTTGTATTGCTGTACTCATCAGCTTCTTGTGGAAGTTGGAACACCTAATGGGGAACTCAAAAGTTTTGTGTAGACTGCTCAGCAGTATACTACTGGATAAGCAAATCAATTGTATGTCAGTGCTCAGGAAAGTTTTTCACAGTGTGTGTCTCTGTGCAGGCTAGTAGGATGGCTGTGCGTTGTGGTAAATGCGTGGTACTTTCACAAGCAGTTAAGCTCTCTGTGCTGCAGGTAGAACCTCTACAGCAATTCCAGTGGAGCAGCTTCCTTCACAGATGGTCAGCTGGCCGAAGTATTGACTGAGTATTGATAAAGTATTCTGAGCCTGAAATGGCATTAAATAACATTCTGTTGTCAGCAAACTGGACAAGGTGATGACAGAAAGCTTCCCACCGTAGCAACCAGTATAAGGCACGCCATGTGGTGGTATGCCACTACAGTGCAGCTTGACAATGAAAGTCAAATGTCTTGTTCAGTAATGGTAAATTATAGAAAATGCCATCCTGTGGTGCTGAAATAGCAAATTTGAGTGGGTCATGTTCTTGGCAGGTTACTTAAGAATTTGCTTTCTGTCGGCAGCATTAGGCAGTGAGTTTGTACCATTCTAAGGTATCCTTTGTGTGAAGGCTAAAGGTGAGTTAAAAAGGAGAACAATGCTCCAAGTGCTTTTTCTAGTGAAGTAAAACTTGATAGTAGTAATCTCATCTAAAGGTATCTAGGTGATCACAGTATGGTGACTGTGCAGTGGTTAAAACTAACATAATCAGCTAGACTGTCTGCTAAAGTAATACAACAAACTACTTTTCCTCAAGAGGTAAGGGCAGTGAAGTGTGAACCAACAGTTAAGTTCTCAGTGTAAATACCTTTGCGCACCATACGCTGTTTCTCATGAGTCTTTACTGGCTGTTCACTCAGGAACCACCACCAGAAGGCTGATGGTTCCTTTCTACTTTGTTACACCTTTGCAGGGTGGGCCTGTGTGTCAACACTCTTGAACAAGGGCACCTGAATACCTGTTACTATTTGTGGGCTGCATGCAAGTCCTCTCTCTGAATTCCAGGAAGCAGATGTAGAACAAATGACTGTTGTCATATTATCATCCTACAGCATGTCTGCAGTTCTCTGTCCGGTTCCAGGTATCATTTGACTCCTGCTGTAGTTGAGACAAATCGTCTTCCTGGTAAGTGGGTCAACAGGAACATCTTTGCTTAAAAAGATTCTTTAGCAACTGAAGTGTTGCAAATCCTTTAAGGAGACAAGACATAAGCTTTACAAGCTACCTCTGATCCCAGCAACTGGTGACACGTTTCAGAGCCGCACACCCACTGTAAAAGCAGTGCCATAGGAGATAGGCACGTTGATTAGAATACTCTCAACAAAGCATATGGATATCCAGGAACTTGTTACTTTTGGGAAAATATCCCTTTGTTAACACTACTTCATCTGTTATTGTTTCTGTAGAGGTAAAAGTGACTTCTGTGCCACCTATTTTAGTTGGGTTTGTCATGTAGGCTAAAAGGTGAAATTACCTGTTTATGGTGAGCGAGAACTTGCAGAGAAGTCATTCAAACGGACAGTTAGAACTAAAATAAAATACCTTTTACAGGAGTTACCAGTCCAAATAATTAAAGAATTCTTTAGTCAAACCAAAGTTAAACAAAAAGCCTGTGTCGTCTTAATTCTGTCTGTTAATGTTGAATGGCCTGTTGACTCTGAGCAGTATGATTGAACTCAGTACTAAGGCACACCTTAGCTTCATGAGGATTCACAGCTTAGTGGCTTGTCTTGAGGTGTAGAAAGGTAACACCTTACTGCTGTGCTTCCAGATGTTGCGAAATGCATCAGTTTGGTGGTACCAGTGCTCTTTAAGGCACCAGTCACCTTTCCTGTATCTTCTGCAGAAATACTTCTGTAAACTGGCTGAGGTCCTTGACTATGTAGGTGCAGTGCGGGGAAGGAAGTGAACACACAGGCTGTGAAGTGCCTGTGGTGTTAAGAGCAGTATTGGTCCCAAAGGATTGGGGAAGTACATCAAAGTACTGCTAGACTTGATCTGCTTTTGAAAGTCTGTTCTCAACTGATTTTTTCAAGACCTAACTTGGATATAATATTTGCATTTCAGCATATTTACAGTAGTCAGGTTTGAGTAACTGATTTGAGTCTGACTTGTGTGATCTAATCAAGTCAGAGTAAGATGGTAAATGACCTGAAAGTATAACTGGCCCAGAAAGCACTTGTTTTATGCCATGGTTTGCAAAGTGGCCCTCTTTATCTGGTGAATGTGTCTTTGGAATGTTCTGTCTTTGAATGGTACCAAATTTCCTGTCCTTTATGTGTTTTGGCAGGGTTTGAAGTTGAAGACTCTTCTCCTAGCATAAGAGGAATCAAATCTGCTGTACACGTAGTTGACTTCAGCATTGTTCAGTTTCATGATCAGTCAAGCTTGTGGTGGAGTAACAACTAAATGGTGACTCAGTGTGTATGTGTTTAGGGATGCATAATCAGCACTAACTTTCTATTTCTCTACTACTGCAAATCTTGCGTCACACTGCAAGTCTGTTCTGACTGTGGTTAATTACTCTTTAATACCCTCTTCTAGATACTGCTACCAGTTAGGTATTTTTAGACTCCTTCAAAGAATAAAAATGCACTGGTTCAGCTAACTTTAGTTTTTCTGTTCTACAGCCCAGGTATTGCACCTTTATGAACATTAACTGCTCCATCAAGTGATAATTCAGAAAAGGATAGCTGGAAGGCTGAGAACTTCCCAGAATGCTGGCTAGGGAGACAGAAGTGAAATGGCTTGGATGAAAGAAATTTCCAAAGCAAGGAGAGTGGCTTTACAAGTCTATTGCATGTATTTGCTCCGAGCAGCAGATTTTTCTGTAGAGGTTTTTGATTAAACTAAATTCAAGACCCTAGTCCAAAGATACTGAACTAGTTTGGTGTTGATGTATGTTACTGAGTAAATAAAGTAACCGAGTCTCTGAGTAGTGCTTCTTATTAGTGTATTGGTTTAACTGGTGATTTGGACTCTTTATTTCTGCACATACAATGCAGGCCTTGATTGTCACGTATTAAGAGTGCACTGTAGTACAGTGCTGAACAGACCAAATCAAATGGAACAATGACTAAACTTTGTAGGGCAGATGGCAGTGATCCAGGTAGGCATGTGATGCCAGAGTATTTTGATATGTGTTTAGTTTTAGATGGCTTGCCAAAGAAGTGTCAGCTTGAACTTTAGAGCAGTCAGGTCTCCACTGTTTTTCATCTGGGGAGATAAAGAACACGGTGTAGATTTATGAGCTTCTAACTGTAGGGAAAGTATTTCTAAGTTTTTTTCACTGGGTAATGCAATGGCAGTTGCACTAATGGACACTGCTTTAGCAGGTACATAATCTGAATGCTCTCTGAAGCTGTAGCACCGAGCAAAGGGTCTGAAGTTGCTGTTGCTGCTGTAACTCTTTTGATGTGAGAAGGATGGACAAGTCCTAACCTTCTGGTCAGGGCATGAAAACAAATATTGTACCGACTGAACGCAGGTCCACGAACATATTCCTTCTGTGGCTATGTCTTGAGGACCCAGCTCAAAACTTCTGTTGTGGGAGATCTTGTGGGGCACATGACAGTGTAGTTTGCATTGGCCACAAAGCCAATATTTAAAGTCTAACTATAAGCTAGTGTATAGCAGCTTTACTCTAAAATCTAGAAGAAAATTAAGCTGTATCTTAAGTTGTTTAAAGCCACCTCTGTACCAGGAAATAAAGTTTCAGAGACTGTTTCTATGGGCCTAAGCTGCAGCACCCCTTAAGCTCTAAGATACAGTACAAATTAATAAACAGGAGCTATCAGACGTTCTGTAGCTATTAGGTGACTACTTAAAAATGTGAATGCTACTGCTCCAATAAAACTGGAAATATGAAGATAATTTTTTGCTACTTAGTATGTTTACTTCTGTAGTAGTTACTTATCGCTTGTTTCTTGCATGTTTATGAAGTGTAGGAATACTGGACTGTCTCTGGCTCACAAAACAAGGTAAAACTTTTGTTCCTGATAAAGCTATCAATTGCAGCAATTCACTGCAGTTTTGTCAGTCCCATTTGGCCGTAGCTGGTAGACATCAGCTAATGATGCTAAAGCATCAACTTAATGTAATCCCTCTTCAGTCATTCCCAATGAGGAATGAATGGTAACATTACAGTAGGCCAAACCAGAGCATATGGCAGTTACACCTTGCAATTGTGTAAAAGTAGCCATCCTCTCTTTAAAAGGAATATTTGGTATTTCAAAGGAGGCTTTGGCTTGCTAACCCTGAAATAATTATCTAGAATTATTAATTCTGTCTGGGTGTTGTAAAAGCCTTTGCCTAAATGTGCCCTTCATAAAGTGGGTTACTGTTTTACCTTTGGCTTCTGAGCATGGAAACTGAAAATAAAGAATCCTTAAACAGTCTGTTTTTCTAAATTTACCCTGCTTTGCATGGCACACTAATTCAGCTGTTCATGATGTTGATGAACTTGATCAGGTGGTGGTAGATTCTGCTTGGCAAAAACCCAGACACCCCCATGCTAATTTTCATAGAGCAGCTCTGGGCTCAAGGCATTGGACTTGGCAAAGGTTAACTCTTGTCTAAAGACTGATAGTCTCTGTCGTTGTGTTGCTATTAGGATTTCACTGCCTTAGTCTTTAAGATGGAAAACATCCTAGCTCTGTGTCCCAGTACTGCAGAGTGGGCAGCTCTAGTTCTTGGTATGGCTTAAGTCGGCATTGTTTAAAACTTGGGTGTATATCTATGGTCAGATTTCTCAGTGTGCTATTAACTTTAGGTTTTTCTTGCTTGTAACATACCTGCAGTGGACCTGGATACCAAGCGTATAAAAGGGGAGGCAGAGCTCTGCTTTGATCAAAAGGACTGAAACTTAGGAAAATAACAGCCTTCCATCTGAGCTTTTGTGGTGGGGAAAGATGTTTTCCTTCAGTAAAGTACACAGCAAAAATCTAAACTTCTATCAACTGAAGTTTAGAGCATGTTTGCCTTCTTTCCTACTTTTTATAATTGTAGGAAATGGGGAGGTAGCTGCTTATGTCAAGTTGGGAAGGAAACAAACCACTGGCAAGGTTTCTGCAATTAACAGTGAACTGCCGGAGCCGGTTTCTTGTTCTGAAGGACAACAGGCTCTTGCATCAAGAAAACCATAGTACTTTTTTTATGCACCCAGAATGCTACTTACTGTAATACCCTGGAGCTCCCATTGGCTGGCTGTAAGTGTAGCAAAGGGTGTAGTCTCTTGACAAAGATTACAGCTTGTATAAAGAGATAGTAAAAAGCTTGAATTTAGCTTCTGAGAGTCAGGGCCACAAACTTGTATCAAAAGTGAGCTGAGTGCTTTCTTTCACTCTATTTTAATGGAAATAGAGTTGTATCAAGGCTACTGCAACCTACTTGAAAAGACTACATCAAAGTAGACGCTATGGCAACAGTGCAGCTTTATTCTCAGTCTGTTAGGAGTGGGAGGCATGGGCAATGCAGTGCTGCTGCTGAGTGTTACATTGGCAGATGAGGAAATGAATCAAGTTTACTTCAAACTCTCCTGGACCACTACATCTGTAGAGTTTTTGCAGTTGTGGGGGTGGATTGGGCTGCAGTGACATTCAGAGTCAATCTTGTGGAGTGTCAGCATGCTCCTTCAAGGAACTCAGATGCTATCTGCATTCAATTTTGTCTGGAAACAAATTTATAGGAGCAAGTCTGGCTATCTGCACAGCTTCTTCCACGTGCTGGATAAATTAATCTAGTCTAGATAACAGAACACTTACTACTTAGAATTCTAAGTAATTTTATTTAAAATAAAGTACTCTACTTTTCATCCTGCATTTAAGGTAACTTGTATACCAGAATGGCTGCATTGGAGAGCTGTGCATCTGAAGCTAAATGGACAGTATTAATTAGTACTGAAACTACTTGCATTCTGCCTGTGAAAGTCTCCTCACCTGTATACATAAACAATTTTCAGACTTCTGACTGAGCATAGCTCAGGGATTGATTGCAGTAACAGCTAGAAGACTGTTACCTGGTTATCCAAGCTACTGTCTCAGGACGGTCGTTTCCTTCTGAGGTGAATTGGAAACCTCCTGAGCTTGGAGTTGGACTTGTAGTTTGAACATATCTGTAGCTGAAGAAACATGCTTTCTGTGAATGCAAGTTTTACCCTCAAATTTCTTGCAGGCAACCACTGTTTCCCATTACCAGTTTGTTGAACACTAGCCAAATGACCGTAGAAACTTGTTTGGCATCTGAGTGGAAGAATGCAAGTGTGACTTAAGGGTCTGGGTTTGTCATCTACTGTTTAACTACATAATTTAATTTGGCACCAGTTCTGACAATGTTTATTCCAGTGTACCGGCTTGGCCGTTAACTCACCCATCAGAATGCAGACTGTTAGTTTGTCAGTATTCAGAGCAAGCCTAATGGGTGTATACATACAGTCTGATACAGAAACAGTGCTAGACAGAATCTGTCTTGTTTTAGCATCTTTCTGTGCTTAGGATGTTGGGCTGTGTGGGACTTCTGCAGAGCTGGTTTATTGGTCCTTCTGGAATAATGCTTTATCTGCAGTTCTGACTAGTGACTTCTGGTTGTCTAGTGATTGGGTAATGCATAATACTTTCAGGTTGAGCACTTGCATTAAAACTGCTAGGAGGCATGATTTCAGACTAGGAAGGTGTTGAAAACGCTTTTGGTAAAAATGAGACTAATTATTACGTTGTAGAAGAAACAATTGCTGCAGTAATTATGCCGAATGTATCAGAGGAATGTGCTATGCTCCAGGGGCTGTGCCAAACTGGGTCATGAGTTTCATGACAGTAGACTTAGCAGATCAGCAGACCAGAAAACTGACACTATAATGCTTGGAGAAATGCTCGTAAAAATGAAATCACCCTGCCTTCAAGTACTGTGCCTCATTCTCGCTTCTTGTAGCAGGCAAACAAAGCACTAACAGTGTTCAGAATAGCTACTGGTACCACAGTGGCTAAACAAGGATAACTCAACATAAAGTGCAAACCTGAGAATAATTTTGTTATGCTGTTTGGTCTTGAAGTGACACTTCAATAGAAATTGAAAGTTTCTGTTGACACCTTAGAGCTGTCTCCTACCAAATTCTTGTGCAATGATAGCCCGTGCTTCAGCAGCTGTCTGGCTTGCTTAATGGAAAACCATCTCTCCATGGTAGATGGAAGCAGTAGGACATGCAGAAACCCTTCCCACTGAAGGAAAGAGTGGTCTGCTCAAACAGGGTAATAATCCTTACTGAGAAAAGCACATAAGGTAACTTCAGGTGTGAATATATCCTGAATTAAAAATGGGGACCCAAGATGTAAATAGGTTAGCCAGTATAAAACAGGACTCTCAAATCACATTTCTTCAAATAGATCATTTTGAACAGCTGCATGTCTAAAGAACGCTGCTCTATTTGTACTGATTTCTGGAGGAAGCAGAATTGCTGCAGTTTCAGGAATATGAGGTTTAGGAGTTGATCTCTACAGATACCTCTAATTCATATCCAGACCAAAGGACAGGGGACACACACTTCCCTTTAACGTGTAGTTGTCAAGTTGTGACCTGTAAGCCACTTAATTTAATGGGAGCCTTCTAGCATACACTTCAGGTTGAACATTTTCAGTGCTTATGATCAAAATTGGTGAAGACTTTTCAACTTGAAGGGAAAACAAGTGCTCTTAACTGTCTCTTTTTCCAGCTTGCTAACTGGACTAGCATGTCAGAAGTTCAAAAGGGAATGGAGACAGTAAAATGAGCTCAATTGGCACTTCTAACTCCACATTGTACCTATAAGCCTAATATGTTGCTTAGAGATTAACTTCATAAACTTCATGCCCGGAAGCATGAAAAGAGCTCCTGAAGACCTGGGATCTCATTGGGTTTTAGCTGCTTTTATTCACTTCTAATCCCTCTTAGAAGTAACTTGAGAGGAGAATGGAATATTTTCTGCAGGTGAGAGCCTATATGTTAAATATTGTTAAGGACTTTCTACCCGAGACTGACAAAGCATTGATGTTGTAATGTGGAAGGCTGGACTTGGTTAAAAAGCCAATAGCTGAAATCAGAGAAAAATAATCCAGTACTTCACTTGTGGGAATCTCCTTCATGCACTCTGGGGGACATAGCTTTATTCACTCTTGAGTAGAGTATTCTTATCCTCAAGATGAGAGTGTTTGTTTATAAAGCCTGACTTCTGACATAATAGTCTTAAGTGCAATTTTATTATTAGTCACTAGTACAATCAACAATGTTTTACCTGGGAAGGAGAGCTGGAATACTTTTAAACATTTAGCAGTAAGATTTCATAACAAAATGCTGCTCTGTACTTTATCATCTGTAAATTATGGACTAAATAGCATAATGGGAAAGTACACAACTAACTTCTCAAGTACTTTTGAACTGTGACAGCCAAAAGCTTGTTATTGGCTGGCAGTAATACAATGGCCTGTAGTCATATGCCTGCCTAGAGCAGGAAAGTATCTCTGCAATTAAACCTGTTTTGAGCAGCCAAAAGTATCTCTCAGTGATAGCTTAAGCATAACAGCCTGCAAACGATATCATACAGGGATATCCACTCAAACTGGGAGCAGACGCTGAGATGGCTTACAACTCGAAATAAAACAACAAAAACCAAAAAGCACTAGCTGAGAATTTCTGTTGGCAGGAGCACAGTAGCCAAACTGGGGATAATTGTAGTCCCATGTGAACATCAGCTTCCTAGGGTACTCTCAAGAGTCTTCTTTCAAGGTGTATAAGACAGTGACTATGCAGTCTGGCAACAGCAGGCTTTATTCTGTTGGTGCTAATTATGTACGACAACTACAGACTCTTGGTCTTGCTTTTAGTAGGTCAAAACTCCTGCAAACATTTTTGTAACACTAGCTAGTTTGCCATCTCATCAACATTTAAGCTTTAGATCCTGATCTTGGAGCTTTCCTTTCTGGGGATGTCTCTAGGAGCATGTTCTCTCAATGTCTACTTTTAAAATAACTTGCAAGTTGGGTTACAATGATGGGATAACCCTGCACCCCAAGAATGAATAGAAGTAATATAGACTCTTACACAGGTTAGTGTAAGGACACTTATCAAAACGCTCATGTATTCAACATAGTCTTGTGCAGCATTCTAGCTTGGCTTCAATTTGATATCTCTTTCAAGTGTCTTGAGTTGGGTGTTGACTCCTAGCCTTGTTTAGGAGAGTTCTGCCTCATCAAGCTCTGCTTGGTTTAACTGTGTACCAAAACAGTGGGATCTCATCAGCACTGAATGTTGTGTTGCATCTCAGCCTTGTTGGCTTCTTTGGAGCTATCTAAACTTGGCAGCTTGTACTTGCAAATCCTCACTTCATTGGTCCTGGATGGATTCACTGTAGGATGTACTGGGTTTGCTTTTAAAGATGTTGGAGGCCATGTTGTATCAGGTAGCAGAAAAGCACAGGAAGCTTGGTTAATGTCCTGTGCTGGTACCTGAAACACTCCCTTGAATGCAGTTAAGAGGAGCCTGTGTGGACTAAGATGACTTTTTCTTCCCCCTTCCTCCCTCCTCCTTCCCAAGTGGCATTGGGAATTCAGCTCGTGAGACAGTAAGAATAGCAGATGCTTGTGGAACCTTAGGAACATCTCCTTAAGTGACCAGCAAAACTGCTGTTCTGCTAGGTGATACGGTCACAAAATACCAGTGGTTAGGATGCCATGTAAATGAGGCACACAGTTAAGCAGTTTGAGGCACAGCTTACTCACGTAGCTTACAGAGCTTTATCTGTATTTCTGTCTTGAGTGTTTCTCAATACCACTGTTGTTGCTGAAGTGGAACTAATTTGTGACTTGACAAGTTAAGCTTCTGCTTATCAGAACTTCTAATTTCTTGTTGCAGGAAGAGTGATGCACTTCACTAGCAAAACAGAAGCAACAACTTCTAAACTCAGTTTTTACAAAGAATGCTCAGCTTATGGGGCTTCCAGTAGGTCCATATTGATAGTTTAAGTGGTGGAGTACTTTGGGAAGTCGTGTATCCCATTGAGCCTCTGTGGTTTGAGATTTTTTTCAATAAGCCATTAGCTCTTTCTACCATCCAGTTTGATTGAAGATAGCGTGGGATATGGAATGCCCATTTAATTACCTCTTGTTTTGCCCAATTTTGTACTTCCTCACACAAAATGAGCCATTATCACTTTGGATAACATCTAGAGTTGAGAAACAAAACAATAGCTCTCGCGCACACTGTATTTTGCCCATTGACTTTCCAACACTTAAGCAGGCTGGAGACTACCTCCACTCCTGTGAGGATGTATCGGTATCCTGCAGAGCATTTGAATGGTCTGATAGAATCAATTTGTGTAGACCATAAAGTTTTCCCTTTGTTTATATGTAGACGTGGTGCTTTAGCAGGATGATCTGCTTGTAATTTCAGTCCACACAAGAGACGTTCCATAACAATAGTTTCACAAGTTTTTCTGTTTATAGGTCAGCCTTTGTGCAGCAAAGTGCTTCTTTACCTGTGTGGCCTAAGTTTTGATGTTACAATTCTCACAGTCGATACCACTCAGGGTTTAAGGTGATTTTCAGAATTTTAGTTAGCTCACCTACTGTTTGATTCCACTTTGTGGCTGGTTGATTATTCTTAGCATGACTGTTTATCCATCCCATCTTGAAAGATGTTTTTCTAGCTTTATCTAGTAATAATTGCCAATCTTTGTTTCCCCATACTGGGGATCTATTTACTTCCCAATTCAAGGTTTCCCACTGACAGAGCCACTGTGTGGCACTGGCCCACACAGCATAAGAGTTTACATATATGATCTTTGCTCCATTCTGTGCTGCCAAAACAACTTCTCGTACTTGCACGCTGCCTTCACCTTCTTCTAATACTTATATTGCCATTTACTGTTTATGCTTTTTGCTGAAGCATCTGTAAACCGAGTGTTTTCTGTTGNGCTGCCAAAACAACTTCTCGTACTTGTACGCTGCCTTCACCTTCTTCTAATACTTATATTGCCATTTACTGTTTATGCTTTTTGCTGAAGCATCTGTAAACCAAGTGTTTTCTGTTGGTGTACCCTCAGTGAAGCGCAGTACGTTTAGAATGGGTGAAGGTTTACAAAGTTGTTGTAATGTAAAAGGGTCTCTGTTTATGGGCATCTGCAATTTGGAAACTTTAGTGTGTCCTTCAGTGAACTGCATATTTACTGCAACTCCTGTTAGGTAGGCATACCGTTCTCTGACAGTGGGTTTTTGTGCAACTCCCTCTGGGGAAGCAGTCCCATTTATAACTGCTTCTAGTAAATGAAATGATCCTCTAGTTTGTACAGGTTGCCCTTTATGTATTTTCTCAACTTGTTTAACTGCTTGGACTAAAGATAAAAGTCCCTTTTCCCATTCAGAGTGTCATTGTTCTGTTTCTTTAAATGTGGTTGAACTAAACAATAAAGGTGTTTTAGCCCATGGAGGCCACTTTGGAACAGGTTGCAGTAAGTAGTTTGTTCAGTGAAACCCTGTTTGGCTATAATAGTCATGGGCATGTACTGGTCTCAGTGACTGGTAAGTTTTTAGCTCTTCATTTAGAGTTTTGACTGCCTCTTTATGTTCTAATTGCCACTCGCAGGGTTTGACTTTCTCTAAGACTGAGTATAATGGACAGGAAACTACAGAAAATCCAGGTACGTGCTTCTTCCAGTATCCTAAAGTTCTTACTAATTGTTGTAACTCCTTCCTTGATTGAGGCATTTGCAGCTCTTTGTTTTTTTCTTAAGGTATCTGGAAGAATCACTGCATCCACCTGCTATCCACCAAATACCTAAAAATTTTACTTCTTTACTTGATCCCTGACATTTTCTGGGTGGAATCTCAGTGTCTGCTTTAGTGCTTGCCATACCACTGCTGATGCTTCCCCCACCTTCCCAGGGGAAGTTCCTCCAGTCAGAATATCATCTATATATTGGTACAGTTTCACATCTTGGGGGAGTGAGACTGTGAAAGTTCAGCAAGTGCGGCATGAGCAATCCTGGGTGAATGTTGTGAGTGTTTATACCCTTGTGGGAGTCTGTTAAAGGTGTATTGTATTCCTTTCCAAGTGAAAGCAAACTTCTCTTTATCCTCCTCCTGCAAGGGAACCATAAAGAATGTATCTTTCATACATTGCTGCAGTTGATGGGTGTGCAGCTGCTTGCAAGGTAGCTGTTAAATTTGCAGCTGTCAGTGGGGCTGTATTAGCGTTCAGGAGCCGATAATCAATTGCTAAATGCCACCTCCCATCTGGTTCCCAAACAGGCCAGACAGGTGAGTTGTATGGGGAGTGTGTTCTGGAGAGAATTTGTCATTTCTCCAAATCGGCTATGACTTCAGAAATTCCATTTTGTGGTGCAGCAGAAATCCGATATTGCGGTACAACAGTGATTTTTGAATTGGAGGGTGCGGGAGCTGCACGAAGCACGTGTACTGCAGCCTCCTGATTTCTGCCAGGGTTGGGATTGAAGTTCGAGCTGAAGGACAACACACTGCCATTTGTCAGGTGCCAGGCTTGTCCATTTAATCCATCGAAACCTAAAATTTTTGTGATGATCTTTAATTGCAAAGTGAGTCGTCGGCATACGATCCTGCCTGGGAGCCACAAATTGACCTTGGCAGTTTGGCACACAACACTCCCTCGGTTCATGATGGTAATCTTAACTCTTTGCCGCACAGATTGCACGTCCAGCTGCTTGGCATCTTGTTGTGCTAGTACTGAAATTTGTGCTCCCTTATCTATGAAAAGCTTCACCAATTGGCCTCAAGGACCAACTGGAATTAAAATATAAGGGCCATCATCACACTGATAAGCCTCCGCTTTCCTGACAGGCGGGCCTAATTGCCTTCTGGACAAGACTTGTTTATTTGACTTCATGCCCTGCAATTCCTCACTAAGGGGGAGGAAAGGGTTGTCTCCCTTTCTGGGAGCTGGTGCTGGAGGAGTTGCAGTACAGCTCCTTCCTTTCGCTGCTTTCTTGTTTCTGGTATGCTTCAGTCAGACTCAAGATAATGCCAGTAGGCTGACCTTGAATCTGGATCTGGGAATACCTAAGGCTGATGCATCCCTCTGTTCTCAAGATTCTATTTTTGGGTTTTAAAATTTATTTCCCTTTGACCTAGTTTCTGTTCCCTGTTTCATGGGTCTTACTTTGTGATCTCCCCCAGGCTTCAGGTTTTGTTTTTCAGCTGGTGGATTGTCCCAGCCCATTTCAGGGCTGTAGTTAATGTCGTGCATTAATTCTGCGAGTGTAGGGAGTTGCTTGTGGGCATTTTGAGCATTATCACTTAGTTCCTCATTGTGTTCTATGTCTTGATCCCGTCTCATTTTGCAACTAGATGGGGTTTAGGAATTGCCAGGGCTCCTCTAATCAGTGGTTTTAACATTGTGATATCTACTGTAGCAGATAGTGGAACATTATAGGGCATTCCTTTGTGCATGGCTTTATACAGGCGGCTTTTGTGACTGCTGTAGAGAGCTCACTTAGAGACTTAATGGGGATTATGGAGGGTTCACCTCCATGGTATCTATTCCTCCAGCCCAATAAGCTACTCTGCTTGTGATGGAATGGGGTGTATTGCTTGGGTCCTAAATTTAAGAAATCTCTCTGACCCTAACAGCCATTTGCTTCATCCTCACTCGACATTATTTGGTTGCTGCTGCTTAGGCATACTTGCCACAAGTATTTGGTTTCAATTTCACCTGGTTTTCTGCTGTATCTCTTGCAAATTGGTCAATTGCAAAGGATGCCAGGGGATGGTTCACCTAGTTTGTTGCAGATGACTACCCAGAGGTCCCACAGTTCTTTCTGTTTTAACGGTGGGTCTGGCTTCATATTCAGGACGATTGTGGAGAACAAGGGATTGTCTTCTGACTCGCTATCATTGGGATCACCCCAGTTGTCTCCATCCCAGTCTTCAGGGGATACTATTAGCTTCCTAATGTGTATGATGTCAGGGGTGTGGGGAGCCTGCATAAGCATCATCTTGACCTTTTCTCCCAACTTTTGTCCTTTTTCCTTTTCTTCCTGTAACTGTTTCTGCAGTTGTTAAATTTTTGAAGACAGTAACAACTCAATTGTCTTCCTACCTTCTATTTCTTCCTCTAGGTCCTGCTCCTTATTTCTATTCTCCCTTTCTTGATACACAGCTTCTAGACAGGTACCTAGGATCTTGCAGATAACTCCCTTTTCCATCCTTTATACGGCTCCTGGTTACTTTTAGATGCTCTTCGATGGCTTCCCAATTATGCCACTTGTAATGAGCCCATTCTTCTCAGAAGCTGGGGCTCGGGTTCACTTCATGCCTCTAAATAATCAGCAATACTACTTGCCATCCTGTGGACTACACCAATTTGTCATGGAAAAAGTGATGCTCTTCACTCGGAGAGAAGCAACGATATACTTTATTGATATAAAACAATGGTAAATGCAACAGTGGTTTAACAAGATTTGATGGCAAGGTACGCTTGATTATTTACTGCATAGAGAACGGGGTCAGACAAAACTGTTAGGGAGACCCTCCTGTTGAGTCATGAGGTTCAGAGAAGAATACCTTGAGTTGTAAATTCTTTCTCAGAGAGGAGTTTAGATGTGGCTGGATCCAGACTTAGTCTCCGACTTGGTCAATGGTTTGTCTAAAGGATTATGTATATGAAATCAATCCTTTATATCACTTAGCTAAGATTACAAAGTTTCAGTGTGCTTATTACCAATTCACTTATTGAGTATCTAGTGTGATATGGATTCTCTCAACCTCCAGGAGTAACTCTGAGACGTGTCCCTGCTCAAGGGGGCATCCTGGTGTGCAGCCCACTGCTGTGCAGGAGAGCTCAATGAGCACAGGGCTGTCCACTATTTGTAGAGTAAAATGATTGACTTCTAGCCATGCTTGCGTACCAGCAAGACGTCTGGGTCTCCCCAAGGTCCAACTTAAGCTGGATGCAGCCATCATGACTGCCACTGGTGGTTATTCCTTTAACATTCACAGAGGGGGAGCACACTGCCACATTTGTCTAATCAATAGCTTATGTTCCTGTTTTCAGACAAATCTACCTATCTTCAAATTGAAAGAATCTACTGTCAGAAGAAGATACAGTGACTTTGAATGGCTAAGGAATGAACTAGAAAGAGAAAGCAAGGTGGGTAAAATGAAAGGGAAATACAAGTCTCCATGGATATACAAAGAGTAATGATACTGAAATGTTATCCTCATATAAAGCAGATATTTCATATAGAGCAGATACTGTGGTTGAAAATGTCCACAACTAAAACACTGTCTTTTCAGCGAAACTCAGTTGTACAATGGTAGAGACTGTTTAATGGTTGTGACTTAATGCGGAGTTAAAATACTTTAATTCAATTTAACTCTATGGGAATACTGTTCTGCTCTGGTCATGTTTTATTCACTAGGGATGTGGTTGATGAGTTTGGTCCTCTAGGAGGAAGAGGTGGCACTGGGGTTGTATAAACTTGCTTACAGGCTGTGCTTAGGGATGCTTTTCTAAATCTTTCAGGTTGTTGTACCGCCTCTACCAGGAAAAGCTCTTCTTCGACAGCTTCCCTTCCGAGGAGATGATGGCATATTCGATGATTCCTTTATAGAGGAAAGGAAGCAGGCTCTTGAACAATTCATAAACAAGTAAGTGTTGGGTTGCTGGTTATCTGGAGACAAACTCAGAACTCAGCTCTGGAAAATTGAATTAAAGCTGCCAATCCTCTAACTATGGCAGCTGCATTAAGTTCAAAATAACTTTCACATAATCTTGCTGTAGGACATACTAACATTGCTCATCCAGTGTTTAGTTTGGATATCTTAATGCTTACCTGAACAGCTGAAATGAATCTTAGTGTTTCTAATTTATGCAAATTACTCCTAAAATTATAGCATTCAAAATAGTTCTACTTTTTCATTTCTGAAAAGGTATCCTCCATTGGGTGAACAATGGATCTTACAATGGGCTTACAGCAGTTTACTTTGATTGCAGATGTGAGGTATTATCAGCTTGTGTAATGATGCATATTTTCTTTAATTGTCATGAGAATCTTTCTGAAATGTAAAAACATTGAGGTATGCACATGCATAGTTTCAAATGGACGCTTTGGGTTTTGTCACTGCCTTGCAAAGGGTGAGCAGAAATTATACTGACAAAGTCTTACTATTCTTTTTCTACCGTCTGCCACTGCTAACTGTTCTCCATATAGTGACCTAAAGAAGCTACTTCAGTCTCTTTAACAATGTGGATCCAAACAGTGGGTAGGAAGGAATACTGTCAGTTAACAGACTATTCTGATCTCTAGAGCCAACACTGTTCAGACCAACTGGGTTTGGGACTGCTCCCTTTAAAAGTTCAAGCTTGTCAGTTCCACTAGCATTTTAATCTTGTTCAATAGTAATGGCTTTTTAATAGAGACAGAGGATGTCTGAGTTAGGCCAGAAGTTCATCTGCTTGTTAGTTACTGTTACTCAGTTCAGGCACGTGGCTTAGTTGCAAGTGACTAGTTCACTAAACCTGTCTTGTGCAAGTAAGCTAAGTGTGACTGCATGAAATCTCTTAAGTTTTTCTTCACGTAGTCGCTTGTTAGCTCAGTTTAGTGGAGGTATTGCTAATGGTTCTGAGCAGGCAAAATGCTTCAGAATGCTCTTGTCTCTGTTCAAAGACAAGTGGAATGAATTTCCAAGGCATCTAGTTTTGCATTTACACTATATGAAGGCAAATGTGCTTATAGTAAGATGGAACGTGTTTTATTTTAAGGCTGTACAATCAAGGCAGTTATGACTGTAAAGTATGACTTTTATCCATACAGCCTTGTGACTCTACATTAAATGTGGAAGAAGTGCATTTACTGAAAGTTTTGTATACTGAGTCTAGCAATATGTGGGGGGAGAGAGCTTTTTTTCTGAAGCAGCTGATAGTGAAAGAGTCATCTGAACTGGAATCTCTGAAGAACTCAATATAGCTGACAGGAGTGGAGTGGCCAGTTTACTGATATCACTTGTTCAGTTCTACAGCAAGTAGTACATTATTCTTATGGAAGTGTAAAACTTCTTGGTCAATTTTTCCTCCTTTGAAACATAAAAGCAGGATGTTAATGTAGATAGTGATGTAATCACAGACTTGAGTACAGCTGGAACAAGATTCTTCAGGCAGAACTTGTAGCTAGTCAGCCTCACAAATTTATTCTAATGTCATGACCAACTCATCAAGCAAATATTACTAATTAAAGTTTTGAACCATGTAGAAGCTTTAAGACTTCTAGCAAGTACTCTGGGTACTAGTGAAATTAGTCCGGAAATTAACTTGTGTAATACATTCACATTACTGTTTCTCAAAGCTGATCTCTGCTTCCAGAACTAGAGAAGAGTCCTGCAGATAACTGGTATTACTGTATCCAAAAAAGGTCTTGATGTACCAATGGCAGTTCTTGATATCCAGGATGTTGTTGAGAAGCTTTGTCCTTCTAGGTGTAAATCTAGAGGGACTAAGTCACAGCAGAGCAGCTTACCTGAGTCAGCTCTCTGGGGCCAGCTTGCTGGCACCACCATCAATACTACCTACAATGACGTTCACAGGGGTAGCTATGTTGCAACATATTTGCCTGAGCCTGGTTTTTGGAATACAGGAAAATTTTTGAAGTAGCAGCTGCTCTGTGTAATGGTCCCCTTAGACAAGAATTCTGAGGAAAAGTCAATGCAGAGTGAGGTATTCATGTGAAACCAAGAGCTGAATCTGAGATATCAGATCTAGTCTTGCAGTTCAGCCACCAATTTGCAAGCCTTCCTGAAACGGAGAAGGAATATGCTGCTGCCTTGTCATCTTCTCCTGTGTATCTTTCTCTTAAAGTTCAAGGCCAGCAACTTCAGTCTGATGGGAGTAAGAAATTCCAACTAGTTATTCTAGACTGTCTTCCTTGTGAACTGGTGCTTGAGACTGCTGCCCATTTACTAGAACCTGCTAAGAGTGATAGGTTTTATGACTGCACTTGAAATAATTCATCAATGCTGAATAGGAGAGCTCAGCTCCTCAGTGGCAAGTGAATCTGTCCTGTGGTGAAGTAAGCACTAATAGATACATTTTGAGAAGATGCACAAAAGTGTTTGGAAGTACTGATGCTGAGCCACTGGAGTTGACTGTATGAGACGTGTTAAAGTAGGTAACTTCCCATTTAGCACAGAAATGTTCTGATATGTATGGCAGCCATAAGGCTGACACGAGCTGACCTAGGGACGCTGGGGAGGGGGATTTCTCTCTTAAAGGGAGAAGTTTATCTTGACTGACCAAACTAGATGTAACTTTTTCAAACCAAACTGCTTTAGGTTTTCATATCCATAAGTAATTCACTTTTAGAGATTCTGATTGTCCTGGATTTTTTCCCACACAGAAGGCTGTGTGGTATTTTAAGGGTTTAAGTGCAATACTTTGTGGTTTTCTTCCAAGCTTGGGAGTGTTTTCTAACTCAATTTCAGCTCCTTTACTGTTTATGTGTAAAGTATATGTGGAAGTCTGTATGTGGAACAAAACAAAATCTGCAGTAGGGGTGCTAGTCTCTTCTAGAGCAGACAAGCTCCGTTCCCCCTGTATTTCATATCTAAAGACATCTGCCATTAACAGGACGGCCAGTACTCTCTGGCTGTGCATCAGTGCTGCTAGTACATGCTAGGAGTAGTGACTGTGGTAGGTCACCGCTCTAAACAGCATCAGAGCCTTCAGAAGACCTTCACACCCTCTGGTGGAGTAAGTCTTTAACTCTGCCTGGGCTAACTGCTATTGAACTAGACTGAGAACTGAGGGGTTAAGCTGCCTTTAGAAAGGTGTCCTGTGTCAAAGGCATGAAGACCTGTAAAAATCTGCTTGGAATGCATAACTCTAGCTTTCTGAATGTTAGGATGGGCATTTTGATAGTCCCCTCAATTGCAGGTGACAGATGATGATGTAGCATGCTTCCAAATCATCAGAGGTAGCTCAGGGTTCTTATGGACTAACTTCATGTGGGAGAGAATGACAGATCTTGCTGCCAGACATCATTCTAGTCACCAACAGTGAACTGGAAGCAGGATCTATGCCTAAGTGCAGAACCATAGGTTATTGATGTAAAAACCTTGCTCTGCTGGCTGGCTGCAGGCGGACTCAATTTGTTAACACTAATGCTTGTTTTTTCCTCTCCAGGGTTGCAGGCCACCCGCTGGCACAGAACGAGCGCTGTCTTCACATGTTCTTGCAAGATGAAGTAATAGACAAAAACTACACACCATCCAAAATAAGACATACTTGAGTTCTGAAACCATCTTCTCAAACATCAGTCGTTCTTATGCTTGGTTTTAAGAGGTTGTAGTTTGTCTTAGCATGCTGAGGATAAACAGGCACGAAGTCTCCACTAACATCAGTACACTGCTTGGTCTTTGCATATGCTTTATAGCATTAAAGAACTCACTTGTCTTCTAGCTAAATCCCTCTAAATCCTTGATTTAAGAGTATTATACTATGAGACCATCCACCCCTTGCAATGTGTCACAAACCTTTCCACTCTTATTTGCAATGACTTAACAATGTTTACTGACTTGGCCTTACTTGAACTTGCACAGTTGTAGTGTCACGTGTTCACTTGTATTTGACTAAACTGCTATGCTGTTTCTGAAGTAGTCATCTGTCTGAACTTCTGTAGAAAGACTGCTTTATTTCTGATACCCTGTGTAAGAAACACTTATGCAATTGTCTTCAAGCTTGTAAAACACTTTATACAAAGTAATGAGGGAATTATCTTTATATTCTGTAAGAGGAAAAAAAATCGAATTTATATACTAAAGTAACTTGTCTAAAGTTTTGAAATAAAAGTGAAAACGCACTTCAAGTGTTTTGTCACTCTTAACCTTGAATGTGGGGTGTCCCGTGCTTTCTGAGAAGCTGGGACTTGACTATTCTAAGTGAACTGATGTTTGAGCCTTGCTGTGATGCTCTTCTGCAGCGTAGTCTGGTGTTGCTAACAGCCAGCACTAAATAGCCTTAGATGCTGGCACTTGCTGCTCAAGTGTTGAAGAACATAAAAAGGTATTGAAGGCTGTTCCTGTGTTGTGGAGCCAAAGCTGGAACCCAGTTCATGGTAGGCAGTCAACTGATTTGTGGCTCTGATAAGTTTGGGAAAAAGAATACCTTTCTACTTGGCATGAGAAGCATTGATCTAGCTTCAACTAGCGAGTACAAATTATACCATCCTACAGAGAAAGGAATTTTGACATAACCAATAATGTATCATAACTTCAGTCCTAGATTAAAGTAGCTCTGCTCTACAAATACAATTAGGGACATGAAGGCATACAAGTCTACTGTAAGATGTGATCTTAGACAACTTCCCTGAACTATAAAGGAAGGGGAAGGTGTAGCACTGTGCTTGTGTGACCACTGGTGAAATGCAGATTGATCATGCCTGAACTGCAGCTTACAGGTAACACTACTGAAGTAGTCTTTCTCACTGGATGCTTCTGTGGCTGGAGAAGCTTCCTTTGTGCTTCCAAATGTCATGTGGGAGGTACCTATCCAGATGCTCTTGAAAACAGATTCAAGAACACTCTAGTAGAATCTGATCCAACGTTTTGTGCTATTTGGTAACAGTACATGCTGCCTTAGACTTGACTCTGCTGCTTTCTCTTTATAATAGTTATCACTGAGAACATCCCACGAACTTACTGGCAAAGTTCTTGGTTTCCTTCAAATAAGAACAATAACCTGATTTATGGAAATCTAGATGTAAAAGATTGAACTGACAAAACAGGGGTGGCTGACTAGATTATATGTAGTGCTAGTGACTAGCTACACTGAATAATTAGATGCTCAAATAATTGCTCTTTCCCCATTCTACTTAAAGAGTGTGAGTCTCTCCAACAGTCCTATTAACAAAACCAGAGACCAAAACTGACACGGCCCACTTGCAGCCTGGGCCTGTCTAGCTTTTCAAGAAGTTTTTGATAATGTAAAATCAATTCTAAATTTCCCTGTGCCTGATGAATCACACTTAAATTTAAGAGTTACTCTTGGAAACGGGGAAAGAAGGGCTGAATATATATGGAAGGGTTTTTTTTATTTAGGTTTAGATACATAGTAAGGTGTTCTTCTGTTCTCAAATGTTTTCTGAGAAGCTTCTTTCAGAAATCAAAGTGAATGACACATCTTGTTCTTAAAAGATGATGACACAAATGTATCATCTGTTGTGGAAAAAAAATTAAACTGAAGAGGGAAAATCAAAGTATTCCTCTTTGTGAAGTGAGAGCTTTGGAGTGTTAACCTCTGAGGTTGACAGGACATCTGCATTGGACTGTAGAATTTCACCTGGGCTTCAATCCTTCAAGACTAACTAGACACCTGAATTCCAGTGTAGCATAACTGGTTCTGCTTCTGTGCCATCTGCAGTACCGGGAGGAAGATATAATCGTGAGATTAGCTGTGCCTGAACCACAGGAATCTGGACATTGTTCCCAGCTCATGAGTCTGCTTTGCAGCTGGGCTAGGTCCTGCAGGTAAGAGGTTGAGATGTGGTTGTGCATCTGTTACCCTGCCTGCTTTGCAACTGGGAGAAAGCCAGTACACACCGTTGCATCCTCTAGCCTGGATAGTCTGGGACTGGACTACAGCACACTGCAGAGTGCGGTTGCTTTGCAGCGTGGATGCAGTTCACGTTTATTGCTGCTCTGGGACAGCAGTCTGAATCTTAGTGAAACAAGATCTGTCATGGATTGTACACAGCACTGAGTTTGACTTCTTTAGCTCATAAACCAAATAGTCGCAGAGTGGAGAGCCACACCTGGTTTTCTGCCCTGTCCAGTTTTTTTTGCTGTAGAGAGCAGAAAATGGTTGAAGGTTATTACTGGTGCAGTAAGAACACTCCATAAAGTGTTTGTTGTTTTTTCTAGAACATGCTATGTGCTGTGGTGAATTAATTCTCAAGTATTCCATGCTAGTTTGTATGGAAGATGTTTCAAAGTCCTGTAGTCCATGCTTTGTCCCACCTGACTCATCCAAAGACTGGTCTTGTGTACCTTATGGTCTGGCTGTCTTGGAACCAGCAGAATGTGAGACCTAGCAGAGTGTGCAAATGGAAGAGAGATGAGGTGAAAACTTTGACCTCTGAAACACATGAGATTTTTGGGCTTGGAGTCAATGGAGGTAGGATTTAATTTGTGATCTGTATTCCTTGACACTAAAAACCATTGAGCCATTGATATATGCTGTACACTTCCACCTATCATTTTAGCGTGCATGGCTCTTCGGTCACTCATTGCCATATGAACAATTTCCCTTCTCCTATTGCCAACTTGTTCCTCTGTGTTGGGAGTTGCTTACCGCTTTCTTTGGTGTGATTACACAATTGAACACCTTAATAAAACTTCAGAATCTTTTTAATTGAAGCAGTGTTTTTGTACTCGTCACCCTCTGTTAGCTGCACAAATCACCGATATTAAAAATTGTAACATGAAAAAGAAGACTTACACTAGGTTGGACCTCTGCTCGTTTAGTATTGTGTCCTAGGAAGAGCTCTGTGTCAGCTCTTTGAGAAGGAGACCTTGCTGGCAGGTGTATATTTGGATTATAGGAAACAGCTCTATGCAGGACCTCAGAGTCACTTTTTCCCAGGGCAGGATCACCAAAGCTGTTCCTCCAATGTTTGTCTTAACCTGTTTTTTAAAGCTTCTGATGATGGAGACTCCGCTGCATACAAGGCAATTCATTTTAGTAGAGAGTATTTCTGTTCCCTGGTAAGTAGGGTACAGTGGAAGAAACTAATCCACAAATAGAAGGACAAGCATCAAAAGAAGAGTGGAAATTAATTTAAATTCAATATATTTTTATTCTTTGTAAATACAATGAGTACAACTTTTTAACTTCACAAATCAGTTAATCCACTTTGTACAGGAAAAGTTTTACTCATTCTATGATAGTCCAAGTGCTGATTTTTCTCAGTGCTAGTTCCTAATAACAAATCAAATTTTGAAAAGTACAGCAGCTATCTTTAAATGGTTTTTCTACATCTTTCATACATCAAATAAGCAGCTTACAACGTTTTTGTGTGTGAGAGGGTATAGGTGAACAAGGCTTCAAAATTAGAACCTGGAGTTTTCTAAAAAGGCATTGGAGACTTCTGGAATTTGTTAGCATTGTATCAGTCAACAACCTTTATTTCTTTGAAATAAAATTCCTTCCATTGTTTTTTTTTTTAATAGTCATTTCACTTCTCTGCACATCTCATCGACAAAGAGTTTGGCCACCGTTGCCTTTGGTTTCAGCACTGTGCCAACAGGACAGCCAGCAGGTCACTGAAGCGGTTATCTCCATTGTATTTGGTTTTGCTGTTTTAGTCTTCCTTCCTTGACTTGCGTCTTTTCAGGTGTGTGTGTGAATGTGAGTCTGTGTGTGTGGGAGAAGAAGGAGGGAAGGTCGGGGAGGAAATGTATAAAGCTCTTCTGTCTTTGAGATGTTAACCAAACAAATTGTGGTGACATCCGCATCAAAGATCACCAGTTCATTTTTGCAGGAAGAATGGAGCTGCCGTCATAAGCTACTTTTTAATCAGTTCTGAAGGCCACTTCATGATGTATTATAGCAGAAGCAATGTTTTGGTAACCTGGTCTTAAATGTTGCCTATTGTATTAAAAACATTTTCCCAACATAGGCTACTTTTCAAACAGTTCTGAAGGCCACCACATCTCATGTTACAACAGAAGCCAAGTTTGGTCACCCGGTTCCAAATACTGAACAAACTAAAGTACCTTCTTTCACATTTTGTCTCAAATCTGCCAGTTAAATGAGAGAATAGCAGAGTCTTTGTTAACTATGACTGGCGTCTGAATTGCCTCCATCCTGTAGTAACAGGAATAGCAGCCAAATTCCAACCACTTTCACTTTTTCTGTAGAACAAAGCATTCTCTCCATGATCTAAATCATTCTGTTCAGAGCAGCAGAATCATATCTACTGGGGTATTTTTTTGTCAATGGGTTTAAAGGCTAAACATTCCCAGGCTTATGCTTCCTGTAGATTTTGTTAGTTGAGGCTTATTCTCCATAGATAAAAAAGTTCTTCTCAAACTGTCCATCCTGGTTGTTTATTTTAAGGTAATTTATATGTCGCTGGATTTGTACATATCTGAAAGCAGTCTTGTAATTGGTACATTCCCAATGGTCTTTTTGAAAAACACTTCTTCTATTGTGGATGGACTAATCGAACGTAAAGCTGGTAGAAGCAATAAAAGTTTTCCAAAACGACAGGGTTGCGTGGGATACCTGGGAGACAGAGAGAGAAAAACATGTTGTTGAAGTTTTTAGATATTTTTCCAAAGAAAATTTTTCCAAAGAAAATTTTTTACTTTACAGAAAAGATCAATATTCAGCAGATGTACAGATGGATGCTACCTGTGCAAAAACCCTGTGTGCTCATGTGAGTGAGAAGGCTGACCCCAAGGAAAATTCTCTTAATGGACGTTAGCAGAATATAGACCAACGTCTCTGAGTTTTGATTAACTCCTTTGTTTATTCCCTCAGAGCAGTAGCAATACAGAGACGAGATCTGCTCTGACTTTTCCCTCAGACAGAAACTATGTTCTAAATGCAGTTGAGGGAAGAGCTTGGCCTATGATAAATACCCCGTCATTTAAAGTGCCATTTAAACCTGACTGGATTAGCATGGTAATCATTTTGTCCCCTTTTAGTTGCCTTATACATTGAATACCAATTAACATTTAGAATTTTTTTGCTGTTGTTAAACTGTGTTTTATCCCCAGGTAATGTATTTGTGTAACACGATATTTTTCATCCTTTCTCCCAGCTTTTGAAGCCAACACAACACAGGATATGTATTCTAGCTGTGCTTACACTGACTTTACACTAGTGATTCTCAAGCCTCTGCTTACAGTGGTCTCCCTGAAAGAAGGAGTAGGATGTTGGGAGAAACATTCTGCTTCTCCAGTCTGCCCTCCATACATCCTGGTGAGAGCGACTTCACTGAGATCAAAGGGCTGATCCTGCTGCAACACTGGCAGGAAGGTAAACTCAAGGCTGATGATGAAATCAAAGCTTAAAGCCCTATCCTGTTGGGGTCAATGCGGCAGTTTTCTCAGGGGACTGCACATTTTTTCTTGTGGAAGGGTAGCTTTTACAACAGTTAATATTTAGCCCAGTAGTAAATATTTCCAGCAACACAATGGAAAAGTTGCCGGGCCTGGAGTGAAAACCATGGCCGTGTAAAACCATTGCTCCCTGGCCTCTCTCTCCAACAAGCCCTGGCTCACTCAGGGTCTCCAGGGAGCAATCTTCATGGGCAAGGCCATCCGTAAGAACAGGAAGAGGTTGCTCTGCAGCATTACTCTTTTTGCTCTGAGCTACCCATAACTGGATGGTATTTGCAATTTTGCTCCCATCGCCAGGGCAGGCCGTTCTCCTTAGACTAAATACAAGTGCTTCAGAGACTGCTGCCATGTAATCTCTGACACTGAGTTGACTTGTCCTAGATAGAGCTATCATGAGATAGATCAAAGTTTCAGAAGAAAAAAATGGTATAAAGGTTCCTCTCCCACTGCTCCATCCTTCACTGTGCTAGTCTCATGGACCTCCACTGCAGCTGAAAGACTGAGACATGGACTTTACAAGACCTGCCGCAGCTCTCCCCGAGAGTCCTGAACCAGACAGCGCAGCTGTTGCAGAAGACATTAGGTGCACTCGTCTGGCTTCTCCCCTGCCCCACCATTCTGAAGTGGTCCATAGGTGGAGGCTACTGATCTGTTCACAGCCAGCTGCTCTAGAGTGTGGGCTTGTATTTTGCATATGACATTTTGTGCATTCCTGGGCTCAGTCCTGCACACTTTGAGGGGGGGACAGCTACAGCTTTTACAGCAGGTTTTAAGATTTCTCTATCCTATGGGACTTAGCCTGAATGAGACAGAGGGGAGTATTTTCTTCCCAAACAATGGTTCTCATCACTCTGCTGGGCACTAAAATAGGATTCACAGATTCTGGGGTTTTCATTTCAACCTGAGAACAAACTCAGGGTAGAGTCTTGGAAGAGCCCTTTAACTTCCTTGTGTTCTGACTTCCATATCTGCAAAATGGGGAAAATGACATGGGGAAGTGTATTGGAGATCATGGGCCAAAAGCAGTTGTACTGCTGTGAGATGTTGTTTTGAGCATCGCTATTAGCTGAATAAAACATAGAGGAAAATGTAGCCTTCTGAACTGCAAAGTGTTCCACAGCAGGTATCACTTCCCACTATGTCTCCTTTTACAATTCCGTTTGTCTGAATAAATTGAANTCTTTTGTAAAACGTTTTTTGTCAATCATTCATGCAGATACAACGCTAATGAATGGTGGTTCCTGGAAGATATCAATTCCACATGCTCTTTCCCACTAAGTCTTTAAAGTCAGAAGACTTCAGAAATAGGAGACTATGCCAATAGCTGAAGCTTTCTTCATGCCTATGCATAAGTCTGTAAAACCACCAATTAATATAATTCATGCTGAAGTCATACTCAGCCCTGCTTCTTCAAAGAAACAAGAAATACCAGACTTTCTGAAGGACTGGGTTTTGCTCCTTAATCAACCCCATCCTGTCAGTACAACCTTTTGTTCGTGACCTGCATTGGGCCAACCTGTCTTATGAACAAGCTGGGCAGGTGTGCAGGCCAGCAGAACTTGAAGCATGGCATTTTTGTTGTGTGGCTTCCAGTCCATGGTGGGGTTAGCTCTGTGGAGCTGGGGAAGGGATACAGCCTCTGTTTTACCGAGGGTAGTACCACAGCAATCCTCAGACTTGTGTTTTCTCAGCAAATTCGTTTCTACTTATTTCCTCTACAACTACCTGAAAGGAGGTGGTAGTGAGATGGGTGTCTGTTTCTTCTCCCAAGTAACAACCGATAGCACAAGAGGTAATGGCCTCAAGTTGTACCACGGGAGGGGTAGATTGGATATTAGGAAATATGTCTTCACCAAAAGGGTTGTCAAGCACTGGAACAGGCTGCCCATGGAAGTGGTTGAGTCACCATCCCTGGAGGTAATTAAAAGACATGTAGACGTGGCGCTTAGGGCCATGGTTTAGTGGTGGACTTGGCAGTGCTTGATGATCTTAAAGTCTTTTCCAAACTTTTCTATAATTCTCTTTCATCACGAAATGCCAAATCCCAGCAGGCTGACAGCCAATGTATACTTGCTATAACAGCCTGGTCCCCATTTCAGTCAGTAGAAGAGTAACCTTCGCTACAGTGAGAGCAGGATTTTACCCCTACACCTGCAAGAGGTATTGAGAGAAGACGCCGCTCACCTGGTATGAATGTAGCTGTTCAGAGTGAGCTGGGCTTCATCCTGAAGGGCTGCTATGGCTGCAGCATTTCGGAAACTCCTCAGTTCGGAACCACTGTGTGTAGGCACTGGAAAGCAGATCAGTTACTAGTTCAGCTTGACTCTTGAGTGGGTCAAAACAGTTCAGCTAGTGCTATCAGTGGAAATTAAATGTTCCTATTAGTTCCCTAGCACTCCACTGTCAGCCTTTCAAAATACAACACTGACTATTGGAATTCAATGCCAGGAAACCTGTTGGATGATATAAAGCTATGTCTGGTTTAAAGCATCATTTTTGCTTTAAAGTAGCAACCTCATAGTTATCAGACCAGACGAGCAAGAGATTCTTACTGCTTACCGGCTTTAAAAGTGACAATGCATTTGAGACAGGCAAATTCAGTAGCATCTAGCCGAAGTTGTCTAAATCTAGCCACAACCTCCTGTAAAGCCTGTATTTCTGAAATAATTTTATTCAGCTTCTGAGAATCTGTATTGTCACCGTTCATGCCTAAAACAGAAAGAGATTAAATAAATAATATTAAAGGCATTTGCTTTATTTCATATTGATTTCTGACAAAATCCTGTGTATCAATATCCACTCTATTGTCACACTTGTCTATCTGGTTCCATGTAAACTGACTATATTGTATGAAAGTTAATATAAAATCTTCTCTTGGATGATAACAAACACAGTAATTTGCATTTAAATGACAATGCAAGCAGTCATGAATACAACAAAACAACATTATTTGCATTTAAATATAGATTTATAAATGACAGGTATGCTCTATTGTTCAGTAGGAATTTGTTATTCTTTACATGTTGTTCTTTTTTCAGTAATGTATTTTTATGGTAATTTTTGTAACAAAGTCATTAAATTGTGCAATTCTTACCAGATACAGCCAGTAGAGTGTTAGCATCAACTGGAATGGCCCATTGTGCTATTCCTAGAACAAACAGTTCTCTCCAAGCATCTTCCAAAAGCATCAGCTGTCATACAATAGATGTACAATATAACATAGTGTATAATTTATAGATTTATAAACAATTTAAATATGTAAATTTCTGTTATTTTAAAAACTACTTTAAATGCCTGTCATGGTATTTTCCCCATAGCATTCGTTAGCTCTTCTCTTAGCTTTTTGAGAAGGTGTCTAGAAATAAGCCTATCTATGTGTTGTAGAAAAACACCGAGGGTTGGCTCACTGTGCACCGTGTTGTGGACCAAAGGGGAGGAGAAAGAGAAAGGACAGTGAGAACTACCCCCACACACACCCCAGAGAGCTTGCTCACAACATGAACTTGAACTCGCCTGTGTTCCTCAGCACAGCACGGACTCTCTCCAGCTCTCCCTGCTCCCTCGGCACATACAGCTGTCCTAGGACAAGTTGGATGAGTGCTCTTCCATTGCTCTCTAGGGGTTACCCTCCTTTCCCTCGAGAAGACAGGATTTGGGAAGAAAAACCTAGGCAACATCCTGCTTTAGAGCACATGCGTATCTTTAACCCCTTCTTTACTAAGCAAGTCTTCAGTTTTTTCAAGCACAGCATCTGGACACATACAGTTTCTCAGTGTCACCCATTTCCTTGCTTTTTGCTTAAAATCACTCAGAAATTCCAGGCACTAAGTGCTGTTTCCTTTCAGAGAACTGAATATCCAAGCACCTATGCTGACAGCATTGCTACTTCTGTGCAATTTTTGTACATTGCCTGGTTGTATGGAGGATGTGTTTTTCTCTGTTTGGAGGCAATGCCTTTGATTTCCGTGGAGAGGCAGTGGTGCATCTGAAGAGGAGACATGACTCCTGGTAATGAGACTGGCAAAGCCAGAACAGACATGTTTAGTCTTGAGGGCATCTTGGATTGTTGGCCCAAAGCGGTTTGGAAGGCCCCCAGTTCAGCTGAAGTTCATGGCCTAAAGGACACGCTGTGGTGTGTACACATAGCTGGGACCTCAGGTCTCAATAGGGTGGGAGGGATTTGGAAGGGTGAGAATTGTAGTGGACTCATAAGGGATCATATGGTGGCTCCATGCAGTGAAAACAGACTGTCCAAAACTCATGCAGAAAAAAAAGCAAGCCACAAGAATTAATATCACTACAGTCCCTGAAAGTATCAGCAGCTCAGTGTCTTAGGAAAATAGGAAGAAGGGTATTTTAAGTCTATAAAGAATCTGTAAAAGGAAGAAAGAAGTAAAAAAATACATCTTACCAAATGAAATATTTCCTTAGAATGAGATATGTCAAAGTAATAGATGATACAGAAAGCATTCAGTAAGAGTGAATCCTTTATCTATGTGCTAACTTTTAACAGTATTATGAGTTTTGAACCACCCTGTTCCAATCGGAATAGGAGGAAGAGCTCTGAGTCTCTGCTCTCAGCTTGGCACTGCAGGCTTATGCCCATTTTGTGCCTTTTTGTGCTATGGGCTTTGCAGAACTTCTGTATAACTTCGCTAAGGAAATCATAATCGGAAAGTATTTCTGTCTCTGTTTGCTTATAGTTACTGTTTGAAACGATTACGTTGGGGTTTACTGTACTGGAAGCTGCCCAGATCATTGTATGAAATATGAAGGGGAAGGCGGGTTTAGGGTGCAGTGCCCATCTCAGCTCTGTTCTGAGAGCAGCCAAACCTGTTCATAGGTCTCCTAACTGCTGCTGCCTGTGAACTCAGCCCCTCCTCTGGATAATCCTGCCTGCTGGATGTGCAGGTTTCTATATGACATAGGAAATGATTCCCCAGCCTTTCATTTTCTTTTGTAAAACGTTTTTTGTCAATCATTCATGCAGATACAACGCTAATGAATGGTGGTTCCTGGAAGATATCAATTCCACATGCTCTTTCCCACTAAGTCTTTAAAGTCAGAAGACTTCAGAAATAGGAGACTATGCCAATAGCTGAAGCTTTCTTCATGCCTATGCATAAGTCTGTAAAACCACCAATTAATATAATTCATGCTGAAGTCATACTCAGCCCTCCTTCTTCAAAGAAACAAGAAATACCAGACTTTCTGAAGGACTGGGTTTTGCTCCTTAATCAACCCCATCCTGTCAGTACAACCTTTTGTTCGTGACCTGCATTGGGCCAACCTGTCTTATGAACAAGCTGGGCAGGTGTGCAGGCCAGCAGAACTTGAAGCATGGCATTTTTGTTGTGTGGCTTCCAGTCCATGGTGGGGTTAGCTCTGTGGAGCTGGGGAAGGGATACAGCCTCTGTTTTACCGAGGGTAGTACCACAGCAATCCTCAGACTTGTGTTTTCTCAGCAAATTCGTTTCTACTTATTTCCTTGTCTTTGAGATGAAACCCCAGAGTCCTGGAATCACAATGTGTTTGCCGTTTCAGAAAAGCACAACAAAAGCAAAATCCAGGAGAAGGTTTTAGACTCTCCTTGGGCAGATGTCAGGGATATAAAAAGAGAATCGCAGGCATTTACAGCTGGGCCATTGTGAAATTAAATAATGCAATGGCACGATTATAAAAATCAACTGTCTGATTATTCATGATAGAAGGTGGTTAAAATCAGAGTTATTTCTTCTCCAGCTCTCCTAAATATCACAAGGAAATCGTGCAGAAAGAGGCACAGGTCAAAGCTTGAGAGCCAAACAGCTCTGAGCTTTGAGGAAGCTGGCTTGCGTTGAGGTACAGCAAGTCAAGGCGTTGTTAAGGAAAGGCTGGAATTTTAGTGTGTAATTCACTAACATTAGTCCCTGATGTGAAAGTGAGAGAGGCGGTGGGTTATTTAAAGATAATTGGAACACTCTGTATCATCTATGCTGTCTCAGACATGCTCGGTCATGTGCAATTGAGACTTCCCTTACTCCCAAATCCTCCTGCCCCCCTTCTCCACACACTAACAGAGATGATCTTGTGGAAAATGCATCCGTCTCATGCTGAATTAAGCCTTTGCCCAAGGACCTTCCTGTGGACCTCATGGTCTAAAGAAGGACCCAGCCTCTCCCTATGCGCTGAGGCTCCTGCTGAAGTGGCGCGCTTACTGTTGTCCCTGATATTTGGCCTGTTTCTTCGGTTGCTTAGTATGACAGAGTTGGTGCTCTGCAGGAGTAGCGGCAGCAGAAGACAACATTAGGGAACAGCAGGCTGCACTGGGACTGCTGTCTTCCTAACAGTGTGTGTAACCTCCCGGGCCCTATCCCATTGCTCATCTCATGCTCACTCCGTAGCAGCACTGCAGCCAGAGCTGAGCAGCGTCCCCCTTTGTCTAATTTCACAACAAGGACTTCAAAACGTGGGTCTGGTGCTAGAACAGGAACATTGCAATGTACCTTAGCTTTATATCACATTGTGACCATCGTGATTTACCTTTAGGTAGAAAACACTATTGGTTTCCTAAGAAGGTCTTCTCTTTCCGTTCAAAATACCTATTTGCATATCAACTGCAACACTTGCAGCATGCATCCGTGGAAGGGAACTAGTTCCTCTGCTGACTGCTATGTAACATCTAAGGCACAAGGTTTCTAGTTACCATTTTGGGAAATCAGCTCAATCATATCAAAGTAGTAGACGTCGTTTATGATTGGAGCTTTGCGCAAATTTCTCCCCTTCCATTTTATAATTATCTGATTACTTTTTTTTTTAAATTAGTGCATTACACAAAGCACACTGAGTCCTCATCAAGAATCAAGTCATTAAGAAATTGCTTCAGCTCATATGGTTCACATATGATTTACCTGAGGCAAAGGCAAATTGTCGTAGAGGAAAACAAGATAAATTAAGGAAGATTTTAATTAATGGTGAAAAATACTGGAGGCTGGCTAAATTCTGCTTCCACCATATTGGTGTAATTGTAATGTAAGTTCACTGAAGCCAACATGAACAAGAAAAAACATTGGCTGTGGGAGAGGAG
>VZSC01016618.1:2180-34020 GCA_013398225.1 Steatornis caripensis | reverse complement strand
CTTTCGCCCTCGGGAGGAGCGGGGAGCGCTCTGCCCTGCCTGGAAAACCTCCTCGTCTCTCAGTGCCCGGAGCCGGAGTCGCCTCCGCCTGCCGCCCGCTCAGCCGGGTGACCCGGCCCTGCCGGGCAGGGGGCACGGCCGGAGCCGCCGAGCTCAGCCCCGCGGCCGGCGGCTCCCGGCTCCCCGCTCCCCGGCGCCGGGACTTGTTGCACGGCGGCCGTGCAGGGAGTCCGCCCGCAGCCGAGGGTCACTCCTCCTGCCCCCTCACCGACGCCCCGGCCCCCGGCGGGTGGAGGAGGGCCGCACCTGCCCCGCAGGGCTGCTCTGACCCCCGTGCACCGCCGTCCTCGCCGCGCCTCCGCAGCCGGTCGCGAGTGTCCCTGCAGCGCTGCCAGGGCCAGGGTGAGGGCAGGGCGGCGAGGGGCCGCAGGTGGTTTCACCGAGAGGCTGCCGAGCCTCCCACTCCTGCTGGAAACTCTCTGTGAGGTGGGAGATGGCGGAGCAGCCCGAGGATGGGGAGAGATGCGCGTCTTGGAAGGGAGGAAAGAGCATCCCTCCCGCGGGTGCCAGCTGAGATGAGCAACAGCACCGGAGAGGAGGACCAGAAGTTGCTGAGGAGTTTGCGTAGCCCTCGGATGTCCTTCTCACTGCTCTCTTCCCTGCCACCGGCGCAAGGTGTTAATGCACCACAGCTGGCTTCCCCCTTGTTGGTTGTTATCGCGGGGGAATGTAGTGCTCAGCCCAGCCCCATCCCACCCTCAAACACGCTGTCCCTGTCCTTCGATCTTTTTTGTCCTTCTATCCTTTTGTCCCAGGTCAGGGGTGATCCCTCTTGTGCCTGTACCACACCTATGTCACAGGGCTGCACGACTCTGGACAGCAGTGAGATTCCAGTGACTTTCTGCTCTTTGCTGCCCGTGGGACCAGTGCATGTGAAGGAGTACGCCAGTACACCACGGCACAGAGGGAAGCCTTCAAGCTGCACAAGCCTGGTCCTGCCCGGTGCTGAGGCACAGTGTCCAGAGGGCTGGGAAGTTGCTCAGGGAGACCCCAGGAAGCAAAGAAACTGGTGAATCAGGGCATGCAGACAGATTGTAACTCCCAGTCTGCCTTCAGGGAAGCACCTCTTTTAACGATGACCAAAGCAACAGGGAAGGAGATGACTGTGCTGCATTAGCAGGGCCTGGGGCCAAAACAAAGACAGAGAATTAACCTGGCCCTTGGGCATCCCCTGAGCTAGTGAGGCAGGTCTCCAGTCCTACAGCAGCCACAATTCTTTGCCCTGTAAACTCAAAACCACCTGAAAAACACTGCAAAGGCTGGTCAAACTGTGTCCACATGTTCCAACCACACCTGAGATGGGCTGCTCTGTCTGTGAGCAGCACTTTTCCTCCTGTGTACAGCACCAGGCTCTGCCAAGAAACAGAAAAAGAAGCACTCAACTACTCCACTCTCCACCCAAAACTCCACTAACATAACCCAAAGCTGGCTCTGCACATGGGCTAGGGCTGCGGGTTGGTTGCTGAGGAGGGACAAAACCATGAGCCCTTCCCTGTCCCCTGGGCTGTGCCTGGTGTTACTTTGCAATCCTGCACCAGCTGAGGTTTGTCCTCTGTCTCTTCACAGCCTTTCCTGTGTTTTCCATGATGCACAGAGATATTTCATCCCTGAAAATGAAAGCAGGGTGCATCCTCCAAGAGTAGACTTCTCTTCCCGCTCCAGCTTTTCACTGCAGCTTCTGTCAAAACTGTTTCCATAGTCATTTGGTGGAAAAGTAGTCCAACTTCAATCAAGGCCTTTTCTGCTTCTCACACCTCCCCACCAGTGAGTGGGCTGGGGGTGCACACGAAGTTCACAGAATCATAGAATGGTTTAGGTTGGAAGGGACCTTAAAGAGCAATCAGTTCGAACCGCCCTGCCACGGGCAGGGACATCTTCCACCAGACCAGGTTGCTCAAAGCCCCGTTCAACCTGGCCTTGAACACTTCCACGAAGGAGGCAGCAGCAACTTTTCTGGGCAACCTGTTCCAGTGTTTCACCACACTCATCATAAAGAATTTCTCCCTAATATATAATGTAAATCTACCCTCTTTCAGTTTAAAACCATTACCCCACGTCCTATCGCTCCACGACCCTGCAAAAAGTCCCTCTCCAGCTTTCTTGTAGGCCCCTTCAGATACTGGAAGGCAGCTATAAGGTCTGCCCAGAGTCTTCTCTTCTCCAGGCTGAGCAACCCCAACTGGGTGCTCCAGCCCCCTGATCATCTTCATGGTCCTCCTCTGGACTCTCTCCAACGGGCCCAAGGGAGGGGGGACAGCTGGGACAGCTGACCCCAACTGGCCAAAGGGATATCCCCAAACCATATGACATCATGCTCAGCATACAAAGACGGGGGAAGAAGAAGGAGGGGGGGGATGTTTGGAGTGATGGCATTTGTCTTCCCGAGTAACTGTTACATGCGATGAGGCCTGCTTTCCTGGAGATGGCTGAACACCTGCCTGCTGATGGCAAGCAGTGAATGAAGTCCTTGTTTTGCTTTACGTGCACGCGGCTTTTGCTTTACCTACTAACCTGTCTTTCTCTCAGCCCATGAGTTTTCTTACTTTTACTCTTCCAATTCTCTCCCCCATCCCAACAAGAGGAATGAGTGAGCAGCTATGTGGGGCTTAGTTTCTGGCTGGGGTTAAACCATGACAGTTCCCTTTTCACTATATCTCCTTCAGGACTTTGGACAATGACTACAATTGCATGGTGACATTTGTCAGCGTTGTGCCTCAGTCTCTTGCCAGGTATCTTCCCTTCTGTTGGAGTCTCAGCAGCAAGAAAAATTTAATGTGTGACCCATCGTTAAGTACACTGTTCCTTCTGCCTTTATCTTGCTCATCTTCTTTGCTCTTTGGATGGAGAGCCAGAAGAACTCCAGTGAACAAAAAAAAAAAAAAAGAAAAAGAAAAAAGTGAGGGAGTTCAGGACAGGGAAAAATTTAAGCTGCCAGAGGTGTGTGGATGCAGAAGAAGAGGACATGGATGTGCTGTTCTCATCTGTTTCTTTCAATGGGAAGTAGGTGGGTAAGTCAGGCAACTCTAACATATCCTTTTTCTGTGCAAGGAGATAAGGAAGGGAAGGATAGAGCTATTTCCTCCTGTGAGGAGAAGCTGATGTTTCTTCGAGGTTCATGAGAAGTTATCTTTACTCCCCTCCTTCACCGCACGTCCCAGGGAAGAGCCAGGGGCGTCCCTCGGCACTCCAGCCAGCCCTGTGCAGGGAGGTGAACACGGCAGCACTCTCGCAGCATGTAATACCCACTGGGTTTTGTTCCTCTGGGTTGCTAAATCCCCCCTGAAGTCTGAGGCGCCTTCCCTTTGCAGGTCAGAGCCTGGGTTTCTGTGGTACTGCCACAAACCTGTTTCCACATCTACCTGCAGGCAGACGGACAAGCAGCAGCACAGCAAAGGCTGCTGAAGGGATCGTGCTGCTCCTTGTCCACCCTGTCATGATCCTGGCCTGTGACACGGCTGCTCTTGACACCCAGCTAGGCCCGCTCCTCATGCAGGTTGTGGAAATGCACCTAATGAGCTCTTCTGCGGTATTAAGTCTTCCCTGCGAAGCCCCTGTCTCACAGACACCTTCCCTGGAAGGCCCTGCAACACACACCCAGAGATGGTGGCTTTGGCCTTTCCCATGCCCCACCTGGGCCAACATGGCTGACCCAGGGGCTGAGGACGCTCCCTGGCAACACCGCCCTGGCAGCCATCTTGGGACCACCTCATGGATGCCCTGGGGCTGGGCTCCTTCCAGGGCTGCAAGGCCTTGCTGACAGCCCTGGCTCATTAGAAAAAAACCCCAAACACTACAGCTTCGTGTTGTGAGTTTTCTTCTGGTGAGGCAAGAAAAGTCTTTTTCCCAAAATGTGAAAATGCAAAGCACAGAAAGATGACCGAATGAAAATCAAATGCGAATGTTTCCTTTCTCCTGGCGCAAGAGGGATTTCCTTGTGTTTATACATCCTCTGTAAAGCGAAGCAACCTTCCCAGTGGAGCCAGGGATGACTTTCCCTGAGCCAGTGATGCCTTGTGTTCCATATCCTCATGCCGAGGCATCCCTGTAAACACACAAATTACCTCTGGTGGCTTTTGGGCTTGAGTTGCCCTCAGCCCATCCTCCACCTTGAATAATCTATCCAGCAAAAAGTTGGGGAAGACCTGCGTTCCCCGCAGATACCAGTGAAAAAGTGGCAAGTTTCTCCCTTGTGTGTGCTCATGCTTGGTTAAATAAGTTAATGACTGCGTGAGACAGTAACCATATAGCTCTATTTCCACGCGTGCGTCTGATGAGTGTACATTAGCAAAGCCACCTTGTGCAGAATAGCTGGGAAAATACTACTTCAGGAAGATAACTGAGAAAAGAGTATCTCTGTGAGTCATGGCACTTCTTCTCAATACTCGTATTCAGGGGTGGAACAAGCCGGAGTTCACTTGCAGCAATGAAATGCCCCATTAATCACGTATGCCTTTGAAAGGGATATGTCAGGCTTGGCTTATACGCCTACATTGGTACCTGATCCCATCTAGACAATGCGAGACAAGCGCTTAACAAAGCGGCTCTAGTTAGTAACTTGACTTATTTGTTAGTTTGCTAGTTAGATATAAATCAAAGTGTCGTAATAAGCCAATGAAGTAGCAGCAGCTGCAATCTAATTTAGAGAGAAACAGCCTCATTTTAGTTTTCCTGACATGAACACAAAAGACAGTATCAATACTGAAGCCGGTAGAGGCACAGCTGTATGAAACTAGTGAAAGGTCCGAATACGAGGGCAAATATATTATTATCTCAATAAAAGAAAACTTAAATTAAGATTGAATCTGTACTTTAACAGTTTTAAACCGCCAACAAAAGAATGCTGGTTACAGAGAATAAATACATCTCAGAGCTATGCTGTGACATTTAAAAATCATTTTACCAATTTGTTAAACGAATAGCTCTGGTTACGTCCTAAGCACTTGTGTGTGCATAGGAAAGGGTTGCCTCAGCTATCACCCCAGTTTATCACACTTAGAGTGTAATAATTTCTATGGTAGATGGGCCTCCCAAATTTTGCTGCAGAAGCCTATTAACAAGCTGACCTTTGAGGCAATTGCACAAAATACTGTGCAGTGGCAGCACAGAATGCTCTTAGAAAGGGACATATTTCTGGCCGGAAATGTAACGGCTCGGCTCCATTGACTTCAATTTAGCTATATCTCTTGATATTGGCTGGAGACCAGATCTGTGGTATCTATTTCTGGAAACAAATTTAGAACCAACAAAAATAAATACTTCCAGATGCAGCATTGAGTCAGCATATCGCATTCACTGATGCTTGAAAGTATTGAGTCAGTTGGTGCAGATAGGTTTTTAAGACGAGATGAATAGTTTCATGACTGCCTATGAGATTTATAGACATGCTTGCTGTATCTCTTGCTTCATAAGATATAGGTCACAGAATACCTTTGCAGGTAGAGCAATTACTGACAAGTCCAAGCAGAGAAGAGCACGGTATGCTTCACTCTGCAACTAGCTAGATGTATTATGAGGCTGGTTGGGGTCTTCTGCCTTTTGAGTTTTCAGACATTGATGAGGACAGGATGGTGAGCTTGAGAAACCAGTGGTCTGAGCAACAAACTCTAACACTCTTACCTCTAAGAAAAGAGGAAAGTAGAGGTCTGCTGTGTTCCTCTGTAAAATGATTTCACTTATGCAGCTATTTGCACTTGTTCTACCTGAACAGAAAATGCAGTCCAATGAAAACATACCACTGCAGCAGATTCTGATCCTGCAGCCTTCCGTCATAAATATGAAATAGGTAGTAGTTCAGTGGGCTTTGACAGCATTGCTGGTATGCACAAAATCTGCCGAATTTGGCATGAACAAACAAAGTTTTAGGCGGCCTATCTGACCTGAAGAGTCCTGTCAGTCCTCAACTAAGATTTCACCATTCAAATACAATGCACGTCCTTGAACTTGCAATGTATTTTGGTGGTTCATAAACCCTGGTGCCTGGAGCGCTTTCTCCAGCGTGGGGCAATTGCATGCTACCGACCCAGGGATTCCAAGCTCTAAGTGCTCTTAAAAGAGGCCTCAGATATTTTCATTCATTCCCTCACGCAATTGTCAGACACAGTTTTGCTGCAATTGTCGCTAGAACGTTGTATCACCGCAAATATTAGGGTATTACAGGTGCTCGGATATGGAAGAGGATATCTCTTTGGTGAGATGTGATCCAGTCACTGTATGACCCTCTTTTCCATGAGGAATGGCTCTTACAGAGAACTATAAATCAGAGGAACGTGTGATGGGACTCCCAGGATGGAGATTTATCTTGTGACTTAGTCCTTTGTGCTGCAATACAGAGCAAAAAGTATTGAAGCGTTGAATCTAAACCTCTGAGGATCTGGCAATTCAGCGTGGAATGGTGCATGCGGAGTAATAAACAACTAGTAATGCTTACATTAACTGCTTTTCATAATTAGTCTGTCCTGTGGCAGTGTTGATTTTGGTAAGCAAAGCTGTGTGGCAGATTGCTTAGTTAAAGCAGTAGAAGTCCAATGCGCAGATTATTGCTCAACAATGTTTTTGTTCCACTTACAAGTGCAGAGACTACACTGCATATTAAGTCATGATGTTTAGGAAACCCCAAGAGTGATCCAAATACTGTAATTTGGCTGCAAATACACATGGAAAGTTGTTTAAAATCTACTATATGGTTAATTAACCAGTTTTGTACTGTCAGGAACATTTGTTTAATTATTATTGACATCTGCTATATATTGTCATTGCAGTCAGCGTTGGCTGGTGTTGCTCAAATGCACCTAGCACTTTTGCTGGCACGAGGTTGATGTGATTCAGCACCTGACAGACAAACAGAGGAAGTGGGTTATTTTGTTCATTTTTCTGGGCACACAGTAAACATGCTGTTGCTGGTAGAATATTTCCTGTCATGTTCCCTAGCTGGGTTTTTCTTCTATTGGAAATCATAAGCAAAATCACTACTCAAGGAGGAAGAATAATTTTTGTCTTGGGAATCCCGTTGATCTGACTGACAGCCAGGGCCAGTCATGCTAAGAGAATAAAGAGTGGGACAGCTAAACTTCCTAGACAATACCATTGTCCCCAGTACCAGTGTTCTTCTCATGGCAGGGGAGAACAATGTTAATTTACTTGTGCATTTCCAGGACAGTTGAAGGAGTAGAGGCCTCCACAGGAAAGATGCGACACAGGTGTCTCTCTCTCTTGGACTTCCTGGAGAAAATGGTATTTGAACATATTTGCATTTGTAGCACTTGCCTTTTAGCCCATCTCAGTGCTTTGTACCATGGCAAGGTGTGTCCATCCTTACTTACCTGCCCTCACGGTCTCTTAAAATTCCTCTGCAGATGGGGAAGGTCTTAGGTCTTACACCTGCCTGCTGCAACCGAGGACGCTGCTGCTCTGTGACTGTTTGTTGAACTTTTTGTCCCCCATGCTGAAGGCCACCTAGAACATGTGACACCCATTGGTGTCTTCCAAGCATGTAGACCGATGTTTCAGTTTTCTCTCAGTGAGTTCTAGTTTTGCTGTAAACCAATTCACTTGGAATACCCCTAACCTAATCGTAAATGATCCCTGCTTCTGACTGGTTTATAATTAGGTTACAGCCACTTGTCCCCTTTTCCTTCTCCAAGAGCAGGTGTAAGCAGGCTTAGGGGAACTCGGTGGGTATAAAGCTGGCTGGTGACATTTTTGATGTCAGTTTGAACTTGGCCTTCATTTTTCTTGCATCTTTCTTGAAATGCCTTGGGAAGGCCATCAAATAAACACCAGTGGTCTGGGCAATACTCAAACAATGAGGTTCTTTGAGTAATGTAGATCAAACCCATTTAAGATACAGCGAGACAAAGTAGTCTGACAGAAGAGCTGGACCGGCTGTCACCCAGCAATGGAGTTTCCAGAGTTCGTTGCAAAGGTTTAGGGCTGTATAGCTGCCTTGCATCCATTTCTCATGCCCCTCCTTTTAGTCAGATAGTTGCAGCAGATCTACTTCAGCAAGCTGGGCTTCTTCAGCTTTGTTTGGGAAGCCAAACTGCCTGAATGGCAACAGATAAGCACCGTGACTACAGCAGAACTGCTTGTGACTACAGCAGAACTGCTTGTTCTCCTGTGAATTTGTCTTCTTTGCTGTGCAAAGGCCTCTGGGGCAGGGCAGGCTATACTTGCTGTCTAGGTGGTGAGATAATAGTTTCTTGTATGCAAAGGGCAACGTATATCAGGCTGAACAACCTCTTCCAGCCTTTCCCAGGAAAGAGTAGGGCTCTAGTTTTCAGCACCATGGTGCTCACAGAAGCCTGCTAGCCACCCCCTCGCCAGCTGCCCAGCGGGTGTAACAGAAGGTGGACTCACAGGTGAGATTTTTCCATTTTCCCAAAATTTGTGCTATTAAGAGAGATCAGTCTGACAGGCGTGGGGACTTCCCAGTTGCTGGCCTCTGATGTGAGAGTAGGGTTGTCTCCGTGCTGCCAAGAGAAGCTGTGTATATATGGAATTTAATCTGCTGAAGCCCAAGCTGGGGAGAGAGTTTCCTGCGATTTCTCCCTTTCTGGTTTTAGAGTATGTGGGGAGGTGTTGTGGGGAAGGGCAGATCCCACGTGTGAGCCAGGGATATCAGGCAGTGCTACGATCTAGGGGTGGCAGCAACAGCCGTGCGTGTGAATAGCTGCAGTTTGCCACAGGGCGGTTTGACCCTCCGTTCATGCAAGCAGTCCCTGAAGTCCAAAGCAGACTGTGCCCATAAGGAGCACAGTGGGATTGATGTGGGGGCAGGAAATACCTGTGCGTTTGTCTCACCTTTTTCCGCCTGGGATATGTGCCCCATTGCACTGTGCATAGGAAAAGCTACACCAGTCTGTTTGCAAAAAAAATTGCTTGTGTTTGTTTAAACGCAGATTTTTGGTGGCAAGACCACAGAGGATGAGGCCTGCTGCTCTCAGAGTTGAGCTGCCGGTCAGTTGAGTATTTGAGGCTGGGAAACCCTGGCCAGCCCAGCACAGTGCTGTGTAGCAGGCATGACAATGCCATGTAAAAGAAGTTCCCTGAAAGGCTTTCAGAAGTCAGAGCAGCTATACAACAGCCTGGGAGCTTGTTAGCTCCCTTGCTACATCTGCCTTGAGATGAACAAGAGCCCCCATCAATGTCATTTCGCCCTTCCGTACCTCAGGCCCTGCGCCCACCCCACCTGCTCAAGACAGACCCACAGACAAACAGACAGACAGGCAAAGATGCACTTGCTCTTCCCCTCACACTTCTTTTTCTCCCCTTTTTCCTCCATGGCTTTTTGCTTTTAAAGGTTGCTGCTGACAAATCTATCTATTTGGGGCAAATTGTCAGTGAGAAACTTCCGCTCGAACTCTTTGGGACAAAACTGCCTCTTTGAAAGGGTAAATCCCGTTGCATGAAGGTCTGAACAATGGCCAAATGTGTTGCTGCTACTGCTGCCGCTGCTGCTGAGGCCGGGGCTGTGACAAAGAGCGGATTAATTGGTGCCGCGGCTGACTGGTTCGAGATGGCTCCACTCAGCCCGCGCTGCGGGAAGCCCCATTGACTGGGCCCCGAGTCCCACTTTTCACAAACTCCAAACAAAAGTCAATTTCTTTTTTATAAGGCGAGGGAAGAAAAAAAAAATCAGTTCATGTTTGAGCTCGGGAAGTTGACTTGTTGGATTATAGGGCGTCATGCTCTCTCTGTCTGTCTCTCCCATGCTTTAAAGTTGCTCCTACCCCTAAGAGAAGAGTGAGAGGGAGGAAATGGAAGCAAAAGTGAGCTGTCCTCATCAGTGTGAACATGAGAGTGGGCTCTGGCGATAGAAATCTATCCAAACAGCTTGGACTCTATGACTGTGCTGGGGACTCAGCCAGAGTTCTTATTTCATACACATAAACTTCTCCAGACGTCTGATGCTGTTCTCAAAGGTGTCTGCAGCACATTCAGTCCTTAGGTAGACAGCGCTATCAGGGAACGAGGCTGAGTTACTGTGATCGAAGTCAGCATACCCATACAGGACTTCATGACTGGCAAGGTCTGCTGCCCTTTCCTGGTAAGGATAGTTTTCTCACGTGAAAGTGGGCAACACAACTACATGTCTTGTGTCCTCCTTGAGTAGCCTTTGACTTGCCCTGATTGTAAGCAGGTCCCACCAGGGAACGCAGGAACCAGGAACAAATATTCCAAGTAGGTACATCCTGTGCACCCAGAAAAACTATTTTATATATATATATAGGAGCAATCAGAAAGAGAGAGGGGAAAAAAGAAACAAAACCAGGGGATTACTCTTGTGCATACAGATGTTAATAGCCATTACCAGGTTGGCACAGTTTCTGCAGCCGAGGTTACGCTGGAGCATTTTGGGAAGCTAATCCCTGTAATTGCTTTGATAATCTTGTGGTATTTGAGATATCACTAAATCAATATTTAGCTTTTGTTTTGGAAAACAGTGATCCCCAAATAAAAGAGAGCGGCTATTATCAGATGTAACTGCTGACCCTCTCCTCCTGGCGGTAGTATAGTATCAGATCTCCTAGTTACCTGCAATTTATTTGCATATAGTTTGTCTTGCAGGGGGACATTTTACACTGGATTCTATTTCTCCCTTTTCTGCAGAGTGGATCCTTTGATCTGACTCTCTCTAATTGCTTTGACACACTGGGGAGGGAGGAAAGCTTCTAACAGTTAAAGTTAATTCCTCTGATTTTTTAAACATCATTTTCTGCAACCTATTCCAACTTTAACAGGAAACATAGTGTGTTTTATCATCCACAGCTTTGCCGTGGACTATATGGCAGGCAAACAGAGCTTGAAACTAGGGTAGAAGGGGACAGAGTGCGGCAGTTTCAATTTCCTGATTTCATTTGAAGTTCACGACAGTTCTGATGTGTTACGTGTCTCCGCACTCTGTGCGTGAACTTCTGAGTTTCTGAGGGCCACATAGAGTGATTAAGGATTTTATTCCGTCCACTTTTCATGTGGAACTAACTTCACAAAAATGGATACAGTGAGAGCCAAACAGTAAGGAACATCTGTTCACATTATCCGTGTAACCCTCTGCAAGTATATTCTAACTTGAAAAGAGCCTCTGGCTTCATTGCTGAGCTATAGGATTTAACGCCCGCCCCAAACCTTTGACTGTGACCTTCGCTATGCCACAGTATTTGATTTTACCCTGTATGATCTTCTTTGGCATTTAGCTAACCTGACACTGGAAAGCCTCCGCTGTTTTCCCAGCCAAATCCCCTTTCTGTGTTTATTGTATATGTATATATAGTCCAGAATTAATCCATCTCTGATTTTTCAGTAAACAGAGCCATGAAACAGCAAATCTGTAGAAAGTTGAAATTATTAGTTTTGTTATTATCCCTTTTCTTCCTCCTCACAAGAATCCATCAAGGAAGCTAGGATGATATGAAAGGTGAAATCTCTCATATTATACATTAAGTCTGGCATAGAGCTCTGTAGCTAGCAGAGAGATCCTGTGCTGGGATTTTCCTTATTGTTGGGTTTGCCCTTAAAATCTTCATGGTTTCCTAAGAGGAGCTTCATTAGTGTGCAGAAGACAATACAAAGAATTATCCTTTTCATAGTGCCCCTATTCTTACGCTTCTTGCTGTAAGCTACCAAGCTCTCCTAAAACTAAGGATGGCAATTGCCAACAGAGCAGCTGAGTTGTGGGGAACTCCAAGGGAAGGAATGGTCTGATGTGCCAGAGGTGCTGGAAAAATCAAAGGGAAAGAGGCTGGAGAAGAGGTGGTTAGAATTGACTAGAAGGACATCATTAGTGATTTTAGAGAGAGCAATTCCTGCAGAGTGAAGTGGCTGAAAACCAGGCTGCTGAGTGTCAGAGAGGTGAGTTCAAGAGAATAGGAGTAAACCAGTCATTTGAAAGGATAAGAGGTAAAGGAGATGAGAAAGGCATAATGGTATGTAGAGGAGGGCTGTTTTTGCAGAGACTTCAGATGCTTTTTTTAAAACAGACGAGGAGGGTGATCCATAGAAAGGGTATGCTGGTGAGTCTGGAGAAGGAAAGTGCTAATCAAAGAATGAGTAGGGATGGGAGGAGGCTGAAGGGACCCTAGCAGGGAGTGGATGAAGAAAGGATTTTTTTCCAAGGATAAGTGCAAAGATGCACAGCATGAACAAAAGGCTCCAGAGACATTCACCAGACCATGTGCCTGGATGAAATGAGGCAGTGTAGAGGCTGGCAGAGTTAGTAGTTAGTGGGTGTGGAAAGACAGCAAGGGAAGCTGAGATGAGAGTTATGGGTAACTACCACCGTACTGACAGGGTAAGGGGAGGACAAATCAAGACAAAGAAATCAGAGCACCCAAAAGGTAGCTGGAGAGTGCACAAGGTGTTAAAGGCAGAAACAGTTATGCAGAGAGGTCAGTGACTTTTGAGTTGGCAGCTGAAACCTGAAGCTCTATAAATAGGACTCGAGCTGCAAAAATCAACAAGGCAAACTCAATCAGCAAAAGTGAGAAGAAGGAATGGTTATCAGGAGCACACTATAAGGTAGCTGATAAGAAAATGGGGGAGAAAGGGACTGGCACCATAGCTGGCAGACATAACAGAGTTCACAGTGAGGCAAAGAGAACTGAGGAGACAGCAGCACCATTATGTACAAGGGACTTTGAAGTATTAATCTAGTTTCAGGTGTGGCCATAAGGGTTTCCAAAGCCCGTAGTCCTGCCTCAGTTTTTGTAGTTAGGAAATATAACGGAGACTCTTCAAATAAATCAACCACAGCCAAGGAAGAATCTATGCGTTCTCTTGTTTTCTTTTTCATCCATATAAAACCTTGGAAACCGCAGAACTTCTCAGGTATTAGGACTTGCATCTTGGCCAGATGGACCTGCCTCCTGAGCCTGTTGTTATTGCTCCCTACCTAGAGACCCCAGTGTTCAGCAACAGACTCTCCTGCTAGGGCTCAGCAAAGCACTTTCCTTGCACTCCTGATTTTCTCTTCAGTGCCCAAGATCAGCATGCAGGTGCCTATATCAACCTAGAGGCACTTAAAATACCAGATTTTGGAGATGAAGCCTTTGCTTTTCCTTCATTTCTGCTACTGGGCAATGCTGAGCAGCTCAATCACCCTTCCTGTGTCTAAGATTGCTTTGTATGTCTGGTCCAGATCATCCACAAAGCTCTGGCAATGTAAGGGGGCCTGCAGAGAAATGAAAATATGAGTTGTGCTTTTTTATATCACAAGAACTGTATGGATGGCTCTTAGCTTCCAAGAGCTTTCAATGCTTCTATTGCATCAGAACTTTACTAAGGTGATCCTTGCACTGGGCACCATGTTTGCAGGCACAAGTTAGGCAACATGATAGAGTTGTTTCTTCATGCCTACCAGACATGTAGATGCTATAGCGTGTACCAGGATGTCAGCTGCACTGGGCTGCACTGTGTTCACCCCAAGCAGGGCCATCTGCTCAGCCCCATTGGGTAAACATGTGTAACATCCATGTGGGGACAGCTGAGTGCTGACAAGACTGCTGCTGAGCATTGAGGGGATGAAGCCTCCTCCTTGTCAGAGCCCAGCTTGCCTCTGCCAGAGTGTTTTCATATAAATTGGTCACATTTGGTATGGAAATCACAAAGAGGTAACAAATGTGCAGGTTGCTCTGCTTTGCATAAGGTCGCTTTTGAGAGTTGAGCTCACTCTGAAGTTGCAAAGGACAAGTACTGACATCTCTGTTTCTGTTGAGTCCATGGACTTCTCTGTGGAAAATTTCAGGGGATGAAGAAAGCCCGTACAAGTCTCCTGGGCTGGGAAGCCATCTCGTCACATCCCTCACGGCTGAGAAGGTGGCAGGGTAGAATTTCTAGTCCAGGCAATAATACTGGAGTTGGAACATTTGTGGTTCCCGACATCCAACTCCAGTCCTGCTAAAGCTGTTGGATTCAATGAACCATGTGCCCAGGACTTCACTACCAGTTTGACCTAAAAAAGATGATTTTTGTGTTGTGAGAAGACAAATTAAACGCATTTCAGGAGCCCTGGTTTACACTCTCTGCCTGTAACTTCTTTTAATGGTCATTTGTATGAAATTGTTGTTGTTTCTGGATGACAACTGAGCATAATTTAATTTATCTGGACAATTCTAGGTTCTGCAAGGCTATCTGGTAAAAATAATCTATTTCCTCTGGAAAAAGATAAGCTGAGCTGGAGCGAGGCGTCAAACTCTAGCTGCTGCCTCTTTCACAGGCTGTGAAATATGACTTACTGTCAGAGTCAGAAAGTCAAGTTGGGTACACACAACCCTGTGAGTTGTGTCAAGAAGGGAGATGAATGTCTCAGTTGCTGTGGAATATTACCACAGATCATTTATTTAGTTTGAAATATCAAGATTTAAAGTGTCTGTTATGTTCATTACTGAGGAAGAAGCCTTACACTTTATTCTACTGTTATATATATATAAAATATAATAATGTTATAAATATTCCCAATTAATTAGTCATTGGATTATTTAAAATGCAAAGGCACTTCAAACATTATTACAAGATATCTAAACTCTTTTCATCAGTGCCCTCTGTTGTGCTTGGTGTTGTATAAACAAACAGAGGAGATTAATTTGACTTGACTTTAGAAAACTGAATTGGGTTATCTTCATCTCCCTTTATGGTTAGGAAAAGGCATTTTTATGATGCATTCCTCAGATCTGTTTCAGATTTCTGCTTCTGGATGAGATATTAATTACATGGTAAAAGTACCAATCTAGTAGTAAGTAGCCGTCTAAAAGTGGCTGCCTACTTCCTGCCAGGTGAATCCCAGACAGAGTCTTTAAGGATCTTACTGTTTAAGAGGGCAAAAAGGGCAAAAGATGGAAGAATGGAAATATCAATATCTCCGTCTCATAAACGGGGAACAGAAGTGCAGAGGGATTGAAGGTGGGATTCATCTGATCGCAAAAGACGCATTTGCAGTATTAACTTGCAAAATTCTTGCACTATTAACTGCAAATGTGTCTTTTGTGGTCAGATGGATCCCACCTTCAGTCCCTCTGCAATTCTGTTCCCCGTTTGCAGTACTAACTGCGAATGTTTAAGTTCAGTATGTAGAATCTCCATAGTCAATAGGGAGAAAACTCTTCACGAGCACAGTTCGTCCTTCCTGCACCAGGCATCCGAAATAGGCACTTCTGGGTTAGTAGTTGTATGACGTCTTTCCTTCCACTGACTCTGAAGATATCCAGTCTCACAAGGCTCAGACGCAGGTATCTTCACATGGATATTAAGAGTCAGGTGAGATGAATCCCCCTAGCTCCATCTCAATGGGAGATTTGTGTTGGTGCCTGAGAATGAACCCAGGTTTCCTGAGAACCTTAACAGAGACGCCTTCTCTGAAGACCTCTTGCTTTAGTACAAACATACCTGAGGCAGAGCCCAACACTGGGGACCATGAAAACCTTTCATCAAGCTATAAAGAGCAATATCTAGCTATTGATGTGGGATCACTTGTCCTCCAAAATACTTGTCTCTTAATGATCATATAAAACATTGCCCAGTTGCGGTGTTCGGTAGGAACAGGTAGAGCCCTGGGCCTCCATTCATTCTCCAGCTGTCCAGTGGCAGTGAATTCCAGAGGTAGGGAAGGTGTGCTGCTGCTTTTCTGTGTAATGATCCTGTACATGTCACTTGATTGTCTTTCCTCAGCAGTCAAACTCACATGACACCAAACCTCCATTGGGACCTTGCAGGCAGAAATGTAAAAGATGTGCCTAGCCGAAGATATTTTTTGAAAGTAGGCATAGTTCAAATTTGCTCAAAGTTATGTATCCATTGCTAGGGTGTTCCTAGGACACAGAAGGAACACTTTGGATAATGATTAATACACTTTGCAGCACTTAGTTGGAGAATACAGCAAAGAAGCAGTAGACACCATCTTACCTGCCAATTATTCTATTAGAAAATGTGCACCTGGCGGCAGACTCAAACCATCAAAAAAAGAACTTGGCTATTTGAAAACTCAGACTTTTGGCTTGGTCTGTCATGTTTTGCGTGCCTACAGCTTTCATACCTGATCAGTTTAAGACCTTTTTTTATAATGCTACTTTGATGAAACATAACTCCTGTAAATGATGGAGAAACTGAAGCAAGGTCAAAGTGACTTTTTCCACCGTGAACCACTGGCAGTGAGGGATAAGACTGGAGACAGCCTGATTTTCAGGCATCTTTTAATCACCGTATCATGCTTCCTCCTCAGGAACCCCAAAAATTCTCCAAACTATTCTGTCCTTGATTTTTTTTCTCCTTTTTTTTTCTTTTTGAGATGTACATTTTAAGCTCAGTACATTCTGTACAGGAATATAGATTGCACAGTTGGATATTTGTGCAGGGATGTACATCTGCATGTTTATAGTGGGGAGCAATTACTACTCTCTTCTACCTTGTTCTGTTGTCCTCTGCTGAGTAGAGAAGACTAAGAACAATTAATTTCATGTCTCTTCCATAAGCCAAAGAAGCACTCTCAATCTTTACTTTCGAGAAGCAATTAACTTCAGGTTTATTAGTCAAGTTGTGCTCTGAAGTTTCAATCTTTCATTGTACTTTGTGAATTTTAATTATAATTTATTAAAATAATTTAATTGACTTCAGTCAATGGGCGTGAATGAGGGCAGAATTTCCCTGAGAAAGCTGTAGGCAGAAGAAAAGGCCACCCATCCTAAATGCCTTCTGCCTGCCCTTTTTTGGGTTGCATCAGGCCGTTTGAAAGAAGGCTGCATTTATCATCTTTGATGCCTCCAGCTCAATGGTCAATTCATATTAGATTCCACAAAAGGCAGTGAACCAAATTCATCTCTGATACAATTCCATTGACTTCAATGGTCTTACCACAGGGATTAATCTGGCCTAATATTATAGTATTAGAATGCGTGTGTGTGTACTATTAGCCCAGACTCTTTGCTGGAGATCTGATAGCTGCTGCAGTTGCAATTTGCTCAAGAAATCCAATTTCTTTTGTTGACCCACTGAAGTTCACATTAAAAAAAAAAAAATAGAGAGACCAAAAAACTCTCCAAATCCCTAGCCAATTTGAAACCACAGCTGAATTTAGATGCATATTTGCTAATTTGGTTTATTATGCATGCAAATATTGGTATAAAAGGTGTTTCAATTATTTTCTAAGGCAGGGACCTATGCATTCTCCACAGACACAAAGAGTTTAAATGGAGTTATTTTTCCCTGCCTATAATCGTTCTCCCTTTTAAGTACCCAGGCAGAAAAAGTAAGTTTACTGCTTCTAGCACAATGGCTCTCTTCACTTTTAGGTTTGGGAGACCTGGGTGACCTACGAAAGTTAATTAGAAGGTTAACAAAGACTAAGGCAGGGTAGAATACAGCGCCTCTCCTCCAGCCAAAGATGTCATCCATTAATTAGGGAAATCGTTAAGGTGGCCTTTATTGAATCCATAGAAAATCGGCAGTTGGCGGTCGACAGTTTTGATCAGATTTTCCTCTCCCCAATAATACTACCCTTAATCGTAGGAGACGCGGAGGGTTCAGGGTGGGATGGGAGGGGTGAGGGGGAAAGTGTGTGTGTGCATAGGGGGAGTATGTGTTTCAGCGACATTACAGTTAAACAGCCGCCAATTGTGACGGCTTTGATTCTCAGGCTTACATGGCATACTTTTTCCATGATGTAATCTTTATTGAACCTGGAAGCTTGGGGGTGGGGGGCAGGGGGCAAGTGAAACTTGCTGCTGCTGCTGCGGCTGCTGCCTCTCAGCCGCAGGAAGCCCTGGGAGTTAATATTGCAGTCATCATAGGCAGAGCTTGCTGCTTTTGCATGGTAATACGCTATCTGACTCCCCTTCCCTCCTAACCGAAGACTGTCTGCTTCTAGCAATGAGAGCAAACAGCCATCTGCACAACAGACCCTTCATTTCTCCACTAATACATTCACTTTAAAGTTGAAGGGCCTTTTGGAAGACCATGGATTTTTTTTATACTCTTTTTTTTTTCCCACTACAGCACCAAAGTGGTGTTGCTATGGAGAATTTCAAGTGAAACGTTAGACAGTCCTGGCATTTTAACATGTATATTTTTTAACCTACTGGAAGAATTGGCTGGGTGGAAGTCTTTACCCATTTAGTTTTCACATTTTTCCCTATGTGTTGAATAAGCTACATCAAGGACAGTGATTACAGCAAGTCCAGCCTGTTCGGCGTTGTAACCAAGTGACCTAGCATTGAAGTAGGGTTTTGTTTGAACATGGAAAGCCATCGCCTTCCAGGGAAGGAAGGCAAAGACAAGGGCTGCTGCAATCTAGGGTGTTTACGTTAAAGCAATGCTGTCCCAGCTCTGATGTCCTGGAACATATTGGCTAGAGCCATTGGTTTGAGGGTTTTAAAAAATGTGGAATCAAGTGCTGTTTGGATATCTAGAGGACTGTATCCTATGCATCATATGGTACAAAATGTGTTAGAAAGATTAAAAAAATATAACAATCAGATTAATAAAACTTTAATTCATGAGTCTTCTTCAAGATGAATTATACACAGTTTCAGGTAATTAAAGACCAGCAAGCAACTAAAAAAATATTGTATTTACCCTTGCCCCTCATGTTCTGATAAAAAGCTGCTTCACGTTAGCATGAATTTCTTTACCAAAAAGGATCCAATTGTGAAATGCTAAGAAAAAGAGGGTACATTTTAGAAACAAGTTTTAATATGCACAGGGCACATATTTCCTTATTGTCTATATCTTTATGTATACTGCAGTAAATAGTACTTTATTTTATATATAACCTGTAATACAAGCTCTCCCATAAAATATTTCAACCTTTACTTAGTATTTGTAATACGCAAAATACGTCACATTGAAAACAAGTGTCAGCACAGAAACAGCAGCAAAGAAATGCCAAGCTGCTTCCTATATGCTCCACGTGACCCTCAGCTTTTCTGCGCCCTTCTTCTTGTGTCAAAAGGGAGATGGAACAAGGTATACTCCATGAGTAAGGCTTTCTCCGTGCTTTGAAGAGCTCCCAGAGAATTGCGATTTGACCTGGAGAGGCGTTGTGTTCCCACAGCTCTGTTTTGGACCTTTTTCTCTTTTAGGTTAAGAGACAAACTAACTCACCCATTGTGTAGCCACTGAGATCCCAGATAAAGTGCTATAAGAGGGCCACACACTATTATTCTTTTATTATGGAGCACCAGTGGCTGCTCAAGAGTTACTGTGGATTTTCATATGTTTTCCTACTGCCTTTTGTCTTCTAGTAGCAGTCCTGTGGCTTCGAGAGCTTTGGTCTCTGACTAGAGGAGGATTCCTAAATTTAAGGAGGCATCTTTGGGAGGCTTCGGAAATCAGTCTGGGTAGGGGGATGCAGGGTTCCGATTGCTTAGACGTATTTTTCTACCTGTAGCTTCCATAGTAAAATGCACATGAGGGTGGAGAGTTGGTGTCAGTGTTAACTTGCAGCATTCCTGCAATGAATTTCCTGGCAATATTGAACAGCATTTGTACAAAGCTCCTGGTAAACAGCGCATTACTAGTAGAGATGTTGTCGAGCGTACGGACAGGATGAAATCTCAAGGGTGGGAGAAGTTTCCTGTAGCTGTAGCTATAAGAAGCATACGAAGGATGAGAAGGTGACTTACAGATGTTTTTTTCTCAGCTGATGCTCCTGGTGTTGCAGCCCAAATTTTTATCCTTGTTATGGAACTTTACTGGATTTTTCATGTGATTTTTTTCCCTTGGTGGCTGTGACTGGGACCAAAGCAAACACACATTATTGCAAACATGATTTTATGGTGATTTCACAGTTAATGCATCTTTGAGAAGGCTGGTAAAAGGTGCTTGCTAATATTACTTTTTAACAATGTTCAGTATGACAGCACTTACAAGTGACTGAGAAGGGAGAAAGTGGGTTTGGGTTTTTTTTGAATCCACTTAATTTAAATTCCCTGAAATGGCACAGGAAGGAATCTGTACAGGAGACAAGGCAAAAGAAGTCCAGTCAAAACTGTAGGAAGTTCTCTGGGTGTCCAGAAGCCTGGTTTTGGCTGCTTGAGCACCTTCTCCCCCGCCATCCTCTCTAAAAATGTCAAGGAAGGGATTTCTGGGGAAATCCAGGTATCTAGAAGGTAGATAATTCCACCTAGCTTTAGGCATCTGCTCCTGTTTTAGTGTCGTGAGTGTCTTTTTCTTTTCAAGGGGAGCAGAGGAACTCTTGTAAAGCTTGTTCTTTTGACCTGTTTCAGACTTCCACTTCAAGCTGAGATGAACTGTGCCTTCAACATGCTTACTCCCCTCCTTGGAGTATAAAGCAGATCTGGACAACAGCTTCAGCTGAGTTAGTTAGACTCAACCTTGAAACTGAGTGCTCTAACTAAACCAGAAGCATTTTCTAGTGAAGAGACTCCAGCATATAACACCCTGTGGGAGGAACAGAGGATCACTGGAGAGCTATGAGGTGGAAAAGATGCTGGCTAGAGAAATGAAGACACCTGGCTATGCTGAAAGGGGAGCTGTCAGATCAAGGAAAATCACTCTTGGAGTTTCTCAAGAAGGTGCTCAATTTGTATTTTTAATAGATAGCTGCATGCAAAACAGCATCAGCTATACAGAGAAGGACAGAAATATCCAACAGGAAGAGCTGATGGCCGTTACAAATAGAAAGGAGATGATTTCTAGTCATGTAAAGTGCCGTTATGGATGAATCGGAAGGATTTCTGTTTGAAGCTAGAAGTTCATTACGTAGAAATGCGAAAGGAAAAAAAAGACCCCGTTCTATTGCTGCCACACTGTGACATGAGGCACAAAAGTTACAGGGTTGTCAAGTAGGTGAATGCAATTCTAGGTTATATCAAATGAGCTGTTTCCAGTAGAGAAAGAAAAACAGGAATGCTGTGCTCTGCCATGCACTGAGACTTCCTGTGGAATTCTGCGAACAAAACCTGCAGAAATGGAGGATATCACAAATTACTAAAATAAAGTCTAAAGACCGAAGAAAAGAGCATGAGACTCTGCAGAAGGGATTAAAGGAACATCTGAAGGCTTTGCTGAAAGGCTTGGGAGATGGCCTGAGACTGGAGGTAAAATTTTTTGGGGGCAGCAGAAGCTGGAACAAGTTCAAAACAGATGAATAAGGAACCAGTAACCAGATGGCTGAGGACCAGCAGCTTTTCCGGGGACAGCGAGGCCAAGGAATCTTTGGCAAGTTTGGAAGTTACTAACTGAGCAGGACAGCAGTAAGGATTTAAAAAGCTAAAAATACCAACAGCACAAGGAAATCAGAAAGTTGCAAAAGTGTTGTGGTTTAACCCGGCAGGCAGCTAAACATCACACAGCTGTTCGCTCACTCCCCTGCAGTGGGACGGGGGAGAGAATCGGAAAAAAAGGTAAAACTCATGGGTTGAGATAAAAGACAGTTTAATAGGGCTGAAAAGGAAGGGAAAATCATAATAATGATAAAAGAATATACAAAACAACTGATGCACAATGCAATTGCTCACCACCCGCTGACCAATGCCCAGCCAGTCCCTGAACAGCTTGCCGCAAACTCCACCAGCCAACTCCCCCCAGTTTTATTGTTCAGCATGTTCAGCATGTTTGGCAGGGCATCATACGGTATGGAATATCCCTTTGGTCATTCGGGGTCAGCTGTCCCTGCTGTGTCCCCTCCCAACTTCTTGTGCACCCCTAGCCTCCTTGCTGGCAGGGCAGTATGAGAAGTTGAAAAGTCCTTGATTTGATGTAAGCACTGCTCAGCAACGACTAAAACATCAGTGTGTTAAAATTCTTCTCATCCTAAATCCAAAACACAGTATTATACCAGCTGCTAGGAAGAAAATCAACTTTATCCCAGCCGAAACCAGGACAAAAAGTCAGAAACCTGATGTGGAATTAAGGCTGTCAGAGGACTTCTATTGCCTGGCCTTACCGACCACTGTCACAACTGCAGAAACCAGAAGGGAGGAAGCCAAACAGTCCCAATACATGAGAAACTTCATCCAAAATGCAGCGAATGGTCTGAGGAGGTAAGCCCGGAACCTTTAGGTCAGCATTTATTGAATAGCCCAAATCAATGGCAGAGAAGATGGACAGAGGCAGTGTTTCCCAGGAACCAAAGAGGTTTGAAGCCTTATCTCCAGCAAAAAAAAGACTCAGTAGTCCATTCCATTTCCAAACTGGGGCACACGGTCCAAAGCCGGAAACCAGCCCGGTAGGCTGAGCCTCAGCGGGGATCTCAGAGAAAGGGAGAATCTACCTAAGCTGTGGGGGAACCTGAGGGTTCTTCCCTCCTAGCACCCCTCCAGCACAGGCTGCCAAGATGCTTCGGCAATGGACCAGTTTAGAGGAACCCAGATGAACTTGGCCTGGCCTGCAAAGATCAGCAAAAGGAGGTCAGAGACATTCTGAGAGGTGCTGGAATTTGCTGCAGGGATCGGGTGCAGCTGTATGCCGAAAGGTGGCATAGCTGCAGGAAACAGACAGGAGCCGAACGCTGCAGACATGGTGAATACGGGTGAGATTCTGACATGCAGGATGGGAATCCTCCTGACGGCACTTCTCAGTGATTAGAAGAAATTATACCATCGGCTTGTGTGACGAGGAAAATGGTTGCTAAGGGAAGCAGCTGCGTTAACTGCTCATTTAATGGGGGCAGGTAGGGAAATACCACAATAAGTATAGCCTGGAGCGTCGCCAAAACGGAGTAACCAGTGGTACCCAGTGAAAGCCCTTGCCCAGCTTTGAAGGGGAAAAGGTGCAGCTTACGACTTGAAAGTCATAGTGTGGAAGTACAAGGGTCAGAGGTGCTGACCTAGGCACCGTAGGTGGTGGTTTGGCTGTGGCCAAATGTGTGAGGGGTTACTAGCTCCGGAGAGCAGTGGGCACCAACTGAGCATACAGGTCATTGCGTGGGCATGGGCTGAAGTGAGGAGAGACCATGGTGGGGATCATGCAGACTGTTCCACAGCTTGTTGTGAAAGTCCAGTCTCTGAATGGTGGGGTCTTGCTCTGGTGAGAGTGGACTGATGTCATTGCAGATGTTGCACAGTTGATGCAGATGAGCTGAAAGCATCTGATCTGTAGGGCGTGAGTGTCCTTGCTTATAGGAGAAGAAGCTGTCATAACACAGTCTTTACTCTGCTAGTAAAAGAAAGCTGTGGATGATCCGAGACGTGCCTTGAGATCTGGGAAATCTTGGCTGCGAATGCTGCTGTGCGTCAGGGACAGCGCCTGCATGAGCAGGTTGCTTTGGAGCAGCAGTGCAGCTTTGAAGCTGATCTCGTTACAACCCCAACTTGTTGCAGGTTGGCTCAGTGACAGAGCAGCTGTAGCGCGTATGAACTTGTCTCCTGTAGGAGAACACTACTTGGGAAGCTCAGATGCCCACCAAATGTGCTCCAAGCATCCCATCCGCTTGTGTGGTGGGGTGTTTGATCCTGAGAAGCTGACTAAATGTTATATGAAGGAAACCCCTCAGGCTGCATGCAGGGTAGATTTGGAGGCCGCTAATTGTTTCAGCCCTCTGTTGAGCCTAAACGCTTGCTAACACAGTCACAGCCAGTGTAACTGTGCAGTTGTCAGTTACGGGCAGCAAACCGAGAAAGGGTGAGCGCTGGCTGAGGACATCTTTTAATGGCTTTAATGAAGAAGACTATGAAGCTGTGCTTCTGGTAAAGGTTCAAGGATGGTTCCTCTGAATCCTGAAGTCACTAGTTTTACTTCCTAATGAAGACTCGAGGCTCATCTTTACAGGCACTGACCATTAAACTGCCCCACATTGTCTGGGGAAAAGGCATTGTACAGACCACTGAAAACTTAAAGGTGCCTTCAGCAGTAACTTGGATGCCATCCATAGGCCTGGTTAAGGGAGACGATAGTGAGTGCCTCAGTATGGAGTAGAACATGCTGAAATAAATAATGCTGTAGTAGGTGCAACTGCTGTTGTGAGTGGATAACACCTTGGAAATTGCAATGATTCAGTCTGGTTTCTATACTCAGTTTTAAGAAGAATTGGCAAGTGGCAGTGGAAGCAAAGAGCAGGGGTGAAAGGCAGGAGACAGCATTTCAACTGCGTCAGTAGGCAGCACTTGAAAGTGCCGGCTTCTGGCTGACACTGAGTGATCTTGGAAGCGGTCACTGCAAAATAGGTCCCTCTCAGCCTGTCTGCTGTGCCGAGATGGCTCTGGGCACACTCGGAGACTGCTGGTGAGAAAGACTGCATTTACAACCAGCCTGGGATCAGCCCAAGGCTGCCACTGAACTTGAGCTTCCTGAAATGAGAGTTGCTCTGAAAAGAGGTGCCTTCTCCTGGACACACAACCCGACGAGAGAGAGTTTTCTCTAACAAAAAGAAAAATACGGCTGCGCACAGGGCCGGGCAATTTCCCAGGCAGTCACAGATGTGCAGAGTTTTGTGGGGCTCTGAATTTACTACGAAGGGCTTATTTGTGGATTTGCCAGTATTGCAGAGACACGACATAAACTGGGTGAGAGAGAGACACCAACTGCAGTGACATGTGAGACTTCACTGCTTTCAGAGTTAGAGTTGCTTTTGTCTTGGCAGACCCAATGTTAGAACCCTTTCATGTAGGCCCAGATGCTAGTCCCTGCAGACTGGAGGCTGCTCTGAAACAAGAACATAAGGGATTTGTGAAGTTGAAGATTGAATATTTAATTTATAAAGTTAGAGATCTAATATCAACAACGGTCCAAGTAATCCAGAGACTTCGTGAACAGGAGTTCAGAGAGGCAGTTTGCCTGGAAGCGGGAGAAGTAGTGGGGCTTTGTGCTTGCACCTTTGTCCCAGAATAAGGAACGCACTACAGACGCCTTGTCCCAGCTGCCTGGTGGAAGTCACTTACAAATGTTGCCCGGAGCCAGATTGCTCAGGAGAGGTACTCTAGAAGAAAAGATTGCCTCTCGTCTTCCATAACGCGTGCAGGTGCAAAGGTTTCTGGTGAGTGCCGTGAACGCTACTACGTATAGGATCAGATGTGACAGAAAAATGTAGATACTTCCCAAAGACTACCTTGGATGTAGCACACCGAGTAACCAGAAAATATACTGGCAAATGTACTCATCCATGAATACTGCAGAACTGTCACAGCAACAAAGAGGTTAAAGAGAAAATGGTGTAAAAGATGGGAAAACTTACGCAGTACAAGCTGATGATCTGAAATACCTCATAGCTCAGTTCTGACCTACACAAGAGTTTTGAAACTGCCAGATATTTGGAGAATGCAAACAATCTTAGGCAAACTATCAGAGGATTTGTGCTGAGTAAAGCACTAGGAAAAAAGCATAAGAAATTTGGTAAGAAATGAGCTCTTGGCAATAATAAAGTTGTTAGTATAGACTAGACATACAAGAGAAAGGAAGAAGCTGGTTAAGGNTATTTGGAGAATGCAAACAATCTTAGGCAAACTATCAGAGGATTTGTGCTGAGTAAAGCACTAGGAAAAAAGCATAAGAAATTTGGTAAGAAATGAGCTCTTGGCAATAATAAAGTTGTTAATATAGACTAGACATACAAGAGAAGGGAAGAAGCTGGTTAAGGATTTATTAGGGAAGGGATGTAGAAAGGAAGCCCAAGACTTTCTTTTGGTCTCCCGGACTCCTCCTGCAATCAGGAGCATCCTCGATGAGGGAGAGTCTGCCACATGGCTGTACACAGCACCCATACACAGCACACATTACACAGCTAAGGACTGTAGGTTGCATCATCAGCTGGGAGAAATCAGCACATCTTCATTTACTTTCATGGAACAGCACCCACTCCCCACAGCTGCACGTTCGGCTCCTCTGTGCTCTTCTGCGCTCTTCTGCTCCGCTAAGTGAGCTGGTTTTCCCTGCAACTTGGTTTTCTGGGTGTTGCTTTCTGCTGGGTGGATTGGGAGAAGAGCAAGATGCATCCTCCAAGAGTGGACCTCAGAAATAGTTGAGAAGATAACTCCTTACACAGCCACCGTTTGCCTCCTTCCCCCGCACCTGAGGTTAATGCAGCCTGCTCGGCTAGGGTGGTTCTCTTTCATTTTGCTGCAGAGAGGGAGCGACCTCCCTGACTCCTGCCAGCTCTGCTGTGCACGTGAGGGCTTAAAGGTAGTTTCAGGAGGAAGGAAATTTTGTTTACTTTTTCAGAGGAGGTGGGGGGTGGGGGGAGAGAGGAGGAAAAAGAGCTGAGGCACATCCTCAGAAGTTACCTTTGTTCTCATCTGCATGAGCTGCTGTCTAACTCTCCAGAACACACAGCCAAAGTGCATAGTTACTTCAGAGTGAGTAACGTGTAACCCCACCTGTTGCAGTGGGAATGGATTAGGGGGAAGACTGGGAGGGGACAGGTTAAACCGAGGACATGACTCAGGAGGCAGCGAATGGCAGAGATCAGTTTTCCCCCTGCATCTTGTACAGCGCCTCACCAGCAACTCTGACTGCCGAGAGGATGTGAGGCTTTTCTATGGCATCCAGAACTGAGGAGAATGTTTTGGCACGACCGAAGATATGGAGCTGTGTCCCATGAGCTGGGAGGATCTGAGAGGGGTAGCGGCACCCAGAGGGGTTGCTTGGAGGGAACAGATGTTGGCAGGTACAGATTGAGGCAGGGTGGGAAGCATGAGGGAGCTGGGAGTGTATCAGGCTACAAGACCATGCTGGGAATGGCAGAGGCCCAGCAGGTGTGGAAAGGAGAAATCTCTGCTTGGAAGGAACATCTGCAAGTCAGTGTCTCCCTGCTCTGTGTCTGTTCAGCAATGCCTTCTGGCACATCAGGATGAGGGGAGAGGTGCCCCTGGCGTACATTCTCTTTACCTAGCCTCGTAGGAGTCACTGCCTCAGCTCCCACTCCTTGCACTGGCCATGCCTGGAGGTCCCAGGCGACTGGGAGGCCCTCTGTGCTCAGCCCTCACAAATGCAGTGGGAGAGAGGGGAGAGCGCTGTGTGCCTGCGGGGAGACCCATTTGAGATACAGCCTGGCAATGAGAATTGCCAGGCTTCTTAATCAATGGATCTTGCTCTAGTAGCCCGTGGAACAAATGCTACTTCCTACCATGCCATATTGCTTACAAAATTGCCACATAGAGAATAAACTGAAAATCCAAACTTCCCAGGTCGTGAACTCTAGGCTGTCGCAGGCTGTGCCAGCGCACGCCAAAGCTCAGAGCACAGCATCCCTCCCAGCGCCAGCAGTCACACCCCAGCATACTGCCCCGCCGACAACACAGCCCAACGCTCCCTCCACCGGGGCTGTTACCCAGGGAAGTTGAGGAGGATCTGTTCTTTAACGCCGGTGGGCTTGGGATCAGGTTTATATTCCTTTTGAAACCCTTGCCACATGTGCAAACAAATTGCACTGGGTGGTGTAATTTGAGAGCGAAATTAAATGAAGAGGTGACACGCCAACAGCGTACACAAAACAAGGGAAGCGTTTCCAAATCACAAGCTGCCATGGAGCGAGGAGTTTTTACATAATAGCAAAATTAGGGTTTGGATGACTGGTATTCTTCAACAAACTTTTCAGAAATATTTCCTGGAGCAAACCCAAAGAGAGAATCCTCATTTACCCTATTCCTTTCAGAAGTAATTGAATTCACTTGTTTAGGGTTTCTGCCTCCTCCACCTTTCATTCAGCGGCGATGTGAATTCTGCTAATCTCTCTACAAAACAGTCAATCTCATCTAGTCTCACTAACCATCATCATTCAGCCACACGGTAATGAAAAATTGCTTTGATCCTCTCCATTTACTTCATCTTCAAAAAATACCCCCTTTAAAAAAAAATCAAAAATTAAAAATCTTTAATAAACTCTGCCACCAAAAGGGATGTGTATGATTAGCTTAGCAGATTTTTTTTTCCCCCTGCAGTGGGTTGTCTGAGAAATCCTAGGAGTTAAGTCGTCTGCAAAAATGGCTCATAGCTTTGGGAATGGGTATACAGCATTAACGTGAGTGTCCAAACGGTTATGCAAGCCATGGAAAATTATGTAGAGAAGAGGGAAAATGCAGCGAGCAGATTAGTAGGCACTCTTTCTGGATACTGCATTTAAGGGTAAATCTTGGTTACAGATTTTTCAGACTATAGCCATCCTGCTGCATGCAGCTTCCCAGAGCTGTATTCACACCCTATTAACTTGGGTAAGCAGGACGGTGCTTTCGACATCTATTCGGGGAGGAGATCTGAAAACCATCTCCCCGGGAGATCACGCTACTTGCCAATCATCTATCTCCTAGCCAGAACACTCTCTTCGCATTTTTGGGGGGCAGCTTACTGCAGCCTGTCCACCTTCATTGAGTGTATACTTTTTTACTGGTCCGTTTTCAAATACAAATTTTCACAGCAATCATCGGCAAAAATTAAAACCTATTCTGAGAAAACACACCCACACTCCTCTGTTCTCCTTGGGAAAAGTTCAGAATTGCAGGAATTGTAAAAAATGCTGTACTTCTGTCTGAGAGGGCATACACAGAAACGAATCCTTCCTGGTCCTGATTTTCTCAAGTTCTGTGGAAACCACAAACACAGTAATTTCTTCGCTGGTGAAAGTGGATGCCTTTTCTCATTCCTCTACATCCCTTGGACGAGAATACGGCCGGCCTGATATGGCACAAATCTCCGCTGATTTCTGTGACTAATTTACGGGCTGATTTCCTCCTGATGACTATTCCGAGTCATCAGATCATGAGATCTGCTGCTGTGAAATACTCCTGGAAAACACACCTGGAAAAAAGTTACGGTGTTTTGAAGTCACGTAGCACTCTTCAGGCAGGAATCGCAAGGCACACTGCAAACACTTGGAGCCGGATCAAGGGAACGCTGCAAGTGAGTCATTTTACTTGAATGAAACACACTTCCATTCCCCACACAAATATGTGTCTATATGTGTGCTTTTATTTTCCTAGACACATTAGTTTTAGTTATTTACCCATTTGTGCTCCAGATAATTACATGCTGCGGATTCAATTGGATGCAGATTTATTCTTCACTTCCTGTCCTAAATTCTCTGCAATTAAACAGCTGCTGTGTGCTTGGTGTAATAAATTTACACAAAATCTGGGATGGTTTGGCATAGCAGAAAGGTTGTTTGGCACGGGCTTAGGACGGCTACATTACGTACAACTGGCAACCCCTGCGTGGGTTATGCTTTCTCTCCCAAATGAGAATCGCCCTACTGCTATGCAACCAGAACGGGCCGCTTGCATGACAGAAATGTTTACAAATGTATAACTTGTTTTACTTGGCTGTTTTGAATATTCTCTCCCAACCTGAAAAAGAGAATTTCCTTAGCTTTCCTGGGCTAAGTCTTTCAGGCAGACCTAGTTGGTAAGGAACAAGGATAAATTCTTCAGTAAGCCTCTGTCTGCAGAAATACCTCCACATCGTTTTACCTGGTGGAGCTTTCTTGCTCTGCTGCTGAGAAGGGTGGGAAATAGAGGAGGGAGCTCTTTCACGTACTTCTGTGCGTACCACAGGATTTTGCAGGATTTTGCCCTGTTATTAATCAAACGCAGATCACATGGTGATCTTATCCTTTGCAAGGGCACACAGTGTGTGGCATCTCTTGGTCTCCGCTGACCTGCACCCATCTGCCTTCCTCGGGAGCAGATTTCACACTCTCGAGTCAGACAGCTCCCTTTTGATATCTGCCGGTTGTGTGCGCAGCATCCCCATCTCCCATGGCCNTGTTATTAATCAAACGCAGATCACATGGTGATCTTATCCTTTGCAAGGGCACACAGTGTGTGGCATCTCTTGGTCTCCGCTGACCTGCACCCATCTGCCTTCCTCGGGAGCAGATTTCACACTCTCGAGTCAGACAGCTCCCTTTTGATATCTGCCGGTTGTGTGCGCAGCATCCCCATCTCCCGTGGCCTTTGCAGCCTCAAATGACTGCGGTCTGTGTGCCACCATGAGCAGCACACAGTCCTTTCAGGGGAGCAGATGTAAAGTCTGCACTAGTGGAGCCTGCAGACTGGAATTAGCGATATACTTCTGTTTATGAGTTAGCACACGTGTCTTTTTGTTTCCTGATACCTTCTGCATAATGAAGTCAATGAGAGTTAAACTCCTCAGCTGTGATTCACATATTCATTAATCTCCTGCAGTAACAAGTACAAATTTTACAGCGCATACAGTATGCTTATTACCAGTGTAAACAACTTGCTGCATCCAAAAAAAGTGTTGCAGGAATTAGGTTCCATTGTACTGAACTGAAGGGAAGAAGAGTTAGAAACATTTGCTGTGCACTGCTGCGTAGGCCTAGACGGCAGCGATCCGGTTATTACAAGGCAGTAATTCTGGATCTTCGGGAGAGAGCTAGCCTCATCGTTTCCACAAGTGCCATCGGGGTTTGCTGAGGCCTCGCGGGAATTAACAGGGATTTAGCAGACCCTGGGAGTCACTAAAAAATGCCTAGAGAAAAAGCGCATCTGAAAGCCAGACAGGTTATTTATTTAATTTATCAATTCAGGGGTGAAATGGTGCCCAGGCAAAAGCGGAGAGCAGATCACATTGGGTTTCTTCAGCAGGAGCTCCTGCGGTAGCTTCATTCCCAGAGATGTCCCCGCAGGCTGGCTTTTGGGGTCGCACACTAAGGCATGCCCCTCTCCCAAAGGGCTCTGAAGGCATTTCTGTGCCCTATCTGCTCCCACCCCATCTCGACAGAATTGTGCTATTGTGGCTCCCTTCAGAAGCCTGCCCGTGGTGCCCGTGCAGCTGCAGGACTGCAGATGCCCCTGGGATTAAAAGGAATGTGACGTGCCCAGGATAATCTTCGTAGGAGAGGCTGAAGGAACTCACTTCTTTTCAAGAAGAAACACCCATCTCTTTCTTCCCGCTCTTTCCACAGGCTGTAACTGTGCCTGTCCCTTCCCTGGGAAAATCCAGGTTGCTTTGACTTAAGTAAACAACAAGTCCAGCACCCCCTTGTCCCTTGGACATTTGGGGAAGGATCATTTTCCATTTCCCAAACCCCTTTGACTCAGCTCCTGTTCAGGTTGTAGAGGATTTCCCTGCTTTTTTTCCCCTTGCTGTGCTGAACAGGAACAGGATCAGGCCTATGGTACGATACTATGATATTTCTTGTGCTTTCTGCTCTAATGCACGTTTTCTTCCTCCTGTGAAATGAAGTCAGAATTACCAAGGCCAGCTACAAGGGAGTTCTGGGCTAGGTAAAAATACTGCATGGGAGCAGTTAGCAGGTTATTAGCTCGGGGCTGCCTGTAAAGATGTATGGAGGGGACCATCTCTGCAAAGGAGGCTGACATGTTTAGTGACACAAGGTGGCTTGACTGTTAGCTTCTTTTTTTTTCTCTCTAAATGACAAGACAAAGCCACCTCTGCTCTCCTCCAACTCCCCTCACCCACCCAGCCACCCCCTTCCCCCTAGATGCTTGGTGTTTCTTCTTTTTAGAGGGAAAGGAAAAAAAAAAAAGAAAGGGAGAGAGACATTTTCTTTCACACAAGCCCTCAGAATTACAGTTCATGAACTATTCAGTAAACTGACCGGCATGAACCTCCCTTCAACGGCCTAATCTAAGGGGTGGATCTATGTGTTTTGTTGCTTGTCAAAAACAATCACTGCTCGGCCCATTACATTTACAGCACGTCGTCCTTTAATTGGTGTAACACACTGAGGGCTGAAAGGAAGAAAGTCCTACAAAAGCCCCCGAGTGAATGAACCCTGACTCACACAAAAATACTCTTCAGAAGTTCAGAGCTGGGCACTAACAAGGGAGGTAGAGAGTTAGTTTGAAAAGGGGTTAAGTTCAGAAATGTGCCACCTTGAAGACCCTCCCATCAAAGCCATGATAGCATTGACAAGATGCAGGGG
>VZSC01016614.1:8372-19463 GCA_013398225.1 Steatornis caripensis | reverse complement strand
GCTGCTGCCCCGCCGCGGCTGGGGCGCTGCCGAAAGCCAAGGCTGAATGGCGTTAGCGGCACACGGGTGCTGCCCGCGCGCTAGGAGCCGGGGTGCCCTCAGGCCACGCACGCCACGCTGCGCGTCCGACCCCAGGCTGCAGTAGCCGAACTTCTACAGAGCCTTTTCCTGCTCCTGCCCCGAGCCATCGCTGGTTTTTAAAGCGTAAACCCCTGCCTTGACGGGGGCAGCTGCGCCCGGCTGACCTGGCCAACACCGCCGGCTCGCTGCGCGTCTCACGTAGCGTGGTTGCTCCTGGCCAACACCGCAGCGTGGCTGCTCCCCCGGAGCAGCAGCGGGCCCCGTGGCCACGCCGGGCGCAGGCAGCCATCCTCGCGCGCTCCGACACGAGCCCCTTGCCTGAAAGCGCTCAGGGTGCCGAGAGGAGGAAACCAGGGCTGGATAAAATAGGGACGTTTTTATGTTTCAGGTTTTCTGTGTTCATGAAGGCAAAGATTCGTGCGGCTGAGCCTGAAGACAAACGGCTTCAAAGAGCAATTTTAATTGAAATGATAATGATGCAAGTTTTGCGACCGAAATTGAAATACCCACTGCAAGTCTTCCCTCCTCCCGCGGAGCATGTCCAAGAAGGGCAACACCAAAAGTCAGGCGCCTTCGGTGAGAGCCCTTTGGCCTCTGCCTACGAGTGGCGGCCGTTTCCTCACTCCGGGGATTTCTCTGTAAAAACCGGGAGCAGAGCCCCGTGGCAGCTGCCTCCCCCGGGCAGGGTCCCGGGGCTGCAGAGCACCTCGAGGGTTTCGGGCATTGGTTTCCTTTTCCTGTCAAAGCCCCAAACAAAAGGCAGGGGTGAGGAGGTGGAAGGCAAGCCTTCGTCTCCCCCGGGAGAGGAGCAAGACAGCGGGGAGGCGCAGGGGCGGGCACGCCTGAGCACGGGGAAGCAATCCCGAGCGGAACAGCTCTCGTCTGGTTTTGATGGATAACCGCCAAAACCAGCGACGATTGCTTTTCGGCACGCTGGCGCCTGGGGAGTTGCGACTTTTTTTCTAATGAAAACAAAACCGACGGGTGCAGCCGATGGCAGCACACGTGGGCAGGCGCCGATCCGGTGCGGGGGCAGGCAGGGGATGCTGCCGGGGCGGAGGAAGGCGTTCGGGCAGGCTGTGCCGCTGCCGGCGCTCGGGGAGCCTGGCTGGGAAACGGCACGGATGCCACCGGACCGACCTGCGCTCCCGCAGCGCTGTGACTTCTGCGGCCACGTCAGGGGCTGACAGCGCCGTGCTCCTGTGCGGTGCAGCGGGTGGGTGACATCAGCGAGCCTTGCCTGGGCAAAGACCATCAAAACCAAAACCAAACCCAAAGAAACCCTCTCGGTTCCAAAACGTCATGTTGACGGCACATTCCCATGCAGCCCGTGACCGTGCCCAGAGCCACGACCGGATGAGGCCGTGCGTAACTCTTATTACCGGGCACCACGCGTTTCTTGTTGCGCTACAAAGCCGGGGAAGAGCAAAGCGGCATCCGACGGCAGGCCGTCACGGGGACACGTGTCTTTTATTAAGAGCTAAGCAGAAGAACGGAAACGCATCTCGGTGGAGGCGCAGTTTTCCCACCCGGGGAGCAGAGGGAGGGCTGTGCCGCGGGGTCCGCACCGGCGAGGCAGAGGCAGAGGGTCTGCGCGGCGCTGTAACGGGGACCCCTCCGCTCTGTGCCGGCGGCGGGTTGTGCTGCCCTCGGATGCAGCTCAGTGCTGAGCTGCCTGAGCGGGATGCTCCGGGATGCTGCCCCAGGGCTGGGTGCGCTCCCAGCAGGGTGCGGGGGAGCCCCGAGGCCGTGCCCCCCCGCTGCACCGCTGCTGGCTCCCGGCAGGAGCACGGGGACGCGGGGGGTGAAAAGCTCCTCCGCTCCCCAAACAGAAAACAAATGCTGGTTCCCCTCTCCTCGGCATTAATCCCTGTCCCTCCTGGGAAATTATGCCACGATAAATCTTTATTTCTCATGATGGCCTGCCAGCTTTAATAATGGTTTTGCGGGGGCCAGCAGAAGCTGGTGAGCGGGAGCTGGAGCGCAGGCGGGAGGATGCCCTGCTCCCCTGCAAACACCGACACCTCGGGACTGATTCAGCCTCCTTCCCCAAGCCCTGTTTGTCCAGCGGCCGCGTAGGGCCCAGTGAGCAGCTGTCTCCCCAGTAAATTTAGCCTCCTAATCGTCAAGCATCCATGGTTTTCGGGCATTTATTTGCTACCCAAATGGAACTGGATGGCGAGACATGTAGGTCTTCAGACCCTCCTTACGCCAGATCGCCCGCCTCGCTCTTGCACCTGCGAATGCGGGCAGAAGAGCCGGTCCCCACGGGGCGTGCTCCTGGGCCCTGCCCCGAGCCGGCCGCATCCTGCACGTGGAGCTGGCACGGCACGGCTGGGCAGCGCCGAGGGACAGCGGCTGCCCGGGGTCCCGCCGCCGACAGCAGGACGCTGTGCCGTGTGACGCAGCAGAGCCTGCGCCCCGCTCCGCTGGCGCCCGCAAGGAAAACGCGTTGCGTTGCAGCACCTCGAGAGGGCTGGCTGGTCGCTTCGTGTGCCTGACTGTGCGCATGCTGTGGTGCCGGGGAGTTTTCTGGTTTTCTAACTCGATACAAACCGCTTGTGGAGCTGCGCAGAAGAAAAATGGAATTTGTTCTTAGTTCCCACAGTATCCGACTGGTGAATGTGAATAATTGTGTTTCCCGTATTTGTGGAAGTAACTGAATGGCCAAATCCAATTACTCCTGGAATTTCTGCTGCAATGCGGAGACTAGCGTGAGCCCCCGGTGGGTTTTCTCCGAACCGGGGTGGCAGAGGCTCCTGGTGAGCCCCGGGATGCTCAAGAGCCGTCGGGCTGCCCTCCTGCTCCTCTCCGAGGAGGAGGAGGGGGTTGAGAACGTGCGTTTGTGCCCAATGACAACGTGACCTACAGACGAGGAGAGAAGACCCAGTGCATCTCATCCCGCGGGCCGTGAGAGCCGGCGCACAGCGCTGCCGCGCATCCCCTCGCCGAGCAGCCCACGAGCGGGTGCCGGGCCGGCAGGGTCCGCACCTGCTTCCCGCCTGCCCACGGGCGTTTCTCGGGGAAACGCTGCCAAATAACCGCCAAAATGGCGATGCCGGCCCTGTGACCACGCAGCCGCCCCTGCGATGCCCGTAACGGCTTAAAGCGGGTCCAGTAAGGGCGGGAGGAAAAGGCGCGCGGGGACCCCTCGGCTGACCCTCCAGCGGGGGCTGCTCCGCTCAGCCCGGCAGTCGGGGCGGCACCGCAGCTTTAGCAGGGGTGGGTGTCAAATGTTTTAGCAGGGAGTTACTATAGAAACTGTCTCAACTCTTCTTTCTGAGCAGCCTCGTTGCTACTAATAAATAGCCTCATTATTTTGCAAAAAGTGCTTTGGAAACCAGCAGCACCGCAGCTCGGGCCAATACAGAATTAATGATCGAAAATAGTGGGGCCATTTTTTTCCTGCACCGTAAAAAGCAGGGAGGCCGGGGCTTCCATTAGGGAGAGTTATGGCTCATTTCTCCGCTTTTGCTGTATTTATGTTTAATGTATTCGAAAGTTATTTCAGCCACTATCACAAATTACTAATTCCCACATTACCTTAAACGTCTGTGAACAGGAATGGCTCCTGCCTATTACACCAACCCAGTAAGTTACGCGGCGGCAGGGACGCGGCCCGGGAGCAGCCCAGGGCTCCAGCGGTCCCGGCGCCCCCCGCGCCCGCCCACGCGGCTCGCTTGGGCGATACTCCCGGGGGCTGCGGGGCTGCCGCCCCGACCGATGCCGGGGGATCCCCAGTGCCCACGGCGACGGCAGCCCTCATTGCCATGACGAATTTCTCCCTTCTCCGCTGCCCCAGCGGTCGCAGCCGCCTCCGCCTCTCTGCCCAGCTACTTAAAACACGCAGTTCACGTTTTGTTTCAGACGCGCTCTCCCCGGCGCCCCAAGCAGCCCAGGAGGGGACAGCTGAAAATAATAACAGCAATCACACAACCCTCCAGGGAGAGGCTAAAACACACACTGCTCTTCACGTGTTAACGGGTCCGGTTGTTAACCACTTTTATCACCGTCTCTCCCAGCCGGCAGTGTGCCATCCACGCAGCGCGGTCACTGCGCCTGGGCTCAGGCACGCGCTGGAGCAAGTACAGGCTGTTAGGATCTGCGCTGGGGTCTTGGATGCTTGTGGGCGTCAGCGCTCTGATGGGCTCGACGTGGTCACCACCCCATCGTACGCACCCGACTCTCACTTAGCGACCCAGCTCCGTGCTGATCCCGTCAGTGCTGGAGACTCCCACAGCTTCCCCCAGCTCTGGGAGATCTTGTCTGACTCGGGCTCCGCGGGCTAGCTCACTTGTGCCATCTAAAAACCCTCCGGACCTGGATACCAAAAGCCGGGCCGTTCTGCTGGCGCAGCCGCGCTTCGCCCCGTTACAAACACGACCCGCGTTATCTCAACGGCGTGCAGTCGTACACGCGGTGCGGCCGTCGGTCACTCCTGTAAGCGAAAAGGGAGCGTTCGTAGAGAAAAGCTCCGCAGCCAGCTCCGAGCCCGCGTTCTCCCTGACAGACAGCCTGTCCTGGCGAAGGCTGCGTTTCGCTCTTTGCGTTTTGCACTGCCCTGCCCGCAGCCGACTGGCTTCTGCTCCGATGGGCGTGGGGATTCGTGGATCCGAGAGGCAAATATTGCCCAGGAGAAGCTGAGTTCAGTATTTACCTCAAGGGAGGACGGAAGCTGATGGCCCCCGCAATGAACCGCCAGCACGCGTACGGCACTGCTGTGCGCCTTCCCCTGCGGCGTCTGCAGGCGTCCCGTCCGTGCTACCGGTGTGCAAGACCTTTCGCGGGCACAGAGTTCTCTCTCCTCTGCCCAGGAAAAGCCAGACGTCGCTGTTTATATGCTCATGCCATGTCTCTATATGTAGGCATTTTTGTAAAGAGCTGAAAGCAAACTAGAATTGATCACACTGGTTTGCCCCTGGCATGAATCACCACATACAAATAGGAAATGCTGCTCTCCCTGGCTCTTCTTGGAGATCACGTTAATGACTTTCCGTGGTGCAGACCCAACATCTCGATGGGAGGCAGCCAGGCATCGGAGAAAATGATGGGGAATATAATGAATCGTTTGTCTTCCCTGTAGAAGGAAGAGTGGCAGTGCAAAAACAGACCCTTAACTCTTCAACAGCCTGCTGGTGCTGCTGCTGCTCGTGCTGCTGGCGTTCCCAGGGTCTCTGACGGGCAAGCAGAAGGGGGAGAAGGAGCACAGGAGACAGGCGACAGAGGACATCACCACGCTGGCATCTTTTCAGTGTTTAAAATGGACGCAGGCTTGCTCTCCAGAACAGCCCGGGTGTCAGCAATTGCTTATTTTGCTGCCGACTATATAGGACCGCCTAGGGAAAAGGGTTTAACGTTCTTGATAACGGCAACAGAGTGGATTTGGCTTCGCGTGCAGCATCCTTCGCCTGAGGTCCTGGGGACACTGGAGGCACCTGGAGAGCTACGCCACCAGCATGGGCCGGCGGTGGAAGAAGCTGCATCTGCTGGAAGACAGCTGAGAAATCGGGGCGAGGAAAGCCGCCCCAGTCCCTGCCCTTTCCCGGGGGTGCTCTCGGACGGCGCCGCTGCCTGTCCCCGGCGTGGCTCTGGGAAGGCGCTGCCTGATGCAACAGCTTCGTCACCCAACCTTTGGGCTCCATCGCCCCCCACGGGACGCCCCGCCGGGACGTCCCCGCTTGCTGCTGCCCGGGGCCGAGCTGCCCGCCCTGCCGCCTCCCGGCTCTGCTGCCAAACCGAGCACACGGGGCAGGTTCGGCAACGCCAGCCACAGCTTTAGCGCCTCCGGCACGTGGGTCGGGTCGTTGCCCCCGCCGCCACANGCTTCGTCACCCAACCTTTGGGCTCCATCGCCCCCCACGGGACGCCCCGCCGGGACGTCCCCGCTTGCTGCTGCCCGGGGCCGAGCTGCCCGCCCTGCCGCCTCCCGGCTCTGCTGCCAAACCGAGCACACGGGGCAGGTTCGGCAACGCCAGCCACAGCTTTAGCGCCTCGGGCACGTGGGTCGGGTCGTTGCCCCCGCCGCCGCGGCTGAGCTTTCACAGCCACGGGAAATCCCCACTGAAGCCAGTGGTCAGCCAGGATCCCCGCACGCCCCTTCAGTTCCAGCGGCCACAGGCGCTCCTGGGGTTTTGTGCCCTTCCACGCTCTGGCGTGAGCAGCGGGACGCCGAGCCATCGCCGCCTCCTGCGAGCTGTATTGCCGCCTCATAATCGATACCGCTGCCAACAACGATGCCAATAACTTTAATTCTTGATAAACGGCAGGCATAAAACTGAGCTATTGTGTTCCTAAAATAAATTTAATTAAGGGTGAACAGAAGGGATTCATCACTTGGCAGCGCAGCCGTTAAAGTCGCTGGTCGTCCAACGCCATCGATAGCCTTCCAGCTCCTGCCGCAGCTCGTGCTGGTAACGGCGGCTCCCTGGGCGCGCGCTGCGCCGGTGCCCGCTCCCTAAAACCAGCCCAGTCCCATCACGGCTCAGCGCCTCTCGCTGCTGTACCAAGCAGGTCTGCAGCCCCCCCAGCACCCCAGCACCCTGCGTCAGGGCACATCCCAGTGCTGGGGCCTCGGGGTCCCCAGCCCGGGTCAGTCCCCTGAACGCGCACAGACGGGATTTCTGCCTTTGCCGAGTTTTTTATTACGGGCAGCCCTCTCGCTGGGACAGACGCTTATTTATGGCTCATTATTTTCCTTAACGCATCTGTGACATCATCAGGGTTTCCTCTGCACGCACAGGAAGGTTTTCTTCATTAGTTCTTAGGTTTCAGCCCCCGAAGAGCGAATTAGGGGACATGAATATGCAAATCTAATGCTTCTAAACTGATAGCACCAGAGCTTCCTCCCGAGGGGATCAAAGCTGCGGTGACATTTGGCTCCCGACTCTTTGCGTTCTGGGCGCGGGGGTTCGGACTGTCCTTAATTCGGTTTTTCGCACTGGAGACAAGACAAAAACAAAACTTCCGCAGAACTTTGTCTTTTTGCTTGCTTGCTTGGGTTTGGGTTGGGATTTTTTAAGCAGTACTTGCAGCGTGCTGACGAAGCCGGGCAGCTTTCCGGCGGAGGGGCTGAGGCTTTCGCAGCCCACGCTCGGGTGCCGTCGGAGCCGTGCTCGGCCCGGTGCCCATCTGACGTCGCGGAGCGCAGTGACATGAGCACGAGCACCTCGGCGAGATGGTTTAGCACGAGGGACGGCTTGCGGGTGTGCTGGACGGCAGAACTGGCCGGGGCATCCCACGCAGGATGAGACCCCTGAGAAACGCCAGCGCCTGACGTGAGGGGCTCCTCTTGAAACACAAAGCAATTGTGCCGACTCCAGGGAGGGTGCTCGGGCTCCCCGGCCAAGGGTTTCACGCAGCGTACGTCAGCAGTGGCCTCTTACCTCCTGCCAGCGCCGGCACAAACACCCGGTGTCAGGGACCGGCGCGTACCCCCCGAGCGAGGGGGCAGGATCCGTCCCGAGGCACCGCTGCAGGGCGGTGTGCGCCGGCTGCCCCCCATCCCCGCCGGCCAGCGGTGCCCCCTCAGCCGGCAGCAGCAATGGCAGATGTAAGCACAGCGATCACACCAGGACACCCAGAGGGTGACAAACGAGGGAACGGCGTCAGGAGGGGAAGGGGAAAGAAAAGAGGAAGGTTAAACGCTGCACGTCAGGCAAGAGGGATATTTTTAACAAATACTCCATTAACTGCCAGCAGGATTCGATATTTTTTTTTCTTCGCGTGCAAAACGCTCGGGGAGCTTCAAATGGTGCTTGGCGGCAGCTTGGCTCCTCCGCTCCCATCTGTGCAATGCTGCGTTCAAATTAACAGCTACGCCAGAGCAGCCCCCGCCACGACACCCCCCCGGCTCCCCCCACAGCCTCCCCTCTGCCGGGGCTCTCGGCTCTGCTCCACTGGCTTTACGTGTCCTCTGCGCCCGCCTTGCGCAGAGCGCGCGGGGACGGGGAGGAGGAAGCCAGCCCCGCCACGGCGTCACGGCTTTACGAGCGAAAAGCATCCCCGTAACAAGGGAAAGGCACGCTCTGCACGCTGGCCTGGCCGTGAGCGAGGTCAGCGCCACCGGGACGGGCACCAGCGCGGCTACCGTGAGCAGTCAGGATTCGTATCTCCTCCGGACAGGAGGGCTCCAAAGCGAGCGCAAGAAGTGAAACGCGTCCCGCTGCAGCTCACCAGCACCCGGGGCAGCCGAGGGGCGCGGGGGGCAGCGGTGGGGTGGTGGGGCTGCGCTTGGGAACGGGAAGGGAACCAGGGATGGACGGAGCGCTGGGTCTGGGGGGCGTTTCTGAGCACCAGAAAAAGAGGCGGCCATTTACCAAACCTCTTTTATCTAAACTATGTGGCACTTCAGAAGATTGAAGATCCCACGGGCGCCAGCAGCCCCCAGGTTATCAGTCTCCAGGAGGAAAGACGAGCTCACAGGAGCTGCGCCACAGACGTTTGCAGAGCATCGGCGGTAACGGATTTCATCATTCTTTGCTGCGGACTGGAATAAAACAAACTTTCCACGCGGAAGGCGAGCCGATATTTCACGGGAAACGGGCATTTGTGGAATCGCCAGGCCAGCCAGCACGAACCCTCGGGGCGGGACGCGGCAAACCTCCGGAGGAGCGTTGCAAACGCACGAGGCTTCTGCGCGTGTTCAGAGTCAACACCCGAGGACGGCGAAGCGCCTGCGGGACCCAGACCGCTCCTGGCATCGACGTGCGCCGTCACGCAGGGTTTCTGCTGGCAGATGCGCGGGCCCCAGTGCCTCTTCCCTGCCTCGTAGCGATCCTTATCGCGACGCGCATCCCTTCTCGCAGAGTTCATCCCGGCTTTCGAGGTCGGAGCCACACGCTCCCGGCGGATCTGCGGCGATGGGCGCGCAGACAGAAGATTCCCCGTGCTCCCCGGGAGCGTCCCGGGAAGATTCCCCACCTCCCCGCAGCACCCTCCAGGCCCCCGGCCACCCCGGCACTGCCGCTGCAGGCAGCTCTGCGCACGGCGCCTTCCCTCCCCTCCCCGCCTGCGCGCGTTAGCAACGCACTGCAAATGAAAGCTAGCGCGGCGCGCTCTTTTTATATCTAAGCGCAGCAGGGAGAATTATAGCTGCTCCGAAACATTTGTGCTTTCTCCGGGTGGCTTTCGGGGGCCCTCGCAGTCAGCGACTGCAGAGGTGAGGCAGCGAGGCGGGCTGACGCTTACTTGGATAAAAGATGACGAGTCCCTGGCCGGAAGGCGACCACGTGCCGATCCACCTTCCTCACTTGGTAGAATTAAACGCACGAAGCCCCATCTATTGCAGGGGCATCGATAAAACCGCGGTGCCAAGAAGAGAAGCGTTCCCGCCTGCCGCACGCGAGCCGGGCTGCAGCCGATGAAACCTGCAGCGCCTCGGTTTCCAACGACGCGCGAGCCCGCTGCGTTTTCATCCCTGCAGCTGACCGCGGGGCCCCTGGTAACGCGGCCCACGGCCACGGCCGGCAGACAAACGTGCCAGGCCCAAGAAAGCGCCGGTGCCAGCGGGGCTCGGCTGGCAGAGAGGGCTCTGCAGCATCGCACCCCTGTGGGGCATCTCCATCCCGGGGCACCGCCTAGGCAGATCATCGGTAAATATTGGGAACCGGGCGGGGGGACGGTAAGGAACTGCGATAAACTCCCCGCCTGAAGCAGCCGTTAGTCCAGGTACCGCCACGCAGGGCTGTGAACGCCCTTGGCTGGCTCCGGTGCCAGCCCAGCCTCTGCTAATAAGTAATTAGGAGATAATTAACATTTGTAGCGTACAGTGGGAAACATCTGGGCCTGATAATGTATGAGGAGCCTTCGAGGGTGATTAACGAGGTCCGGAGGAAGGAGAGCTGCCGGTGGGCTCGGCAGAGCATCGTGCCCCTGGGGACGGGCTGGGACAGCACAGGGGGACGGGGACGGGCACGGGGATGGAGACGGGGATGGGGACGAAGGGGGCGGAAATGGGGATGGGGACACCTCTTCCCACCCTCCTCCCAAGCAAGGGCGCGAGCGCAGCATCGTCCTCCCGGGAAGAGGGTTTCTCCGTCAGGAGCTGATCGCTCCGAAGCGACCCAGGCTCGGAGGAAAAACAGAGGGCACTCGGTGGAGCTGGAATTTATTTCGAATGACTCCTACTTAATGAAGTACTTCATTTGCATAACCTTGTGCAGTTACTCACCCCTGTCATCACGAAATCCAGCCATGTGCAAACAGTTAGCAAAAATAACACACATAACTCAAACTTAGGTTTGTTGTAAAAACGGTTTTACACGACGCGGCTAACGGGGCCCGACGCACCGCCCAGAACCGTCTTTCCTTCCCCTTTAAGGAGGGGAATAAATCCCCCCATTGATTTCTGGGGAAACTACTTCGGGTTTTGCTCGGGTCCATCCCTTCGGCAGATTCCCCTTTCTGGTTGCTCCGCACACATTTATCGCCCTGTAAATTCACAGAAGGTGAAGCCGAGGGCTCCTGAAGGTCTGATGTAACCTCAATAAACCTCCCCCTTGCACTTGTGTCCAGGGCTCTCCAGGCTTTTAACCGGCAGCATGTGTGTCGAATAGTGAAGCAGCCAAAAATACACACGTGCGCGCACACGGAGATATTTTTAGGGCTGCTCCGACCTTCCGCAGCTTGCCGCTGCCCTGCCCGTGTGACACCAGGAGAAATACCCCCGGTGACACTCGGCGGCCACTTGCAAGCAGCCTGCCAGCCAGCAGCTCCGCGCCGCGCCACGCGGGCTCGTCGGCTTTCGGAGCAGCCAGGAGGGTTTGGCGCTGCGGGATGCTCGGCAAACCCAGCTGACAGTTCCCAGCGCGGCATTAACCAAGGTGCGGTCGAGTGACAAAGGGAACTCCAGAGGCGCTGGGGGAGAGGCCGGAGCATCCCCAAGGAGGGCGACTCCGAGGTCCGTCGGATCCTGCCCTGCTTTTTGCTTTTCTCACCCGTGCTGGAGCGATGCCTAAAACCGCGGCGGCGGCGGCAGCAGCCTGTCCCGGGGCTGCAGCGCGTGGCTCCACG
>VZSC01016613.1:232500-247512 GCA_013398225.1 Steatornis caripensis | reverse complement strand
AAATTCCCAAAATACTACAAAATTCACATACAATTAAATTCTAAAGGAGCTTTAATTAAAAAGTAATGCCAGCAAATCTATTCCTCTGCCAAACTCAAGTACTGAAAACATATACATTTTTGATACAGCAATAGATTTAGAAACAAAAATATGCAGGAAATACTGACATTGCAAATCTTGGTTACTTCCAAATCTGGGTTAATCATTGCATTTGAATGATCTGTAGATTTATATAAAAAAAAAAAAACAAACAAAAAATCCAGAAGTGAAAAAAACCCCTTGAATCATTTCAAGCCGTTTTCTTTTGCTCTGTTTTTCTAATTTTACATGTTGAAATTATAATTTCAGAATAATAACTGAAAAAGAAAGTTCAGAATCATCGAATTCAAAATCCCAGCAGGTCTCTACCCAATGTAGCACATCCCTACATAACTTTTAACTTTCAACAAAGGTAGTTTCTATAAATGTTATTTATAAAAGGAAAATGTTTTCTTATCGGAGGAAAACAGCCTGCAAGAGGTCAGAAAACACTGAGTTCACCCAGCCATCTGCCCCTTAATGAGATCAGCTATACCATGTCACTTTAACTCCTGTTTTCCTGTTAGAGGTCTTTTGGAACAGGTTAAATAATCTGTTCTAGTACTTCATCACCCTGACAGGAAATTTTTCCTGTTGTCTGAACTAGATTTTTTTCTTTCATGATGAAGTTTAACTTTTAATTTATGTCTTGAATCCGTCATAAACCTGGAAGACTAGTTTCTTCCCATCCTTTTTGCAGAATTATTCTCCTATTTGGCATCAAATATCCCCATCTCTTGTCTTAGATTCTTCAGCTTAAATAGCTGCAGTTTCTTTCACTCTTTCTGCAGATGTCATATTACTTAGACAACTAAATCATTCTTATTTGAAATGTTTACAGCATTTCTATTATCATGTTTTTAACCCCTTGGACTATACTTCTAAAATACAGATAGATCAGAATCACCATCATCTAGTTTATAGTTTATTGTTTTTCTGATTTGTTTTGAGCACAAGCATGAAGTCTCTTCTCAGCAAAACACTTGAATTTTGGTCATCTGGAGCATAATTTCTTCACTGTCGTGTCCTCCAGCGTCAGGATATTTGTTATCATAAAACAGCTCTTTTTATGAAATACACACTTGAAGAATATGAAATTAGAACCAGGGCGTACTCCTAGTTAAGTCAGTGATAAAAAGCCTGTAGGAATTCAGCAGAAGGAGAAACAAGCCTTTACAGCGCAGCAGGTCAGCAATTTCTGTTGACTGTAATGGGCTTCAGGTAGAGTCTGTAGACAAAGATTTAAAGAAAAGTGTATAATATGTTAGGACACTAGTAATGGCACAAAACATTTCATTTCAATAACTCTAATGTTAAAAAAAAAAAAAAAAAGACAGATACTGTTTCTTTGTAAGAAAATAAAAATTGCTGTCCCACCCAAGATAACAGTAGGAAGTTTACTTCTTAGCTAAGAGTGCATATAAGGTGCCTGGTATATACGCTTTATAGAGACTCTTTGCCTGCAAGTTATTCCAATCTCTTTTTGTTACAATTCACCGTTATATGCCTATCCTCTTCCTGACTCCAATCTTCAGATACCCAAGCTCAGTAGCAAGTACTTTGTCTCATGAGTTACAGTGAATCTTGAGATATCTGCTGTTTTATTCACAGTCCTGACTGCAAAAGACAAGTAATCATAGATTCCATACTCAGATATATAACACAGGAAAACTAGTTGAAATATGTGCTTTAAATGATCCCTACAGTCTTAAAATGAACGTAAAAAGAATGGCTTAGATCGTAGTTACACAGTAATGATGCAAGATGTTGCAGCTTCTGGGGAACACAGTGTGTGCTTTCTTTTTTTTTAATTAACATTTTGAATTTGCAGTATTGAGTGATACACCATCTGACAAAAAGGATTGTTTATGCTCGTAGGTCCTATAAAGACCCAAATGAAGTCCTGACCTAGTGAAGGAAATAATTGCAACCTTACCACTGATTTATACAAGAGCTAGATCTCACTCTGTTCTGTTGCTGTGCACAGTTAGTCTGAAGTATTATTAAACCCATAACTTCAATTTTTGTATTTTCTGGGTTTTGATGGATTTATTGCAGAATATTACACAACAGCAAAGTCAAATATTCAGCATGATGCATAGGATGAGACAATAAAGGAAAAATAGAGTTTTGTTCCTTTGTAGAAAGAACTTGTTTCTTACTTGTTAGTGCATTTCTTCTAAGTGACAAACAGGAAAGACTGGCAGGCTCAAATTAGAGGTTAAGCAAAGGGTAGCTAAGAAGAACAAGAACCAACTACCTTTGTTTAAAAATAGAATGAACCTAGCAACCTGAGGGAATTGAAATGAAGCAGATTATACGGAAATTTGGAAGGTTCTTTTATTACAGTTAAAACACAGAAGAAATTAAAAAAGTGCCTGCTTTACAAGGTTCCAGTCCTGCTTTCAGCCAAGCAGAAAAGCTAGTGGTGTCAAACCAATTAACATTAAAATGAAACTTGAAGGCAAACAGAGATTGTCCATTCCATGATATCCTTTTTGTGTGTGCATCTTATAGCGATTTAAATTTACAAAACTTTATAGGATGCATTCTTTCCCTACAAGATAGTCAGTTAAAAGGTTAATGTACGCTAGGATTTTAGAATTAAAGGAAAACTAAACAACCTTTTCATTTCAATTAACTGCAAGGGTTTGTTTGTTATTCAAATTAGACTATCCGCTTCAGATTCTCTTTTTCATTTGCAAGCTGCTTTTGATTGAATGCTGACATCCGAGGAGGATGTATTTCAAGTACTAATCGGGGGGGGGGGGGGGGGGTTGGAGGGTGAAATGGGTGGATACTGCCATAGGATAAATAGGAACTTCACAGAGCACTGCATGCAGTTACAAGATGTTAAGGTGAGTTGGACTTGTTCAATTTATGGTTTGCATGTACCCATCAGTTCTGCTTTTAGTAAAGACTACTTAGATTCCACGGTGAGAACTAGTGTTGATTGTAAATAATAATATTCATTGTGGCTCAGCTTAGCAAATTATCTTTTGAAATTGGTAATTTCTACATACAGTCAAACAACAGAATTCTTTTCTATGGAAAATTGCTTTTTTTGATGAAAATCCTGAAGCTTTCATTACCCGACAAAAATTGAAAGTTTGAGAAGAACAGGCGCTGTAGGCATGTGTTTAGTGAAAATACAATTTTCTGTCCAAAAAAATTCATGGAAAACACTTGGCAGACCGTAATAATTTCTTTCTTGCGTTGTACATAGCTTTTCCTTCCTGTGACACATCACCGAGAAAGTTGTATAAAGATAGAATCTGGAGTACTCAGACTCACGTAATGTGTCTTGGTCTTGTTCAGGATGAGGTGTAGTAGACAGCTTTCAGTAGTTCACAACTTCTGGAAAAATACAACCAATGGCCAAAAATGATTTTTTTTCTCTTAAACAAGTATGGAGTCTCCTTTAACACTGATGACTTCTGGGGACATGGGAGACATAATAACTCTGAAATGGTTTCCCATGCTCTAAAACGCTAAATGATGACATGCGGTTTCTCGTTTAGTAAATGTGGGCTTGGTAAAGGTCTCCTGAAGCATTCTACAAAATTACTTTCTATGGATGGGCAGGTCAGCAACTAAAGGGATTTGAGCTGGCAGTCATCAATGCGCTAATGACAAAAAGCAGCTCATTTTCCATGTGCGTGGCTTGAATTGGTATGCAGGTAAAAATCAGATGGCTGAAAATGTCATTAGGAGAAGCAATCTGATCTGTGTGCTTGACTCCTGCTATTAAAAGTTTTACTCTTCATCAGTCTGCAGGTATTTGTTCTTGATCTGTTCAGAGTACAGAAGCTACTGTTTCTCATTTATACTTATCTATAACTATTTGTTCCTGATCTAAACTTTGTAACTTTATTTATCATGACCTTTGGTATGGAGGACCTTAATGCATTAGGTCTGAGGTAGTCCTTGAAAATCGCTCAAAAACCACAGAGATCTGTGCCCTGACTGTTAAATAATGATTTATTTCTTCTCTGCTGAATTTGGGGGTTTTTACTATTTTCCTTTATGTGCAGATCAGGGCACTATTATTGACCAACAGGAAAAAAAGAAAAAATAAATAATCACATGAAGTTAAATGGTATTGCCATTTTTCATATAAACATCCAGTTACTTTAGTAGGTAGCAAGTATGAGCTCGAAGTCAACCATACCAACAATAAGCAAGATGATCTGTTAACAACATATGACAGTGACACATTAGCAACAGTTAGAAATAAGCTGGAAGGTTGGTCAATTGCTATATATTTTATTTATGCTAATTTCAATGAATTTGATTTTAAAAGAATCAGAGTATGTATCTCAATGGCCTTCTGCAGCGATAGAAGCCACAGGTTTCCTGGTGACTTCAGAAAAAACAACTCCTTGTACTCTAAGTTTAATGTAAATATAGAGGCAATATACTTTTTTCAGAGCTGATGTCAGGAAAACCTTGACTGGAAGGACTCAAGATGCAGTTATATGCTTTATTTTTTTTTTCTCCAAAAAAAAAAAGTCAAAGATGTTATCCATCAAATGAACCAAATTCTGCTCTTTCATGCTAGGACAGTACTTGCAGTGATACCAAAGTGAAGTATATGATCATATCTAACAAGAAGATAAGAAATGTTTTATTCTTGCACACAATGGACCTGTTCTGCCAGAGGAGCCAAAACAGGAGCTGAAGGCAAAGTTGAGCACATTGAAATGTATGAAAACCTTTCATATCCATCTTCACTATAACAAAAGTTTATCCAAGTGATTGAGGCTCATTTCTGAGAAGAGGTGCTGCATCAGCATCTGCTTTCCTCTTAAGAAAGGGATTCACTTTTACTCCACACTGACATTAATTTAAGGAATATTATCCAAACTTTCCTTTTAGTTCTTTCCTTATATACCATTAGTCAATGCAATTAAACATGTGGCACACTAAAAGTCAGTAATGTCCCATAATAGAGTGTAAGTAGCAATAACTCTATATGTAAAATGAAGTATAAATCCAACAATGCATTGAGGAGACAATGTCCAGTGCAAGCCCCCCAGCAGTCGTGTTTTCATTCTACACTGGAGTCCTGACACTAAAACAATTCATAACATATGAAATGCATGATCAGTTTAGTTTCCCTTAGTGTTGGTTTAATTGCTGCCATTCTTGGGGGGAAAAAAAACCAAAACCAAGCAACCAACAAAAATTGGTATTAAAGAAAGAATAGACAGAGTCAGAACTGACATCTGAAATATAGATTTTGTTTAAGCCCAAAACCTGACTTGAATTGTACACCTAAAATCAAGGACTAGCACTTTTCTGTGCTCCTGCTTCATGTATAGAGAGGAATGAATATAGACTAATCTAAATTGTAATTTCATAGGTTGTTTATACTGCATAAATAAGGTACAGGAGCTCTTTGAAAGGCAAGTTGAACTAAAAGGTCTCTGTATTGAATCCTAAATTACGTATATTCAGTTTTTTCAATTGTGTTCTGTTTTCAGAATCATTGGTGATTTTGTTAAATCACTGATGTACTTGTTAAATTTTAAAGAAAATGTAATATTGCATGATAATAGTACTGGCTACCCTTAGACTCTCTCCTTGAGTCTAAATGTTTGTAGCTGAATACAAAATACAAAAACTATCTTTGCTGAACCCAAACAATTCCAGTGAATTCTTGTTTGAACTCTATCAGCCATGATGATACACTATATTTCTAATGAAGCAAGGCCACTTAATAACACTGCAAGGACACATTTCATAGTGTGTAACAGTTTTTACTGTATATGTGATTTCACATGTCATTAGCCAGACTTGTTAAATGTGTTCCAAGTAGCTTATAGGAAAAACACTAAAATGCTGAAACAAGATTATTAGCAAAATCAATATCACTGAATGGGCAATTATTTTATTTTTCTGTTTGCCGTTGGTAATTACTCTAGCAAGACTAGAAAAATGTAAGCTTAATATACTGTTCTGGATGTCTGTAGTGCTGAACCAAAAATCCCAGCCCTCACCAGAGGTGTAGGTTATACTATGTTGGGATTTAATTGAAGTTTTATTCAAGTTTCTGGGCACGACTACTCCTTTTTCAGGTAAGAATTTTTCATAAAAAGAAATTGTTTTATTAGCAAGACCTGAGCCTCAGGACCTTGCCCTTTAAGCAATAAACCATACTTTATTAAGCTTGTGCAAAGTTCCCCTTATCCTGCCTTATTTCCACCACATGACATCTCTGGCTTCATAATGAATTCACATAGAACAGATGTATAGCTCTAATATTTTTTGAAGAGCTCTCTTTTTGAACTATCTCTTTCCCGAACCCTAAATTTTACATTCCTAATTGTTCAACAGTATTACTTCATCAACAGATAGACAGTGTCCAATTCTTCTTCCACCTTTGCTTCTTCTCTAGCTCACCAGGAAAGACCCTTGACTGGGAGTAGTCGGAATACTTAAACTGTGAGCGTGACTCAACATTGCTCTCATTTTGTAAGAGTCTGAGGGTTTTATCCATCAAAGTAAGAGCTAATATGAGAATTGGGGTCCCTCAGAAAAAGGAGAGAGACCATATTCTGAAATAAGAACATACAGCTGTCGGGGGGTAGATCTGCAACTTCTCATTCTCATGATAGAGAATATAGGAAGGAAATAAAACCAGATGGACCTTTCATCGGAATTATCTGCCCTAAGGAAACACTTCTAGTCAGTATTTTCATCTGTCTGTCTTTGAGGAAAGCAGAATTGTATTCTGAGAGATTGTGGTTGTAGGAACTGGTGGGAGGAAGGTAGGTAGGTAAGTAACTGTTTTGGTGACTATCAATCGGGTTAAGATGATTTAGGAGATCTGCGGCAAGGAGGGAAAGCAAAGTTGTGTTTATGCCTTTTTGGTAGGTATTGTAATACACTAAGACCAGTGAAAAAAAAGTCGGGATTTTGACTGCAAATGCTTATAGCTATTTATCTGATTATGTTTATTCTTAGTTAGAAATGCTGACTTTAAAATTCTGATAATTATCTGTGAGCAAGGATTCAGTTTTATGATTGCATATGTGATACACAGTGCTAACATATTTTGCCCTTAGGTTACTGAAATACTATTATTTAGTGATTGTTTATGATCATTCACTCCTTACAGGTTTAGATATGTTAAGTCACTTGAATAATCTAGTTCTTTCTTTGATTTCAGGAAATCTGGAATATAAGTGGTTTTCCCATGTCTCCATTTGATATTAGTAATTTACTTAAGTAGTGAGGGAAGGACAAAAAAAAAAAAAGACTTTGAGAAACTTTGAAAGGGATGTTTACATGGTTATATCCCAGTCTTGCAAACAATTATATTCTCTCTTAACTTCATTCTTATGAGCAATCCTATTTTTATGCTTACAGACAAGAAATAAGATTAAGAGAATGTGTTATTACTTGCAAATTAAGGACTAGAAAGTTGTAAAAAGTTTTGTCTGTGTGTGTGTGAGCAGAAAAATATCTAGAAATAAAAGAAAGAAGGAAAGGGAGCTTTTCATCTTTTCATGTGCTTCATCTGGAGGAGTAAACTAAAAAATTGAAAAGTTTAGCAAAAAGCAAATCAGTTACTTTTGCAGTTTTCCATAGGAATAATGCTGTGGAACTCACTTGTGATGAAAACACAACCTCACCCAGCAAAAGTTTGACTAGCTTTGCTTCAAGATACAGTGTAAGACTTTTATCTTTATCAGAATGATTACAGAAAGTAAAAGACATACTGGTTTGAGTTTGGACATCTTGTAAAAAAATAGAATCCTAATATAGTCATATAAGACACGTATTCTCTTTTAGACTTTTGGGTATCGATAAGGAAACATGATGCAAAATTGTTTCTTCCTTTAGGAATGGTGCATCTCACGCAGGGTAGGTGTCTACTCTAATCATTCTGTCTTCTGTTGATACGGAGAGAAATAAATCTTGCTATCATTTAATTCAATCTATTCTGAAAAAACCTAGACTAGCTATGCTGAATTACTCCCTGAGCTTTTCTGTTTCTTTCTAATGACTACAGAGAAAGTCCAGAAATGAACTGTGAAGGGTCATGCTGTACATGTGCTGATTTACGCTTTGGATCTTGAATGGTCAGATAATAATCAGAGCTCATGCTTCTATAACTGGAAAGACGTAAGTCTTTTACTGGGCCTGTCTGCGAGCTTGAGACTTAAAACACCAGAGCATTTGACTTAAAATGTTGTCTTGCTAGTACTAGAAATATGACGAGCTGTGTGATACTTGCTTAGTGTTTCTCTTTGATTTTTTAACTGTGGTATTAATAGTAGGCATTTTTCACAGGTTCTACCCTTTTGCATGCTATTTGCATTTCTTTGACATGATTAAAAGAATAAGCAAAATGTCTTTGGACTGTAGCTGCTCACGCAAGTGTCCACTGACTCAGTTTCCAAATTGTTCATGGCATTTGAAATGTCCTAGGATATTCGGCTTTTCCTCCAGCTGCTACTGCAGAAGACTACAATTTCTTGCACATCCTGTTTTGTAATCTCTATGCTGATATATCAGGTACTCTAAGATGCTTTAAATAGTTTAGTTTTCAGTTTTACACACTAAATCAAGCCAAGCTGAGAGTCATATACTTATATATAGATGTCTAGATGTATGCTCCTGACTCTTTTGATTAGATCTTCATTGCATAACTTGGATCTTCATTTAGAGCACGAACACATGGCAGCTGATTTATCCCTGCAGAACTTCAGGTTGCTTTTCACTATCTGAGATATCCTTACGAGACCAGAAAGCATAAGACAGGACATACATACAGGAAAACTGCATCACTCCAGCGTGGAAAATAACAGCTTCTTAAACTGCGTAAGAAGCCTCTGTACAGGCAGCTGAATTAAAATTCTACCTGACAGGAAAACCCCTAAAGTCCACTCTGAATTTCTTGGTTTGCAATATTTCAAGAAGTCTTCAAGAGAAGAAAATTCAGGTGGGAAAGGCAACCCACTGGGTTTTATGGGACGTGATATAGTCCTGTCCAGTATGTTCTGGGAGGCTGTATCTTACTGTCACTTGGATGTTTAACATTAAGGAAATATTCAGTCATCTTGTTGGCAAGAATCGAAGGTTCTTTTGAAAAATATATGGTCAGTCTTTGGTGCAATTCAGTCACCTAGACATAAGTGTCTAGTTCTACCTAAGAGATCTACAAGCTTCCAAACATCTATCCATTTACTGTGGCAGCTGGATACCAGGTGGGACCCCCTTGGGCATCTCAAATGGCAATGTGGCTACACTCAGGAAAATGTATCACATCCTCTAGGTCTTCAGGTGAATAAAATTAGCATTAAAAGCAGTTAGAGACAGAGGATTTTTAATTCATTCTGTTTATCACTTATTATTTAAATATAGCTTAACAAGGTAAACAAAGCAGAATGCCTACATCCCATTATCTTTTTATATTCTAGAAAAAAAATAGACACCACAAAAAGTGTCTAAAATTGAGCAGCTTGTAGTTATGTTGCTATAGTTACAGGGAGATCAGAGCCTTTGCTAAGCCAGAAAAAGAAATGAGCAGTTTCAAGTAGTTTTGCACCTAGTCACTGCAGATAGTGCTACATTTCCAAGTATGAAGTTTTGGTCTGTTTCGTAAATAGTGAAATGCAAAGAAGCCATTTGTCTCCTGAAATTTCTCATGAATAAAAAAACCTTTGGACTTTAAATCTGAGAATTTCCATTTATGTTTCAAATAAGAAAAACATCTGCTATTAATAGACATTGTCAGAAAATGATTTTTTTTCTCAGAATAATTTTTTTTCCCCTTTTTCATTACAAAATGAAGCACTTCAACATTTTTGTGGTTGAAGATCAAAAATTTCCGCTTTCCAGTGAAAACTTGATATCTCTAAATATATATATGTAAATCTATGATATCTTTCAGTTAAATACTTATGTTTCACAAGAATAAATACAGCCATGTGAAATGGTCAGTTTGAAAAAAAAACCAACACATTTGTTACTAGAAAAAATTATCATTAAAAATATTAATAATATCTGTAATATATAATATTAATTCTACCTTTTAAAAATAATTTAAATATAGATTATGGGTAAAAGTGCTCACCTAGATATGCCAGTACTGGAGACTAGAACAGAACTTGGAAAGTCCTGATAGGAATAGATACGGAGAAACAGACAAGGAGTTGCATTTACACCAGCTGATATTTTGTACCTAAATTTTATTCCGTTTTTCACAAAAATTCTGAAGTTTGCTTTTGCATTATGTTTCCCTGAATGAATAAAAAGCTTTTGTACCTAAATTTGAAAACTGTAGAAGATTAAACATTAACAAGTTGCTAACACTTACAGCTCCTCTTCAGTGAATTCTCAAGCAGGAAATGAAGCATTTACTGCTCCTAAACTTGTCCATCTTTCCTTGTATATTGAAGTGTCTGGTATAAATCTTCCACTATTTCACTTTAGGTTATTCTGTTTTAAGTGTAGCCTACCACCATCTAAAAAGACTCCACTGTAAATTAAAATATGTAGTCTTTTATAAAAATGTCACTATAGGGAATAGCTACCTCCTATTGAATCAGTAAGGTGGTACACATTCAGGCTTGGACGAGCTTTGTTTTAAAGTGAAGAAAGAAAGGACTTGAGCTGACATAAGGCAAGGAGATTACCTACAGCTTATCTATCAGGACCTATCCATTTAAAGTACCCCAAAAGTCATATGAGAGATGATTATACTGCAATTCACTTGCCCTTTCCACATACTTCTTGCNAAGCAGTTAGAGACAGAGGATTTTTAATTCATTCTGTTTATCACTTATTATTTAAATATAGCTTAACAAGGTAAACAAAGCAGAATGCCTACATCCCATTATCTTTTTATATTCTAGAAAAAAAATAGACACCACAAAAAGTGTCTAAAATTGAGCAGCTTGTAGTTATGTTGCTATAGTTACAGGGAGATCAGAGCCTTTGCTAAGCCAGAAAAAGAAATGAGCAGTTTCAAGTAGTTTTGCACCTAGTCACTGCAGATAGTGCTACATTTCCAAGTATGAAGTTTTGGTCTGTTTCGTAAATAGTGAAATGCAAAGAAGCCATTTGTCTCCTGAAATTTCTCATGAATAAAAAAACCTTTGGACTTTAAATCTGAGAATTTCCATTTATGTTTCAAATAAGAAAAACATCTGCTATTAATAGACATTGTCAGAAAATGATTTTTTTTCTCAGAATAATTTTTTTTCCCCTTTTTCATTACAAAATGAAGCACTTCAACATTTTTGTGGTTGAAGATCAAAAATTTCCGCTTTCCAGTGAAAACTTGATATCTCTAAATATATATATGTAAATCTATGATATCTTTCAGTTAAATACTTATGTTTCACAAGAATAAATACAGCCATGTGAAATGGTCAGTTTGAAAAAAAAACCAACACATTTGTTACTAGAAAAAATTATCATTAAAAATATTAATAATATCTGTAATATATAATATTAATTCTACCTTTTAAAAATAATTTAAATATAGATTATGGGTAAAAGTGCTCACCTAGATATGCCAGTACTGGAGACTAGAACAGAACTTGGAAAGTCCTGATAGGAATAGATACGGAGAAACAGACAAGGAGTTGCATTTACACCAGCTGATATTTTGTACCTAAATTTTATTCCGTTTTTCACAAAAATTCTGAAGTTTGCTTTTGCATTATGTTTCCCTGAATGAATAAAAAGCTTTTGTACCTAAATTTGAAAACTGTAGAAGATTAAACATTAACAAGTTGCTAACACTTACAGCTCCTCTTCAGTGAATTCTCAAGCAGGAAATGAAGCATTTACTGCTCCTAAACTTGTCCATCTTTCCTTGTATATTGAAGTGTCTGGTATAAATCTTCCACTATTTCACTTTAGGTTATTCTGTTTTAAGTGTAGCCTACCACCATCTAAAAAGACTCCACTGTAAATTAAAATATGTAGTCTTTTATAAAAATGTCACTATAGGGAATAGCTACCTCCTATTGAATCAGTAAGGTGGTACACATTCAGGCTTGGACGAGCTTTGTTTTAAAGTGAAGAAAGAAAGGACTTGAGCTGACATAAGGCAAGGAGATTACCTACAGCTTATCTATCAGGACCTATCCATTTAAAGTACCCCAAAAGTCATATGAGAGATGATTATACTGCAATTCACTTGCCCTTTCCACATACTTCTTGCACATGGGGCTTGTAGGCTTCTGCAGACCATATCCAACAAGTCCAAACTTGCCTTCTAGTCAGACTGGATGACTTAGACTTCTGCTGTCACTTAAAGCAGATACAGTCGTGCATCTGCTTGCCTCTGTATAGTTTCTGCTATTACAACTGCATGAGACACATGTATTTACAGAATCACGGAACGGTAGGGGTTGGAAGGGCCTTCTGGAGATCATCTAGTCCAATCCCTGTGCTAAAGGAGGTTCGCTTAGAGCAGGTTGCACAGGAATGCGTCCAGGTGGGTTTTGAATATCTCCAGAGAAGGAGACTCCACAACCTCTCTGGGCAGCCTGTGCCAGGGCTCTGGCACCCTCACAGTAAAGAAGTTCTTCCTGATGTTCGGGTGAAATTTCTTCAACAGACTCCCATCACCTACAGCAAGTGAAATTGGCCCCTGACCTCAAGTTGTTCTCAGTTACAGTAAGGAAGATTCTTGGCTTTGGTTCAGTAGCGCATCCTTAAATGTCTAATACTGTGTGAGATACAACAGGACATGCAAGACATGCATATGATGTAGCAGATATAACACAGAATTAATAGCAGACTTCTATCCTTCTGCAGAGTTACACAAAGGCCGAAGACCTTAAAGTAGACTCTAAATACCTATGCTTAAGTATCTGAATTGAGTTAATAAGTAATAGAGGTGGAGAGGACTGGATTCAGTCACCTGTGCTTAGGTGTCTAGTGTAGTATTAGCATATTAGGTACTTTGTAATCTCCTATCTGGCCTCTATCTGCCAGCTCAGAAACTGTGCATTACTTTTGGGTCCCATGTTCTACCTGCCCATCATGTATGGACTTATGGGAAACCACTGATCATCTGAAACAGAACTAGATACTTTTGAGGGAACTGAATCTGGCCTTAGATTTTCTTTGACTAAAGAGACTCAAACTCTAGTAAAGAGAATTTAGATACATTAAATGCTTGTGAAAACCTAATTTATATACATTCCTGTAGATATCTCATCTGTAGACTGAAACCTGCAGTTATATTTCAATGTCGGTAGGAAGTTATTTACTCTATCTTTCCTTAACAGGTGATAAAGATCTAATATGAGATTCATTTCACCTCAGTGTAGACATCTAAAGCAGATCAGAAGAATAATTCCCTGGAAGTGATCAGTTACTCTCATGAGGGCACCTGTTTCCATTTGAAATGTCTCAGGGAAACCCATGAGGATTCCTGATGCTGCTCCAACGTCGTATTTACTCGCCATATATATGAACATCTTAGATGTTCTAGGGCATCGTCATGGCATTTGGAACATTTTGTTGCATAACTGTAGGTCCCTTCCTCTCCCAAACTGAGTTCCACAAGAGGCAGTGTAGATATGCAAAACCAGAGCAAGACATGTTCAGTTTTAGCCTACTGTATACCCCAAACTGCTAAAGACAGTGATAGGCTTGGAGCCCAAAACGAGAAGACTAGCTGATGAGTTTTCAGAAAAAGTGTACAATGGATGCAGGTGAGATAATCACTTCTCCCATAGTATTCTTACAGTTTACAAAGACCTTCGAATGAAAAATTGATGTTATTCGTTATTAATGCATTGCAGATTTACCATTAAGCCAGTAATTTTTCTAGCATAGAAAAGTATCACCAATGTAATTTACGTTTCAAAGGAGATACAAGAAACCATGCAAGAGTCATCAAAGTTATAATGTGTCTTGGGGGTGAGGGGAAAGAAACGTTTGTCATCATATGGGCAGAGGTTATCTGTTCCATATAACTTAGGTGTTTCAAAGTGTTTGCACTGAGCTCTTAGCACAAAGTGAGTTAATGGTGATATTTGCAAAAATGTGATTTTGTCATACAAATGTTTTTCTGCTTGAAAATTAATTTAACTTTTTTGTGTACATTTGCTTTTTTATTAATCTGAGAAAAAAACTAGAGAGTTGAAACAGAACTATGTAGGATTACACACTGTCAATACCAAATCAGTTTGTACAGAACTGGGTTATAGTTACTGAAGTTAAGCTAACTTCTTGATTTAATCAAAGATTATATGAAAATACCACAATAATATTTTTGAAATGCAAGATGTGTCTTCGTCATCCAAAGTAATGCCCAAATTGTTCTGTTGGGCTATAATTTCTTTGCAGCAATTCTTCTATTCTGCAAACCTGTTATTTATAAGAGAAACAGCATCATCCGATGACTTAACTGACTCTGAAATTGTGGTATGAGAAAAAAGGTGTGAGTGAAGTGCCAGACTATCAATTGAAACATTTCTCTAACAATGTCTGAGGCGAACAGAGAACAAAAAAGTCCATATTCCCACTCCAAACTACCAGCTACAGAAAAACCACACATCCATTATCATGATCAAATTAGGCTAGAAAACTGTGGGAAGACAACAGACATGTTGTGAGCAATCCAGACCTGATTGACTTAGAGGCCACGTGGCTCTAAGTCAGATGTAAACACAGAAGTGGAGAGGGCTGACGCATGTGCATATACTGCGCATGCTCAGCATTAAGCAACCAACCAAATAGAGGCACATGCATGCACAGCTGCTTGTAGTTAACGAGCTTGTGCAATCGGGTGGAACACTGTATATAAGCCGAGTTATTCGGGAATAAAGTTGGCATTCGCTTGATCACATTGATAGTGTAGCGTGTCCGGGAACCCGCGCGCAACAGGTGGTGCCAGAACAGGGACCGTCAGATCGGCAATCGCGGAAGCGAGGATCGTGCCAGGGATGAGGG
>VZSC01016613.1:210226-220318 GCA_013398225.1 Steatornis caripensis | reverse complement strand
ATTGATCAGATCTCCTCTCAGCCTTCTCTTCTCCAGGCTAAAATGACTCGGGGCTCTCAGCCTTTCTGCATAAGTGAGATGCTCCTGTCCCCTAATCAACTTCGTAGCCCTCTGCTTGGCTCTCTCCAGTTTTTCCCTATGTCTCTTGAACTGGGGAGCCCAGAACTGGACACATACCCCAGATGTGGCCTCACTAGGGCAGAGTAGAGGGGGAGGATCACCTCCCTTGGGCTGCTAGCCACGCTCTTCTTAATGCCTACCAGGACAGCATTGGCCTTCTTGGCTACAAGAGCACGTTGCTGGCTCGTGATTAACCTGTTTTCCACCAGTACTCCTAGGTCCTTCTCCTCAGAGCTGCTTTCCAGCAGGTCAACCCGCACCCTGCAATGGTGCATGGGGTGGTTACTCCCTAAATGCAGGACCCTATGCTTGCCTCTGTTGAACTTCATCATGTTCCTGAAGTAAAAGACAGAAGATTTTTTTCAGAATAAGGAAAAATGTGTTTTGGATCAATGCACAGCATTGTATTTGGTGCAAAATTACTTGTGTATGTGTGTTTGAGTTCTTAGCCTCCTTTCTGCATAACTTTTACCTGATAAAAATGTATTTTTATGCCATACCCATGCATTCTTTTGATTTCCCAGCTGCAACTATACCCTGGTTCTCACTGCACAGGCAGATATTTTCATTCCTCTTAAAACTCAATTTTCCACTGAATTTCCTATTAGTAGAAAAATGTTATTTAATTTAAATAATGACTAATAATAAACATCTCTAACTTTATTAACCACCACTCCCACGGTCTCATAGTCTTGGTCTTAGGTTCATGAGTCCCATGGTCTTTATGAGCTTGAAAAGTGATGCAGGAGAAAGTGGTCAATGGGAATGCCCCCCACACCTTCTGCATATAGAAATATGAGAAGTGCTTGTGTGTTTACTGCCTTGTGCCAGTGGCTGTGTCTTGCCTAATGGATTCTTCAGTGTACAAAATGATGCAAAATCTGAGCTTTCACCTAATCATCTTCTGTCACCCCTAATTTTCAAGGACTGTTCCTCTAAATAACACAGCAATGTCCAAAGCTTGTGTTAAAACCCTGTATGCATCTGTAGTCAGTCCATGCCTGCAGTTACACAAGAAAGCAATTCCAATTCAGTAAAATTCATGCTGCTTACACTTCCTATTGATCATTTTGATTATTTTTCCTTTTAACTAAAAGAAAAGGCTTGTCAAACTGCCAGCAAATGCTTTGTTTCTGGGGTGCAGAAGAGCTCTCTAGAATATAGGGCAGACCGACACTTACAATTTCCTTTCCCTGCAGACAGAACTGATAATATTTCTCAGGGTTTCTTAGTGCTAAAGTGATAGGAAAAAAATATAGAAGACTATTGATGGCAACAAAAAGGCATAAGATTTAAAGAAGCCCCAATATCTTAGGATAATTTAAGTGGAGAACACAAGAAAGTGACAAATTATCTTTGGAGAGCCAGCATTGTGCACAGATACGATGAAGGAGTCTAACTCACTTGAAAGAATGAATGTGAGATGATCGGCAAATGAATGCAGTGAGACCTAGAATTCATTGTAAGCTGCCTTATCTAGAAACCACAGTGTAAATAATGACATTCTTCTTGCTTTGTACTGACTGATTACTGACAATTGTTAAATACCACTACTAGACTGATTTCTGGCCTTATCCTCTTTTTCGTAAATCAAGGGAGATCTTTCCAGCACATCAGCTTTAATCTCAGTTCGGTTCTGAAATGTACTGTATCACCTACCTTTGGAGATTAGTTCTACTAAAATGGAATTTATTTGTCCATTAACACTATCAGCAGTAGCTTTTGGTATCTGATTCTAGCACAGGGCACACGAAAACGTAAGTCAGATTTCCTTTCTCCAGTTTTGGGTATATATTCGTATTTAAGCCACCCTTACCAAACAAGTTCTGCCATTCTGGCAGAACAGAGAAATCTGGAAGTGAATGCAGTTGTTAGTTTTCTCTGTGATCCTCTTCAAATTAATGTCATAGCCATGTCTGAATTACCTTATGTTTATTGTGCAGAATTGATGGTATTGCAGAACAGCTACTTTCACCCCCTACCTGGTAACTATTGTATAACTTTGTGTCGATAACTGAGTCCCCGAGGGCCATTTCACAGCAGCAGTGAATGTACATTGCAAATAACCCCTGTTCATTGCCCAGGTTTTACACATAAGTCATTGGGTTGTACTTTCTCCTTGCTGTTTCTCCTCATTTTAGCCAGATGTGAGACTTCAAGGTATTACCTATAAGGCTGTGTCATGGTTTTGGCCCAGCCAGCAACAAAGAACTATGTGGCCCCTCACTCACTCCTCCCCCTGCACTGGGATGAGGAGAAAATGTAAGGAAACCCAGTGGGTCGAAACAAGGACAGGGAGGGGTCGCTCACCAGTGATGGTCACAGGCAAAACCAGATTCAGCTTGGGGAAAAAAATCAATTTAATCAGTTATCAATGGAAGCAGAGTAGGATAAGGACACACGAAAAGCCAAATCTTAAAAACAAATAGCCTCCACCCACCCCGCCCTTCCCTCTTTCCCAGGCTCAAGTCCCGTCGCTCCTGATGTCTCTCCCTCCTCCCCCCTCAACGGGGAATGGGGGGTGCAGTCAGTTCACCAAAGATTGTCTATGCCGCTTCTTCATCCTCAGGTGGGGATGGGTCCTCACACGCTTCCCCTGCTCCAGCGCAGGGTCTCTCCCATGGCAGACGGTCCCTCACGAACCCCTTTGACATGAGTCCTTCCAGCACAGTGCAGTCCCTCAGGAACGCGGGCTGCACATAGAGTCATGGTCTGCTTCAAGAGCAGGCACTTCCTCTCCTGGCGTGGGGTCCTCCAGAGGCTGTAGATCCATCTCTGCCTTGCCGTGGTCCTCCACGGGCTGCTCCACCTTGATCCTCCATGGGCTGCAGGAGCACAGCCTGCCCTCTCCCCACACGCTGCAGGGAAATCTCTGCTCTGGCCTCCTCCTCCTCCTCCTCCTTCCTCACTGACTCTCAATATCTGCATAAGTGTTTCTCTCCCATCTCCCTCCTTCCTCTGCTGCAGGTCTCAACGACTTCTCCGTTGTCCCCTCCTTAAATACGTTACCACAGATGCACATCTATTGTCTCCAAATTGCCTGGCCTCAGCCTGAGGTGGGACCAACTTGGAGCTGGGGGATCTTCAAGCAACTTCTTACAGGGGTCAGCCGCCTGTGTAGCCATTTCCCCTGCTGCCAAAACCCTGAGACACTTAAACTCACATATCCCACCTTTCAGGAAGTTTCCTAACCAAAAGGCCCTAGCTGGGTTGTCTGACTTCTGCTGGCTTACAGGTGCAATCAGTACAATTCCCACACCAGGTTTATCTCCAGACTGGCAAAGGGTTGTGCTGAAGGGTTGTCAGAACCTGTGGGTGGAACCATCTCAGCCTGCAGTGCTCAGACTAATGAGTTTTCTGCAACTCCACTGCAAATGCAGAAGTTACACTGGTACTTTCTCTAAGCTCTAGACTGACTGTATAAGTGTGAGAAATTCATCTGGCAGGAACATAGATTCAGGGGAAAGTCAGTTTGCATGTGGGTGGCAAATCTGGCCATGCAGAGGATTAGTAGACATGGAGAATATGTGCTGCAGGACTGTACTCTGCATGCTCAGTAACATCACGTTTGATATATGTAGTAAGATACAGGCAAGAGTCTAATGCAATGGACCCTCAAAAAAAAAAAAAAAGCCTTATCTAGAAGCATGCTGATTTTGCAGCCTGTTCATGATTTACCCCAGGAAAGGATGGTAGGAGGACATGGGTGTGATTTAGGCTCATTTTGCTGCTGGGCTGCCTGAAGTCTGTATGACAGAGATTAAACACCCATAGCCTGTGATAAAACCTTTTCAGGAGAAAATACAGCAGGACTTTGATGGGGTAAAGCAAACTGTAACACACGTAGACGTCAGCAAGGGGCAGTGTTTGCTGCAATCAATAGGTAGACTTAGTTTAATATAAGATCTATCTCTCTTGGGAGGCTGTATCCTCTCCATGGAGGGAAAATGGACTTGCTGATCTAATAGATCTCAATTTCAAAATATTACAATTCTGTAATAACACTGACAGCTCTTACTGCCAACAAAAATAATGCATCTCAGAACAGCATTTATGGTTCAGCACAGAGTAGAAGGGAGGAAAAACACACTGGAAAAGAGCAGCCCACTGTATTTGGGTTGCTGTGTTTGTTAAGCTTTACAACCATGAACCATGGTGGATACAAATTAATTATCTTTGCTTAATATTTATTAGTGTTTTGTCTGCCTGTGCTTGGAAGAAGTGAGCAGTGGAATAGATTTTGTTTGAAAGAATGCCCAGTTGTTCTGGAACTTCCTTTAAACACTACTTCATTGTTTGCAAAATCCTGTTTTGGATAATTTCCTCTCAGCAACAGCACAGCAGTGAATCACGAAAGAATGGAGCAGTGACAGCTGATGCAGTGTTAAGGTTGAAGCTTGATTTCCATCTTAAGCTTTGTTTTAGATAGTTTTCCCCATCAAGAGGCTCTGCTGTTTGCTTTTAGGCAATTTGTTTCATGTTTCTGTGCTCCTTTCCTCTATATTGGACAAACTTGAGTTTTCAGTGGTAGATCAACATGTCTCAGTGGACTATAGGGAGACATTCTTTACCAAACTGAGAGGACACTATCGAATAGGTCCATGATAAACCTGAGCCTAGTTATCCTTTTCAGTGTTGATTTGGATGATGGAATTGTAAATTCTGATTTAACGTGTGGAAAGGAAAAATTCAGGGGTTATGAGACCTGGATGAGACCAGAGTGGAATGTTGTACAAAATATTTAAAGAAATTGTTTAAATCCCAAATCACGGATTGTTTTAATACTATTAAAACCAGGTATAAGGTGCTACACTTCTAAGAAGGAAATCAAATTCATGAGTATAACAGAAAAATAACTTGCTAGATAGTTGCATGAGAAAAAAAAATATTGAAGTTGAAATTTTACTACGATGGGGATGAGTGATGTAATCCTGAAACAAAGTGCACATTCTCTTCTGGGCTGTATTGGTGGGATTGCTGTATGTAAACCCTAGGTGATGATTATGCTAATATGCTCAGTGTGGGCAAAGTCTCAGCTGGAGTGCTGCTTACAGGACATTGCAGATAAAAGGAGATGAAGATCAAGAGAAGGACAATGAAAGATCTAGAAAGCAACACTACTGCGGAGGTGCTGAAGGAGCTAGATTTGCTTCATATAGAAAAGGGAATCTTGATTCAGTTGCCAAAGATTTGGCTGCCCAGGAAAACTGGAGATGCCAACAAGGAGAAATGCTATGCTGGACCTTGTTCTCACCAACAAGGAGGGGCTAGTGGGGAATGTGGAGGTTAAAGGCAGCCTTGGCTACAATGACTATGATATTGTGGAATTCAAGACCCTGAGGGCAGCGAGGAGGGTTCATAGCAAACTCACTGCCCTGGACTTCAGGAGGGTAGATATTGGCCTCTTCAGGGACTTGCCTGGAAGAGTCCCACGGGATAAAGCTCTGGAGGGAAGAGGGGCCCAAGAAAGCTAGTTGATATTCAAAGATCACATCCTCTAAGCTCAGGAGTGATGCATCTCAACAGAGAGGAAGTTAGGCAAAAATGCCAGGAGGCCTGCATGGATGAACAAGTTGCTCCTGGATAAACTTCAACAAAAAGGAAGCTTACAGAGGGTGGCAGCAAGGATGGGTAGCCTGGGAGGAACACAAAGATTGTCCAAGAAGCCAGGCATCAAGTTAGGAAAGCTAAAGCCCTGATGGAATTAAATCTGGCCAGGGATGTCAAGGGCATCAAGAAAAGCTCCTACAGATATATCAGTGATAAAGGGAAGACTAGTGAAAATGTGAGTCCTGTGTGGAAAGAAACGAGAGACCTGGTCACCCAGGATATGGACAAGAATGAGGTACTTGATGGTTTTTTGTCTCAGTCTTCCCTGGCAGTTCTCAAGCCACACTGCCCAAGTTGCAGAAGGTGAAGGCAGAGACTGGGAGAATGAACCACCCACTGTAGGAGAAGATCAGATTTGAGACAATCTAAGGAACCTGAAAGTCCACAAGTCCATGGGGCCAGATGAGATGCATCCATGGGTCCTGAGGGAACTGGCAGATGAAGTTGCTAAGCCACTATCCATCATTTTTGAGAAGTCGTGGAAGTCTGGTGAGGTTCCCACTGACAGGAAAAGGGGAATTTTAACCCTCATTTTTAAAAAGGAAGGAAAGGAAGACCAAGGGAAATACATGTCAGTCAATCTCAGTTCTGTGCCCAGTAAGATTATGGAGCAGATGCTCCTCAATAGGTTGATCTGCTTGAGGGTAAGAAGGCTCTACAGAGGTATCTGGACAGGCTGGATCAATGGGCCAAGGCCGATTGTATGAGATTTAAAAAGGCTAAGTGTCGGGTCCTGCACTTGGGTGACCATAACCTCATGCAACACTACAGGCTTGGGGAGGAGTGGCTGGAAAGCTGCCCAGCAGAAAATGACCTGGGACTGTTGGTCAACAGTCGGCTGAATATGAACCAGCAGTGTGCCCAGGTGGCCAAGAAGGCTAACAGCTTCCTACCTTGTATCAGAAACAGTGTGGACAGCAGGACTAGGGAAATGATTGTCCCCCTGTATTCAGCACTCGTGAGGCTGCACTTCGAATACTGTGTTCAGTTTTGGGCCCCTCACTACAAGAAAGACATGAAGGTGCTGGATTGCATTCAAAGAAGGGAACAAAGCTTCTGAAGGGTCTAGAACACAAGTCTTATGAGGAATGACTGAGGGAACTGGGGTTGTTTAGCCTGGAGAAAAGGAGGCTGAGGGGAGACCTTATTGCTCTCTACAACTGTCTGAAAGGAGGTGGTAGCGAGGTGGGTATTGGTCTCTTCTCCCAAGTAACAAGTGATAGGACAAGAGGAAATAGCCCCAAGTTGCACCAGGGGAGGTTTAGATGGGATATTCANGTGTCAGTCAATCTCAGTTCTGTGCCCAGTAAGATTATGGAGCAGATGCTCCTCAATAGGTTGATCTGCTTGAGGGTAAGAAGGCTCTACAGAGGTATCTGGACAGGCTGGATCAATGGGCCAAGGCCGATTGTATGAGATTTAAAAAGGCTAAGTGTCGGGTCCTGCACTTGGGTGACCATAACCTCATGCAACACTACAGGCTTGGGGAGGAGTGGCTGGAAAGCTGCCCAGCAGAAAATGACCTGGGACTGTTGGTCAACAGTCGGCTGAATATGAACCAGCAGTGTGCCCAGGTGGCCAAGAAGGCTAACAGCTTCCTACCTTGTATCAGAAACAGTGTGGACAGCAGGACTAGGGAAATGATTGTCCCCCTGTATTCAGCACTCGTGAGGCTGCACTTCGAATACTGTGTTCAGTTTTGGGCCCCTCACTACAAGAAAGACATGAAGGTGCTGGATTGCATTCAAAGAAGGGAACAAAGCTTCTGAAGGGTCTAGAACACAAGTCTTATGAGGAATGACTGAGGGAACTGGGGTTGTTTAGCCTGGAGAAAAGGAGGCTGAGGGGAGACCTTATTGCTCTCTACAACTGTCTGAAAGGAGGTGGTAGCGAGGTGGGTATTGGTCTCTTCTCCCAAGTAACAAGTGATAGGACAAGAGGAAATAGCCCCAAGTTGCACCAGGGGAGGTTTAGATGGGATATTCAGAAAAATGTCTTCACTGAAAGAGTTGTCAAGCATTGCACCAGTCTGCGCAGGGAAGTGGTTGAGTCACCGTCCCTGGAGGTATTGAAAAGAGGTGTAGATGGTGTTACTTAGGGAGATGGTTCAGTGGTGGACTTGGCAGTGTAAGGTTAACGATTGGACGCAATGAACTTAAAGGTCCTTTCCGATCTAAATGATTCTATGTATCTAAGACTGGTGTGTAAAATGTTCTGGCTACTTCTCAGGAATGATCTCAGATAGCTGAACAATACACTTTGGATTAAGTCCAAAAAATTCATAACAGTAAACTGGAAAATCACCAAGATTCATACTTTCAGCACACAAGCCCCCCTACCTAGGAATGCTGTCTCTTGCCTTCTGAAGGTGCCTTGAAGAGGAAACTTGAGATTCGGGTAGAATTTGGGCAATGTGGGCATGGGCCCATGTTGTTTCTAGGAGCAAGGAATGGTCTGCCATTCAGAAATGTTATTGGAGATGGTACTCTCAAGCTTCTGCTAATCTTCGTCAGAAAGATAAGAAAATGGATCTAAATCTAATCACATTGAGGCCACTGATCTATGCTTCTTTTACAGACCCACAACACCCAGGATCAAATTTGGCGTGTTGCATAGCCACCACTTCTTGAAAGAACCAATTTTCAGAAACTTTCCCTGAAAGTATACTACTCTTTCCTCACATGCATTATTAACTGTGGATACAGCCTTAAATTAGGGCAACAGAAGATTATAGGATCCATCTTTTCTAAGTTGTGTACTACTAGCCTTCTGATACAATTTATTTGCCCCATCCGCACAGAAATGCCACCTGAACAACGCATGTGTGCATCCTCAAACCCATTTAGCCAAAATGTCCCAGACTGGAAAACTGATGTAAGCCTAACACATCTGCAGCTTTAAAAACCTACACCACCAGCAAGCAAATAGGTTCCTAAACAGGACAATGTTAACAACACTGTCAGTTTAACGTGAGAAAGGAGATATGATGACTGGCTATAAAAATGAACAATATCTTATGAAACAGTTGGATAGGTCCTACAACTGGTTTCTGAAGTCACTATTGTCACACCTATATGCTTCAAGATATCCTCAAAAAAACCTACAATAAAATAAAAATAAATGAAACAAAAAATATAAAAATCATGAAGTAAAAGAGAGGGTTTGAGAAAAAAAACAACAAGAACAATAGAAATCACTCTAGAGAGAAGTTGCTGTTATGATTCTGTTGGTAGGGCTGGGAGCTGTATAAACGAGATTCTCCTGGAGCATCTTAGTCTTGTCTATACTTTTCCACACGCTTTCCAGAAATGTTGTTACTTGGTAGCTGGGTAAAAGTTGACCATACCAGTATTAATTAGAGTAGTTCTTTCATTGGTGAAGCATCTCTACTCTTTTTTTTTTTTTTAAAGAAAGTGTTAGAGGATTACAGAAGCTGGAAAAAAATAGCTGTAAATCATTTACCTTCGTGTAGGCTGTTAAGAGGGCAAATCTAGTACAACACAAAGCAAAGGAGGAATGCAAAAGAAAAGAAAGTTCTGAGGTGTTGTTTCTTGTATTTGGAGATACATGTGGCGTTCATCATGTGGCCAATTCTTTCTTTTGAGCTCAAGATTAAGGTTATCACTCTGAAACTACAGTGATTGTGAAGGACAAGAAGGAACTTAAGGACACAGTATGTGGGGGTGATCTTCCTGTGACTACAGAAAACAGATATTTGTGAATCTCATTCTTATGTTTTTCAGTCAGACAACTTGAAAAGCTGTGCTTTTATCCATTTCAGGAGAAGTTCAAAAGGGAGGCAAAATATAAAGGATTCTTCAAATACCTCATGTACTGCTTAAAATCAATCTTCCTTAGAGCTTGACCTCAGCTTGTTTCCAGCTTGCATACTTCAAAAAATGAGAGGGGGAAAAAAAAAGGATAATCATAACACTGAAAATGGGTGATATCTAGCCTTATCAGAGGGACAGATCACAAAAAAGGGCCTGGAGCCATTGTGGTGTTGCAGTTGGATTTGATTTATGACATTCAGGTGCTGCTGCCATTGAAGACATGGACTGTCTATGTAGACTACGGTGTCTATAGGATTTTGTGGGTAAGAAAGGTGTTATGTCAAGTCTGGAAAGAGAAGAGAGAGGTCTGGGAATATAGTGGGGTCAAAATTATGATGATGGGGTTGAGATTATGGATTCATGAAAAAGACAGTGAGGTAGTGTTGTGGTGTAAACCCCGCTTCCCCCCTACCAACAAGCCGCATTGCAATGTCACATCATTCAGCACCACATGAGAACAAAGAGCTGGGATAATTGGGCACTCTACGAGCCTGCCTGTTGGTACAATGAGCCAAGATAAGAAGTAATA
>VZSC01016613.1:180858-209698 GCA_013398225.1 Steatornis caripensis | reverse complement strand
AACTCATATTAAAAATCACCTTTCCCTCATATCTTTGGTGGTGATTCTTTGAGCGACCATTAAACCTTAGCCACTCTCCCCCGTGACAGGTAGGCACTAAATTCTAGTTTGAGGAGGTGGAAATGTGCCATGGGAAAGCAAGAAAGATTCTGTAAGATGACTTGTTTGGTCACTTGATTCAAACAGACAAAAAACTGTGAGAGTATGGGAACAAAAATGAATGAAATGAAACCGCAACCTGTCCCGGGGTATTGTTTTTGAAATGAATGACAGGCAACATATACCTATAAACAAAATCTGGAATTATTTGACTATGGATATGTTTTTCACGATTGACTGAAAGTTACTTTCCTTTTCCAATATTTATGATTCTGTAAGGTACCCTACAGTGCAAATTAAGACCTGTATCTTCAGCTGAGAATGCAAACTGTATTCACTGTGACCTGGTCCAGATGCAATTCTACTTCAGGCATTTATCTTGAATTCCCCTCCCTCCATTAACCTTCCACTCACCTTCCAGCTGCTGCTTCAGAAGAAGGTGGTGCACCATGGGTCCTGTGTCACAGCTTCAATCCTATGTTATCTTTGACACTGTAAATTGTCTCAAATGGCACTAGAAGTTAACAGAATCCAGCCCTAGGTGTCCATCTTAAGACTGAGCTGAATGATTCCCTAGAACTTGTTCACTACCTTGACTAGTTCTCTTCTGGTTAAAAGCAGACCTCTAGGTATCATCACATGGACACCAAAACATGGATTTCTTGATCTCAAGCTGATCTTCATGCTAAGGTCTCGCTTCAGTTGCCTGAATATTAGATATTTAGCAACTGCTCACTGTTCTGGTAGGGCATGGCTCTCCCAGAGTTCCTGTGTTATCTCTGTCAGCCTTATGAAGATGTGTTTTCTACCTCAAAGTACTTCGGATGACACTGAATGCATGTATATATGGCATTTACATAGAGAAATAAATGGCTGGAGATCATTCTGTGTGCATCTATTCCTGCTATGAGTACAAATGCGGAGAGCTGTGCTCTTCAACAGGAGCATGACACTTGTAGAAACACATAGCCCCTAACAGCTTGCTGGAATAGCTCTTTAGGTAAGCAGATCTCTAGCAGAAATGTAAAAGTGTCACTGAATGTGTCCATATATTTTTTTTAAGGTAAAAGGGGATTTCTTAGGAGGGTACCTGAAGATGGATGTGTGGCTATTTGCTGTTATGGATTTCTTTGCAAAGTGAAGGAACATTTCTTTTAAGAACATTTTTCCCAGGAAGAGTGTTTGTGCCAAAGTAATGATGAAAGCTGAGAATGATTTCTGTACCCAAAGAGAAAAAGGGAGTCAATCTGTCACATTAGACATGCACCTGTCTTCAGAGTATGAGCTTTTTGAATGACTAATAATGAATCAAACCCACTTGATAATGAACAGCTCAATTACCCTTCACCAAGCCTATTTCTCTACCCCAGTACCACTGAATAGGTTTTCACAGTAACAACTCACAAGCAGAATGGTTTTCAATCACCACTGGAGACTAGTGCAGATTTGTATCGATCCAGGAGTTGTATGTGAGACTATATGTCATGTAAGAGTTTTGATGAAAATACCAGAACTGCTGTCAATCTGAACAGCACCAGAGGTTGGTTTGCTGATCTCTAATCAAAGTTTTTGACTATGTTTCAATGACAAGGCCAGTAATTCAGAGTGAAAGTTCCCTACAGGGGCCAATGTCATATCGATCTTACTTAACATCTACTTAAATGCTATTCCCACTATGTGTACAATCAGTACACAAGTTCAGCTGTGCCGACAGACTACATCTTGCACCTCTTAACTCCTTGATCATATCTGTGAATTATTACTGTCGTTTTCACCTCCCTCTTTTTTTTTTGTCCTTACTCTTGTCTGTCTTTAAACATTTACAGTGTCGTATTGAATTTAGTTTGAATTCTAGCAAAAGGCAATGTTTAACGTTTGTTTTAACCTCCATGTTTTCAGTGCTTATAAAGCAATTGTATAGTCTGCCAAAAAACTAATCAAACAAAATAAAAAAAAAATATCAAAATAACAAATTATATTTTATCAATGACTGTATGCAATAACTAAACAGCACTGTGAATTCTCTCAACTCTACTATTGTAGGTTACTGCCAGGTTTTGCATAGGATATATTGATCATTCTCAAGAGTGTGAATTCAAGTAAATAACTTGATTATTTTCAGAAATGTTCTTTTTATTCAGACTTTGCAGTAACAAGTTTGTAGGAAATTTGTTAAGAGTGCATTTATATTAAAACCTCTTGATTTCAGAACTCTGTCTATCCAAAAAATGCTGTTCCATGTTAGTAATGTATTTTGCCATTCATCTCAATTTTTGAAATCTAAAAGCTAAATAGCCACATCTGAGCTGGTCACTCCAAGCTCTTTTGATAGTCTGTAGTGAAAAATAAGAATTTTTAGAGAGTGAGTCACAAAATCTGTCTCATCACCAGTTTTAGAATACAAGAATACCCTTTGTTATTCCCTTTTTCTCTCCATTACATCCTTTCCTTTTAGGGAGAAACTCAGGTATAGAACATATTCTTAAGAGATCTCAATTATGGCAAATGGATCCTAATTCTCAATGATTTATGAAAATTATTGGGAAGTTTTACACGTATAAGACCTCAACTTTCATCAACAAGAATTTTAAGGGCTCCAAACCCTGTATTTAGACAGCAAAAGCAAAAAAAAATGTGTCCAGGAAGTAATGTTTCTTCCTTCAGACATAGACGTCTTAATTAATCAAGCCTAGTGAAAGGATTTTGATTTTCTTGGTGGTAGAAGCACCTTAGCATAGAAAAAAAGGATAATTCCTTAGACTGAGTCTGTTGGTTCTGCAGTACGTCCATGTTTGAATTGTGACGTAGTTTGCATACTGAGGATATTGACAAGACTCTGAATTTACCTTATATTATTCAAGATGTATATTTCAAATTAAACATTTCATAGCAAATTTAAAAAAAAAAAGAAAAATTGGAAAAGAAAAATGAAAAAAGAAAAAAGAACTCCATTTTGTATTTCATGAAATGTCAAGAAAACTAGGAAACCAGTTTAAGAACCAAATCGTAATCATCTACCTTAGCAGTTTAAGACTGAGATGAAAATAAAAACTTAGCTAAGGGCTTATTTAAATTAGACCAGTCAAAACTAAAGGCATTATATATATTTCAACACTGATGTTTTTCTTAAAACCATCTCAATTTCAAAAGCCCAATTAATTTCAACTGTTCACAGATATGAAACTTCAGAATGAGCCTTAAAAATGTTGTAGTATTTATTAAAATCTCCCCTAGGAGTGCTATTAGCCAACAACGGAAGAGAGGTCTGTTTGGCCATGAAAACAGTACCTGTTACAGTTTTTAAAAGATGCTCTTGACCCTATGAGCTAAAAATCTCAGTCTAAGAGGTGAGGCAGAGGTAAAACAGATATGGGCAAAAGCAAGCCAGCAATAGCTGGAATGGTAATAGCATTGCCCACAGCAGCGCAACTGTTCTTAAGCATTTTTAGACACCAGGGAAGGCACACTGGAATTACAGTGAGGCAGCTTTGTGGGTCATATTGGTAGTCTCTGTCAAATGTGAGGGGTGGCACAGAAGAGGGGATGAAGAAACCAAGAATGTAACAGGGGATGAAAGGAATCAACAGATCTGTCAGCACGGTCTTGAAACATCTTTGTAGCACGAGAGGTGACAGGTTGCAGATAGATGTAGAAATTAGTAGCAGGAATTTTAAGACTAGTCTGGAAAATGTATGAATAGAAACGTGTGCATGTGTGAAAGCACCAGCAGTAATAGCAAAAGANAATCAACAGATCTGTCAGCACGGTCTTGAAACATCTTTGTAGCACGAGAGGTGACAGGTTGCAGATAGATGTAGAAATTAGTAGCAGGAATTTTAAGACTAGTCTGGAAAATGTATGAATAGAAATGTGTGCATGTGTGAAAGCACCAGCAGTAATGGCAAAAGAAAAAAAAAGTTAAAGAAATAGTATCCCTTAATTGGTATAGAGCACTCTGTCTGTGGTGTCAAATGACCAGATAAGAAGAGGAAGAGCAAGATGATTCAAAGCTGTGGTGACAAGCAAAAGATTGGAATATTATTCTACCCAAAGAGGAAAACAAAAGAGAAATGAAATTTGGGAATTTTACTTGTGAGAAGCCAGACAAAATAATAATGTCAAAGATCCCAGATAAAAGGTACATCTAAAAATCAGTTTGTTGTTGCTAACCAAGAACAACCCAAGAGATAAGATGGAGACTTGATAGACAGTGTCACACAAGTGAGCATGACCAGACCCATCTGGACATACGTGTCCTGGCCCTTGTGAGTATGCGTGTCTGAGGGCATGAGTGAATGAAATCTGTGTAAGAAATAGTATATTTACACCAAATCAGAGAAGTAAATTTATGAACATAGTTGAAGAATTAATTCTTCTGGTAACATAGGAAAAGTAAGTGTTACGTGAACTTGGAGGGCTGGAGATACATCTGGTCTTTTTGGCAAACAGTTATATAAGGTTCTGAGTTTGATTTGTCATATGCGTTAGCCTTCTGTATCTATTCTTCTCCATATTCACAAAATTCTGGTTTTGCCAGCATGAAGTTTTGAAAAATATTACCTGAATATTCCTAGAAAAACAAAACACTCACTTGTGCCAGAATATTGGTGGTCAGTTCATATGTTTTTGGTATCAAACAAGCACTCATTCCTCAAGCATTATTGTGTTCTGAAGTTACAGTTAAGCAGTCATAGCTTTAATATGCCTCCAGACTGGGGATTCTTTGTACTGAATATCAGAGAGGACATTCACATTTTGCATCTGGGAATTTTACTTTGGAGTAGCTCTAGCCTGATCCAATGGACTGAATGTGCTTTAGTAACTGGAGGAAATTGACTGGCAAATTTCATCGAAGAAATTAAGTAATCTGTTTTGTGTGCTTTGAGACCAGCCTGCATTGCAGACCAAAGCATGATAAGACCTTTATCTGTCAATAGAGATTGACTTTAAATAAACATGTACATCATCTGAAATGAAATACTAATGTAAATCCACCATGTATGATCCCACACTATTCAAAAGCCTTGTTCCTTTCTCTAGCTTTTGATGTGGTTCAGTTTAACAGTACTTCAACAGACTATACAGCATAAATAATATGGTAGCTTTGGCTCCTTTTTTTTCACCGTACCTTTTTTATTTAAATTCTTATTTAATAGGGCTTGGTGACCTCTTGGACTGAGAATTTGGAGGGCCACCTAACAAGTATCCTGATGGCAGTGACTCATACCTATAAGAAGAAATGAAAACAAAGTAACAAGGCTATTTCCAATAGCCACCTTGTAATAATTATACCATGGGTTTGCCCTTGTAACCTTATTAGAGAAATACAACACATATTCACACACTTTTCTTCAATTATTCTAATCACATTTAAGTTTTGGAGGTAGTCTCACATAGTAACTTTCAGTGATCTATAGCAGCCGATCCAAACAATTTGTTTGTACATTAGTACTTTAAATGTATTGAAAAGCTAAACCAGGATATTCCATTATTTTTAATAAAAATAAAACATTTAACAGTTTAAAAACAAATTATAATATCCCAAGGATTATTTATAAAGAGAGGAATCTTTATTTCATAAAATGTTGGTGCAACGTAGTCATTGAAGTCCCCCACAAGAACCAAGGCCTGTGACCTTGAAGCAACTTTCAGCTGTCTATAGAAGGCCTCATCAACTTCTTCTTCCTGATCAGGTGGCCTGTAGTAAACACCCACAACACTGTCATCCATATTGGCCTGCTCCTTAATTCTTACCCATAGGCTCGTAAGTTGTTCTTCAACTATCCCTAGGCAGAGATCAACACATGCCAATTGTTCTCTCACATAAAGAGCAACTCCACCACCACGCCTTGTTGGCCTGTCTTTCCTGAAAAGTACATAGCCATCCATGACAGTGTTCCAGTCATGTGAGCTGTCCCACCATGTCTCTGTAATTGCAATGAGATCATGGCCCTGTGACCATGCACGGATCTCTAGCTCTTCGTGTTTATTCCTCATGCTGCGTGTGTTGGTGTACAGGCACTTCAGAGAGGTAATTGAGCATGCAGGTTTCCCTGAGGAGTGCAGGAGGATCCACTATAGCCAAACAAATCCTTGAGGTGGTTTGTCTTTTGGTTCTCATCTTGGCAGGCAGCTAAGGAACACTTGTTCTTACCCAGGTTGGCCTGTTGTATTCCCCAGTTGGTTGCAATGGCATAAACATTGCCATTTTATACCTTGCCCCCTGAGTCCTTCAGCTTGCAGCACCGGTTGAGGGGATACTACTACTCACTTTTTGGGCAACAGGAGTGTCAGGAAAGCATTCACCCAGGAAAAGGGAGATCCTTCGATCCCAGGACCTCCTCAAGGTCCCACAATTTGAGAGAGCAAGGAGACTGCTCATCTTTCCTGCTGAAGATGAGAATATATGAATGCTGGGAGGAGGAAAAGAGCTGCCGAAGGAAAGGCTGGCTATGAGGGAGAAAGAGAGGAAGGAAAGAGAAGGAAAGAAGAGAAGATGGGAGGAAGAGAGGGAAGAAAAGACAGGGAGGGAAGATGTCAGCTCTACCTAGACACCAACTTTTGTAAAGCACCAGATATTTAAGACTGAGATATTTTGACATTTCTATCTCAGCTGAGAAAAATACACCTCTGTTCATTTTTACTTCTAATATCATTATTGTTATTTTTCTCATATGTAAGATTGCAAGCTCATCTTATACTTATTATCCTATTTTGTTTCTGTTCCTGTACTGCAGACAGTTTTGGGTTATGTCTTCTCTTCCTCCCTCCAGTGTTTATTCGCATTTGCCAGGTCTGAAAATCATATCTTTTTCCATCACATCTCCATCTCCTTTTTATCTTTTTGCACTATGTCTCTGTCTTCACTGGAGCTGACAGTATCTCTCAGACTCACACAGGTGCTGGTTACCCTTAATGTATTGCTTCTCTCCTCTAGATCATTAATGAAGTTAGGTAAGGCCAAGTCCTGTATATTTCCCAGCTAAAATTCTTCCTGAAGTTAAATTGCTCTTGTTTATCATTAATAATTCTGTAATTCCTGTATGAATATAATAAATTATATATTGAAATAATATAACCTCCCTTTCTGTCTGTAATCTCTATGACTAGTTAGTCATTTTGAATATTCACTTAATGTATCTGTATACATGTGGTTGCTATCAGCAGGGTAGCTTCCACTGAGACCTTCCAAGAGCTACCAAAAGAAATCTTGATGATGGAGTCACTAGTAGGTCTAGCAGAGCTTGATGTGCAGCACATTAGACCTGTGGGGACCCCTTCCTGTTATGCCGGAAACAATGTAATGACATCCAAGACCAGACTGGTTCAATTTAAATGAGAAATCAGAGGCTTCTGGGATCAGGACTCTATTATCTCCACAGCTGTAGAGCACACTTTTATTTTTCAGTCAATCTGTTTACATTAAAACTGAAACAACTGGAATTTGCAAGCCTTGTATTATGATCATTCTTGACAGCAGTTTCTATCAAATTTCTCAGCAGAATTTGAGTTTTTACTTGTATTTCTTTTCTGTTGCCAAGGTCAGTTTTTCAAGGCAGAGGTATATTCTGTTGCAGGACTTCTGGTAATATGTTTCCCTATGAAAAAACATGGAATGTAGCCATTTATTTATCTGTGAATTTATCTTCTATGTCATCATCTCCTGTAAAAGAATAAGAATTTTCAGGTGCGTTCCTCAATTAAGGAAAGTTGGAGATTCTGGTAAGGATTTGTGTATGTAGTTTGGACATGTGGATTTCTTAACTCAGTCCTAGAAATACCGTGTGAGGGCCTTACCCTACATCATTGAACTCAATGGGCGTTGTAGTTTCTACTTAAAGCCTTTCTGCACAACTTCATGCCTGTGTCAGTAAGCAAGAGCCATGGACTGCTTGCTAATTCCCATCTGAAATTCGACTCAAATATCAATGAATTCAAAGGTTTCCCCCTAAGGATCCATCAGTTCAAAGTCAGGTATCATTACATGCATTTAATCAGATTCATGTTGAAATCACTGATACAGTTTTCCTTGAGGATAATTAACAAGAAATGTGAGGCATTTTTTTAAAACCTAGGTGATACTTCTCAACTTGGTTCATGACATCTGAATAGATTTTTTTTCTCTACTTGGAATGGTAAGTTCTCATCTGCTACATTATTTTTAATAACTTTTTGCATCCTCTTTCACTCTGATGCTTCCATGTCATATAGAAGAGTTTGAGTGGCTTACCGGCTTATTATGTTAAACTCTTCAACAAAAGTGGGTTGCTTTGACATCAGGGAACCAGACAAACACAGTTAAATTCTGCAAACAAGCAACTTCTAAAAAGAAAATGCAGAAAGATGAAGCTTGCAATAATTAAATACATTGTATACATATGTGTACATTTATGTCTTGGTAAATACAACAAGTAACCATGTGAATAGAAATGAAAGTTAATTCACACTTAAGGCAGAAATTCTACCCTTATTCCCCTGATCATACAGCATTCAGGAGCTGGAAACCACATCGTCAAAGAGGATTATGATACCTGTCACGGTTTAAAGCTGGGCTGGTTATTAAACGAACAACAGATGCTTTTGTTAACCCCCTCCCTCCCCAAAGTGGGAGGGAAAGAGAAAAGGGAAAGACACTTACAGGTTGGAAAAGTTAAAACAGCTTTAATCCAACTACAATAGTAATGTATAATAATAATAGGAAAAAGAATAATGCAATATATATGCAAATATACAAATATGTACAAAACCAATATCGAGCTCCCTCCCACCAATGATGAATACATCACCCGGATGCTGCAGGACACACCCTGAGAAAGTCCAGGACTGTACTCAGCAGCAGGCAGGAGCTGGGTTCAGCAATGCATGGCCATAGAAGAAGAGAGCGTGACCCTCGTGATCCCTCAGTTTTATACTGAGTATGATGCGTATGGGATGGAATACTCCCTTTGGTCAGTTTTGGATCACCTGTCCGACCCGCTCCTCCCTACCCCAGGGTTGCAGGTGTGACCACTTCTCTGCTCTTTCTGTTGCAGTGCATAAGAAAGCAGAAGCAAGCATCAACCTTGGTCTCCATAGGAATAACTATAAGTAAGAGCCTTTCTGCATACCATTCCTACTGATGTGCCAGAAGTAACTATACACATTGAGCCTTATCACTGCTAGAAGCAGCTACTGTCTGGAAAAACATGCAGTTAATTTCAGAGAGTGCAGCTTCTCAGAAGAGACGTAACTAAAAAGCAAAATTACTAAAAGAAAATTGGTTCTGTCCTGGCCCAAACCAGCACATCACACAGGGAGTTTTGCTGCCAAATTTTCACCTCAGATGTGACACTGAGTAGCTTTTTCCTAGACTGAATGACCTTTCTATTATTAGTACAATAGGATGCGTTATTAGTTTGGCTTGTAAAAATAATCTCAACTCAGTGGTGCCTTTTGGAACTTAAAATATTGTTGAGGCTCGAAGAGTCACAGACGTCCAGTAGATGGGAGGTGAAAAGGACACAGGGAGATCCAGCTCTCTTCCAACTTTTACACAGTTTTTTAAGATATTATAAGGATGGACAGTGAAATTACTTTGTATTTTTTGTGGACTTCAACTCTGTCGAGTTCATAGTTTTACCACTGAATGTTCACTTCTTTACAAAGGGTCACCAGAACCAGGAAAATTAAACAAAATTTATAAGAAAACCCCCACATTTTTGCCAATGAGAGCTATCTTGCTTTGCCTGGGAAATAGGTCTACATATATCTATATTTTTTTTTTTACTATTTACTACTATTGTTGCTAAGTAGATGTCAGGCTTTCACATAAAAGGGAAAGATTTATTTAGGATTAAGACTATGTTACACTACAGTGCTGTAAGGACAGAAGAAGAGTGCCTGTTTTCCAGATATTACTGCTAGAAAATTACTGTTCACCGTCTCCATAACCTAAGTGACAAATGAAATAAATAGGACAAAGAACTGGAGCAACTCAGCTCTTCATTGAGGACATAAGGGACCCACCATGGCTGTTCTGCTCATTGCTGCTAACTCTTAAAGGATATCACATGCTCCAAATCCTTGCAGAAATGACATTTCTCTGACTTTTGTGTCTATAGATTGACCCAAGAGCTACACAAACCCTGATGGAATGATCCAGCAATCTGTACGCTTTAGGCAAATATAGGATGGAATGGAGGAGAGGGAAATGTTTGGTTAACATTACAAGGAAGGGTCAGTAGCAAAGCTGAAGCAGAAAGCTGGAGCTGGTGAGCATCCATCCCTCCATCCTGTCCTCACTGGGACAGGTCCATCCTCTCACCTCTGCATCCTTTCTGTGGCTCTGGAGGCGAGCAGCATGGCTGAGTTTAATGACTGACCCTGTTTCTCCCTTAAGAACTAAGCCATGCTGGTGCTGATACTCCTACGCTTTATTTTCCTGCACAGCAGTACCAGCTTAGCATTTAATTTTGTTTCATTAGAAGAAAATTATTTTTTAATTATATTTCATTATTTCTCTTAATATTTTCAAGACTGGTGCTGACAGAGGCTTAACGGAATCCAATCCCTTTTTCATTAGAGAGCATCTCTTTGCATTCACCTCACATCTACATTACCGACTGTCACATGATTCATGCACAGCAGTAATAGCCTGGGTAGGCACTCTCATAAATATCCTGCTCATCTCCGCAGCAGTGGTGTAATTGAGGGTAAACACAAATCAGTGGTGTTTGCCCACTTCTAATATGGGTATTGCAAGTCTCTTCCACTTCTGGCCTTGAACAACTCTCTCTTAACCTTGTCTTAAACACCCCGTCCCTGGAAGTGTTCAAGACCAGGTTGGATGGGACTTTGAGCAGCTTTGTATAGTGGAAGGTGTCCCTGCCCATGGTAAGGGGTTTGGACAATCTTTATGGTTCCTTTCAACCTAAACCATCCTATCATTCTGTGATGATTCTCCTATATAGTCTGGGTGGCCTTTCCTGATTTAATACCAAATTGCTGCTCTAAGGAGTAGAACACACTTGCCGAAGTCATGGCAGTTCTCTGACACTTCTGCTGTCCGCTGTCCATGTGCAACTGTCTTAGCAAGGATTTAGCAAGGATTGAGGGTTTGTTTGCTCAACAAATATGTAATTCATGCTTTCTAACGGCATAGAATACACCTAGGATTTGGCATGCTGATGCTTTTTAGGCTTTTATGTGAGTGAAATGATGCATTTCTCTGTGATATTCTTTTCTAAGGTTTCTGAGGTCATGGGGAAAGAGCACATCTTCAGTTTCCTTGTAACTTCTCTCCCGGTCAGGTGTGGTATATGATATTGCTGCTGAGACCCATATATTAAGTATGCTGCTCAAACTTTTACTCACTCAGACAATCTTCTACTTTTTCTTCCATCCTTTTTTCACCAATTAATTCTAAATTATTAACTCTAGCTTGATAGTTGCATGGTTTAAACTCAGTTGGCAACTAAGAACCACACAGCCACTCAGTCACTCCCTTCACAGTGGGATGGAGGAGTGAATTCGAAGAGTAAAAGTGAGAAAATTCGTGGGGTCAGATAAAGACAGTTTAACAGCTAAAGCAAAAGCCATGTGTGCAAGCAAAGCAAAGCAAGGAATTCATTCACCACTTCCCATCGGTAGGCAGGTGTTCAGCCATCTCCAGGAAAGCAGGGCTCCATCACGTGTAACGGTTACTTGGGAAGACAAACCTCATCACACCGAACATCCCCCTCTTCCTTCTTCTTCACCCAGCTTTATATGCTGAGAATGACGTTGCATGGTATGGAATATCCCTGTGGTCAGTTGGAGTCAGCTGTCCTGGTTCTATCCCCTCCTAACTCCTTGTGTACCCCCAGCCCACTTGCTGGGGTGGTGTGAGAAGCAGAAAAGGCATTGACTCTGTGTAAGCCCTGGTCAGCAATAATGAAAACATCTCTGCATTCTTAACACTGTTTTCAGCACAAATTCAAAACATAGTTCCCTGCTAGCTACTATGAAGAAAAATAACTTTATCCGAGCCAAAAATAACACAATAGCAGAGCCTGGATCCTCTCTTCTTTCATGATAGCATGAAGTGGTACTGTTCTCATTTTACATTTAAGCTTGAAATAGAAATTTCTTTAACAAATAAAATTGATTCAGTAGCTATAAAAGAGCCCAAATCACCAGCTCATAATTCACTGCCTAAAGGTGGTCACTGACTGCTGTGTAGCAGCCTTCCTCAAAGGATAGTCCTCATATGATAAGCAGAGTGACTTAGCTCTATAAAGCACAAAGACTTTGAGTCCAATATCCTACAAATTTTAGTCCAATATCCTACAAATATTAGGCCCAATTCTAAATAATATTGGTTAGTACAAGAGATGTTGAGGAACAAATTTATAAAAAAAGAACAGATTTACCTTGGTTTTGGATCTTATTTATCCGTGATTTCTCTCATTTTAGAATTCACATGTGGTATAATGTACGGTACAATTGTACAAACAAATCCAAGTTTTTCAATATTTTGTGATAAAAAACTAATGGATTTTTTAAATTCTGGAAGAAAGGACAATGATCTTAACCACAGGGGATATTAAAGCATTGTGGGTATGTTGGTAGAGAACATTATAAAATAATTATTTTCCATCAGAGTTTCTGTAACGGCTTTGCAAGGCATCTCTCTACTTGCAGAAGTATAGTAGGAAACGGTATGTTTAGTAGGAATCACATTTTGATTTATGGGTTGTTAATTCCTATACTGAGAACACTGGATTATGAAGTTATCTGTGTGTATTAGTGTAGGGAATGTCAACACATCAAGTAATTCTCGGAACAAAGGAAAACAAAGGACATACTTCCATTTCCTGTGTATTTCCCACTTTCTCCCTCCACCCTCCCCACTGAAAGATAAGAGTCAATGCCCCAAATCCTGTGAAGATCTCTGTATAAATATGCAGCAAGGAGGGATTTTTTTTTTTTTTTTTTCACTGCTTGCTATTTCACAGGAGTATTTCCTTATTATCTGTGAGGCCAGGAGAAAACCAATATAAATCTGAGTGATATTAAACTCACAATATGCCACTTCTCTCCCTATATCTCTAGGTAGCTTTGACTAGCTTGACAATGGTTAAACAATAAGTACCATCAAATTTGTTTTAAATAATTATACACCAGAAGAGTTACATCAAGAGAATGCCTATAATTTCTGCTGTGCCAGTAGCTTTCAATTAAATCTCAATTTGATCTCTTGAAGCATCCTGGCCCAAATTTGCAGCTAATTCTACCTTGAGCTTCAGAATTTAATCAAGAATTTGAGGGTGAAGAATAGCATTGCTTAGGTGCTGTAATGACCTTGTAATCTTCCACAATGCTGAGATTTTTCCACAATAAATGTGAACAAATCTATAAGCGCTTTTGGGGTGGGGTAGCTTGCAGTAGATAATTCTGAATTTTATTGCCTCAGGGGATTGAAATAGGTCTTTTTCCTCTTAACTGAGGGTCAACGTAAGTCTGAGGCACTCAGGATTGTGGGAATAATTAGTTAACTGAGTTATGAAACTATGATATGCTGTTTTTCATGGAATCTACTTTCCCCATGTGAAAGGAAATAACATTACTGTATACCTTATATTTACTTGATCTTGACTAGCAAGATGCTGTAAGACAATCTGAGGTGACAATATGAATGGTAGCATTTGTACTTGTGTGTCATAGATTTGTAATGCGTACTTGTATTTGTGACGTGTACTTCACATCAGCAGAGAACATTGCACAGCTTTTTGTATTGCTGACAACCTGAGTGTGCAATGAATGCATGAGTACATCTGTGATTGTCTCTATGTGAAATGCATTGAAATATGAGAATGAAATGATGGGCATTTTCTTAATCAATTTGCTGACAGCTTGAAGCTTGGTGCTAACAACAGCTTTGTGTCTTAAATGAGTTTTAATCAACCCTTGATGGACAGTTTCTGTGTGCACTGCAGTGGTCACACTCCCTTTGATTCCAGTGATTCAGGGTCATAATGTAAACACACTCTACTATTTCCGAAATACAGAGAACTAAATCGGAAGTTCCTATATGCTGTCTACCCGGTGCTGGCTTACCATCCACTTACACACAACTTTAAATCCATTTCCTCTCAGATACACATGTATGCACATAATTTTAAGCCTACAATCTTTTCCAAATAATTTGATACTTCTCACTAGGATTATAGCAGTGGCCAAGATTTAAATGAAATTAAATACCGCACACACTTATCTTCTTGCACTTGGGTGTCATTAAGACAGACCTGGGAAGGATATTTTCCCCTTTGGCAGCATATTTATTTCCTTACTCAACTCTTAAGGCAGTGAAGTTGTTTATTCAGCAATTAAAACTCTCCTTTGTTATGTTTTCATTTGGCTACTCTGTCCACCTTGCATAATCCTCTCTTTGCACACAACTGACCGCAAGAAATAGCATATCTTCATCTGTTTCAGTTTAAGATTTTATTCTGTGCCAGCTTTTGTTACACTGAACTTCAGGTATGTAGGGTTATTAAGTAGATGTTAGGCAAGATGACCTTTGGTCAGCAACAGGAAACAGTCCAAAGTAGCAGAAATCTGTATGGACTGAATAGACCTCCAAAGTCTGTGTGTGGGAGAAGTGGTTTTCCAGTCAGATTTGTATAGGCTCTCATGGAACAAAAAGTGAGTAGGAAGTTTGGATGAAACCCTGTGGATGAATTAGTGGTTACGGGTTTCAGAAGCGTACGTTTCCTACATGGATTCATCTTCTCCAACATCTAGTCTATCAGTGTCAACTCAAATCAAGGGAGACAGACAATGAAAGGCCTCAGTTCACGTCATTGCAATTTAGAGATCTAAGAGAGGTCAGTTAGGACAAGCTATAAAAGAGTCTCTTTTTCTAAAGCTGGATCTAAAGTGAGACCAGGATTCCATTCCTCATGTCTCCATGTACCAGCAAAGGCATGCTCTAAACAATATCTGTCATAAATACAACTCGCATTACAATCATTGGATCCAGAGGGTTCGGTTTTCACATCGCATCTGTCCTCTCCCCAAAAAAGTCTTGAACATCCTGAAGCTCTGTTCAAATTCAAGTGTGATAGGGTGCTTTTTTGAAAATGGAATTAATTGGTCTGGTTATATCTTGCAGTTCAGACAACCCTCCATCTGAAGACACTTGAATGAGCGTATCCTACAGGTATTACGTAAAAGACTGTGCTACGAAGGGATATGCTCATAGTCTCCTGTTGTCATTGCTCCATTTTATCAAAATCTTTGCATTCCCCTGGAAAATAGGTTAGAATGCAGATATCTGACTTCTCAGGAGAATCAAACTGACAAGGATGTTCTGAGGTCATTCTTCCTTAGTGCTTCCCACTAGTACTGTTCTACTTTGCATTAAATGCTTAAAAGTCTTTTGAGACAAAGAGAATTGCTCCTTATTAGGGTAATCAGGACGTATGCTCTAGAAGTGGGGCACCTGTTTTTTAGTTTCAATACTAATGAATATTTAATTTGCAAATAGTAGGACACCATCCATGGATGAAATCAAAAAGGGTAAAATCTTCCCACAAGTAAGATGCACCATGGTAGACGCTCAGCCAAGACCTGAGCTGTTTCCTTCATCTGTCTGGGGGAATTTGAACCCACGGTTTCTTTCAGCCGGGAGATTGTCTTTGCCAGTAGATCATGACAAATCTAGGCTTCATTTTGCTTTCATTTTTGCAACTAACTAACTGGCATAGCATGGAGTTTTTGCAGAGCTGTTACATATTTCAGAATTTTCTTCCCTAAGAAACAATAAAATGAAACTAAATATAGGCTTTACCTGTCCTTCTCCTCTCTCCTCCGCTTTCTCAGTTCAGAGCTCACACCAAACAATCACTAATATGAACCACTGGAAATCAGTCCAGAGTCACCACTACCACTAAGGATTAATTCCATTTTCATAACTCTGTGTGAATCTTGTGCAGCCGGGTTTGTTTTGTTGTTTGCATGTGAATGTAACCTTAATGTAGATCCCATGTATTTGTGATTACACATAAGTTAACATTCTGCATATGCAAATTGTCAGTTCATGACTACTAGGGAAACATTTTTGTTGTTTATGTGTATTTCCTTTACCTTTTTTCCCCCCCTCATTCCTATCTACAAGTAATATTATTCAAAAGATAAGAAAAAATCTCAAAACTTCAGCATACTTTTTCAGAATTGTTCATTGTTTGTTACCTAAAAATACAACTCTTGAAATACACATTGAACCTAAACAATGATAAAAAAACTAAGCAAAAGGAAAAAAAAAAACAGAAAAAAAGAAAATAATCTTACTGACATTTCCCTGAAAATTGAATGCTCTCTTTACACAAACACTGAAGATTGGTTTCATTACCGAGTGTCAGGAGGTCACACTACAGCAAAAGCTTCTGCATGTCACTCAATCTACACTTCAGCATTTTTCCAACAGAAACTTGCTTTCTATAGGGGAAAAAGAAAGTACTGAGGTAGGTGCAATGTTAAATCAATAATGAACATGCAAGACAGTTGTAAAGATGCTTTAACACCTTTGTTAAATGCATAGACAGTAGGATCAGGGTATGCCTGTTGAAGCCTAAGAAAACTACTATTTATTGCCAAATTCTAAAAATAATTTACTACTAATCAAACACTGGACTACTGCAGTCAGGTTTGCAAAAGCATCATGATCTTTTGTTTCTATTAGCTAATCATACCTACAATGTTATCTTCACTGTAGGTCTGCAATGGGATTGTTAGACAAGTTGACAATCTGGTATTATAGCCTCAAGTCTGAGGTCTGAGGAGGAGTGTCATTAAGTCCAAATTCTTGGAAGACTATAATTACATTAGAATGTTAGCTTTGCCTTAAAAGCCAGCATGGAGACCTCATGGCTAGAGTGGAGGAGGGAGAAATCTTAAAAAATTTAAACCTAAAGGCTTAAAAGTCAGAAACTAAATGAGACCACACAAAATAAAAACCAAAACCAAACCACCTCCACTCTCCTTTATCAGACCAGAGGTTTTAAATTCTATTGCTTCAGTTTTATTCATATCTCTACCTTTAACCTGCTATGTGACTTTGATCAAGTTACTGCTCTCAGAAGGTATGTCTAACAACCAGTTAACGTTACTTACAATCATCTGCAGAGAATTTTGAAATCTACATATGAAAAACATTTCATAAAACATCATCTTACTATCTCTATTATTTGTTACTACTCCTCCTCACAGATAACAATCACCTTTGACATAACATTACTTATAATGGACTCAAAAATTTGTAGTCAATTTTCCAAGTCGTTATTTATGTTCATTAAGTATACTCTGTCACAGACTTACATGCAATGGGAGGTGGTGTTTTCATGACAGAAGTATATATCTGACTCGAATACAACTTAACACTGCACAATTCTGTATGTGGGAATTACTCAATCATCACTCTTAATACTTTCAATGCTCTGTGTTCCAGAAGAGTAAATGGATTATTTAGAGGTGAATTATAATATGTTCAAAGTGGATGATGGAAGGTGATTTCCAAAGAGATGAGCCAAAAGAATGAGCCAATGCATGTTTAACAAATAATTTATTTGCCAAAAAAGCCATTCTGGATCAACACGAGTTTCTTCCATATTTGAATTGACTTTTGCAAAGAACTTCAACAAAAAAAGGGATGTAAATACTATAAACGGAAATAGTTACTTATTAATTTTCAAAAATGAATTAAGAGCGCCCAGAAAACAAAGTCAAGTGATTTGTGTTGAATGAGATGTTCCTATTAGCAGAAATAATCATATGTTCACACTTCTCTGCTTAGCATCATCTGTAATAGATCTGTGCTCTTCAGTGGAATACACATTTCAAGTGAGGCAAGAGTAACACTGGCCAGTCTTACCAATGTACTTAGAAACACAAAACATTTGAAACAAATGTATTTAATATCAAGCAGGTTGTTATGAGAATGTTTAAAATACTAATGAATTAATAATAAATAGGTTCCTTGCATGAATACTTCAGCTTAACAATCAATTCTGGGATGAGTTCATTTGAGTCTTGTTACTGCAGCTTCACTGTTAACCTGTCTGTACTGTTCAGGTGTTGAGGTTCAGTGTTTGTTAGCAGATGGAGATGCTTGAACGTCTCCCACTCTCCTGTGGGAGGTGTTTGCTTATGGGACTGCTTTTAGACAAGTCAGCAAGAGCTGGAATTGTTAGTGTCTCCAAATATTCCAGATTCTTTATGTGACTTATGAAATTTGGTATCTAATTTTGGGTGCTTAAGTCAAAAAATTTCAGTGTGGAAATACTGATCCTACCAAAGACAGTGAGAGTTCTTTCCCTACAAAATTTTACATCATTCTTTCAAAGGAGAAATTAATGTTTCAAATATGTTCATAATACATTTAAGCACCTGCTCCAAACCTGCTAGGACATGAGTTTAAAAATCTGGTCATCGACTTACATGAAACTGCAAAAGGATATTGTAATTTTGCAAACCTGTTATAGAAATGAGCTTTTGTTCTACTCCTTAAAAGACATTACAAATGTGGATTGAAACTGTAACTGTCTGCCTCCCCCCACCTCTCAAATACACTGCTATTGTTTTATACGTTAGCTTTCCTTTTCCAGTATCAGCACCATGAACCATTTTGAAATATCGCTAGCTGTTTTGGCTGCTCCACAAGACTATACAAAGAAAAACAGGCAGAAAGTAGTTGGGTAGGCAAGCATAATGGCTAACAGACACGAGTAATCAAAACAAGAGCTTGTGTGTTATGTTAGCCTAATATCACTACTTTGTCTTTCTATTCTATTGGCATTTAGAGTGAAAGAGGAAATTCTAAGCAGTCCTAAACTAAACATAGTTCATGAATACAAAGTGCTTCTTCAAACAAAGCAAAGATTGCAAGTTTATACAATGCAAATGAAGAATTTTTACAAAATTCTATTTTTCATGAATCTGAAAAGCTTTAGCATATCTGTGGGGATTATCTAACTCTATCTTGTGTTTACTTGGGTTTTTTTCTCTCTTAACTCCTTTTTTTATTTATCTTTTTTTTTTTCTGAGATATGTAGGTGCATATGAGATTGACCTATTTTAGAGTCTGGGTGAAAAAAAGACTGTACAAACCTTGGCTATAACCCATAAACTCAGACATTGGCCTATGACAAAACAAAGAAATAAACAAAACAGAGACTATATGGACATCATTTGAATATCAGATGCCCCATTGCCTGGTGCTCATGGATTATTCTTTGAATTTGGTTTGGTTCCTTATGAGTTTAATGTCAATTTGCTACATTCTATCATTAATTTTTGAACTGAGGATAACTCATATTAGCCACCTTAGAGTTTTGGTCTCCCTCCTATGTAATCTGTAGTAATCTTAAAAGTTCACATTGAACTCAATTAATTTCTATTTTTGAAAATTAAAATACGGATATTTCCATGGAATTTGAAGGCATTATCAGTGCTTGAAGGAGCTTACAAAGAGTGTTACCAGTGTTTTTAGTCTTAATCTAAATTAAGTTGCAAATGAAATTAAGAAGATGCAAAACAACTAAAATTTAGAAGGTTTTGTCTTTCTATTTTTATCTTTCTATTATCAATTTTTTAAAGATATTACTTTTTTGCTTACTGAAAAGAAAAACCAAAATTTTTCAATAATGATAATTAAAAAAATTATTTTTTGCTAATGATGCATTTTTTAAAGGAAAAAAGGAACGTTTCTGTAAATATACTTATTTGTTTAAAATAAAATTTGTAATGAGGAAAGTAAAATATGTTATCTACTCTAATAAAATAGTATATGTATTTGAGTGTTCTCCGCTAACATCTTCATAAAGGACCATGCCATCTTCCACACAACTATACAGAATATAGGAATTCACAAAATTAAAGTGTATATTATGCAATGGAGCTCGGCATCCATTAAGGATGAGTCACTCCTATGTTTTCATACTTGTTGGGAGAGTTAAGCAAAAATTTTTGTACCAAATAAAAGAAAATATTATGTTGGAAAGTGCTAGTTCATCAAACCTCAAATTTCCTTCATGTGAACATGCGTGTTTCAATTACGAAAAAACCCTGGGTACATACTGGATTTATTTTGGTCCAAAAATACCATGCCGTCCCACCGTGGCTTCAGGGATAGGTCATTCATGAGTTGAATTAATTTTATGTAGTGTCAGCTGTCTGTTATGTAGGTGTTTGGGTTTCAGACAAGCTTACTGTTAATACAGGTAGACAAAGAGACACTTTAAGAGTCTGACTCAGCTAGCTTACTTTAGCAGTGTACTTTAGGATTAGACAAACCATTCCCAGAAATTCTTACTTTTGTCTATTGACTATAGATGTTGTTTAGACAGCCAATGCAAATGTAAACATCTAATGTTAAAACCGGTAACTCCCTCCTTATATTTCTCCCACATTCAAAAAGGAATTAGGAAGCTGAATCAGATGTTTCTGTTGCATAGGTGCAGACTATTATTGAGTGATAGGAAGATTTTCTTTTTTTTTTTTCAGATGAAGCCTACAAGAACTTTAAAACAGAAATCTAGAAAAATAAAACCAACCTATGAAACGTAAGTGTAGCTCAGAGAAACATCTTTATGTGACAGCAAAGCTATATGTGGAAGAAGTTTGAACTGCTGCCTGTTTTAACTGATTTTCTTTAAACTATTTTTCTGTTCTGTGTTGGGTAACAAGATGTGAGTCAGCACAAAAATGCTGCGTAATCTATTGACACCTTGCTAGGCTTTTATATTTGCTGATCAGCTTTTCTATTGTGCAGTTCTCCTCTGTGCTCATGTCGACCGAATTGCTATATCACTGACCTTCCCTTCTCAGATTCCTTTATTATTTATTTATATGCCTAAAATCACATAGAAGGATTGTTCCACTAAAATTAGATGTTGTTTTCTGTGTAATCCAGGATATACAGTTATTTGAAAAGTTGACTGTCCTCAAAAGAGGCTTACCTGTATTTTCATTGTGAGCAAGTAGCCTGTGAACGCTTTATTTGAGAGCTGTTGGTATCCATGGCAAAAGTATTCTAAAGTGCAGTTTGGATCAACCACTGCAGAGCACTGGAGCATGACAAGTACATGAAACTATTTGATAATGTAGTAAGAGGGGAGGAATGAAAGAAAAAAGAAAAAAAAAGCTCACAAAATACAGAAAATCATAAAAGTGCTGGGATACCATGAATTTCACCTTCTCCCTGTTGAGAAATTAAATAAAAACTCCATTTGAAAAATGTGCAGCACTCTCTCCCTGCCCCAAAGGAGACTGTAACAGAAAAAAAAAAGGGATTCGCTGCATTTGTTAGCTTTACAATATTTCAGTGAAGCCTGAACTACAGTTCCAGAGAACAGGTTGTGCATGTATTTCTGAACCTTAATATGGCAAAGTCACTGAAAGTTTTGATTTTGAGTATTAAGCCTTTAGTCATTTGAATAAGTTTATTTTGCAAAGGATTGTTCCTTAGTATTTTTTAAAGTTTCCTAATTTGAATATATTGCATAAACATTTTTAGGAAATTTTGGCTCATGTAATATTTCATTTATAAAAATGATATCTAGCTGTGGTTCAGCAATTTCTAGCTAAATGTTTCCATGCTCGTTATATATAAGAGTCATTGTTTCCCTTTTAAGAGAAAGGAAAAGTGAACTGTAGGGAGATCTGTACTCTTAAGTTTTTAACCTCTCTGGATACTTATAATCTGGATTTTTTTGTGTACTATATTTGTTGTATTTTATAACTGTGTAAGGTGTTGCCTCATCAAGGTACCCAAAACACTAGTCAATCTCCTTTCTGCTATATCTACCTTGTACCTTGCAAATATACCCAATTTAGCCTTGTTAGCAAGATAGGATATACAAAGCCAGCTAGAAAGCCATGCTAATGAGGAGTTATACTGCTTCAAGGATGCAGTCAGATTTGGGTTTCTTTATACAATTTTACACTGTGCTTTATAACAGCACAGTTTGCCCCATACAAATAATATTTGCTCCACTAACAAGAAAAAATTGTCATTAATAACAAATCCCAATAATAAGGTATTTTATATTGTGTAGACCATGCAAATGAATCGTGCCAAAGTAGATTATGATCTAGTAGATAGTGTGCTAGGTTGTAATTGCAATGGTCTTGGTTTTGGTTTTGGCTCTGATAAAGAACGGCAAAGACACCTTTCCAAAGTCGCTAAACCTTTTCTGTGCTTGTTTTTTGTAGATGTACAGTAAGAATAATGACAGGATTCTGTTCCATAAAGCCTTGTGAGATCTACTGAGCTCTATATAGGAGTTAGGAGATATTATTAACAATAATATTAGTGTTAATTAAATGGTAAGAAAATAAATAAACTCTTCTGTATCAAATGCATATAAACTATCAGGTTGGTTTTTAAGTGGAGTAAGCTCATTTTGATAAATTTGCGATTCTTTTCTTCATCTTCTTCTACTTGTGCAGTCACCTCTCTACTATAAGTATTTAACCTGGTCTGAAGGACTGAACACCTTCAGGTATTCTAGGCACATTAGGTGTGAGCTGGAGCTCATTCTCCAGCTAAGTTTCATCCCTAAGAATTGTAGGTCACATAGTCCAAGACCTTTCTACACTCAGAGCTGAATACTGCATGGATGATCAGGTTTACTTTACAACCTTCCTCCTGATTTGTATTGCATTAAGCATTAAGTCACTAATTTGTGGTGACAATCTGATGTGGTTTTCATCCTATACGCCTGTAAATCTGGCCTCAGCAACCACATCACAAACCTGTATTCCATCTGATTAGCTGAAACTGTTTCCTAGAAGCATTAGCCTGAAGGAAGTTCAAGTGCCTGAAAAATACAGAGGAGTGAGTGATCCGCACACAGACCTTGAATTCCATCATAGAATGAGCTGAGCAGGTAAACATTGCTACTTCCAATTCTGGACATATTCTATGGATAACTAACCTGCAGCACATGAACTCGACGGTCCACCAGTTTTCAAAGATGTTATTGCAAGGAGACCAGGAGAGGATAAGGAGCTATGGCCAGAAACCATATGTGATGTCCAGATGCTAGAACTGACATTGGCAGCTGCTATAACTGAAGGAGTCTACATGCACACACAAAAAAAAGTAATGTGAGGCTGCGTTGTGGTTTCACCCAGCAAGCAACTAGGCACTACACAGCCGCTCGCTCACTCCCCCTCACAGTGGGATGTGGGAGCTAGTCGGAAGAATAAAAGTGAGAAAACTTGCAGGTTGAGATAAAGACAGTTTAACAGATGAAAAAAAAAGCTGTGTGCACAAGCAAAACAAACAGAAGAATGCATTCACTACTTCCCATCTGTAGGTAGGTGTTCAGATATCTCCAGCAAAGCAGGGCTTTGGAGCAGTCTTCCCCTTCCTTCTTCTTCCTTGTTTTATATGCTGAGCATGATGTCATATGGTATGAAATATCCCTTTGGCCAATTTTAATCCATTGCTCTGGCTATGGTCCTCCTCAGCTTCCAGTGCACCTGCACTCTAGCAGAACATGGGTACTTGAAACATCCTTGATTTCTTAGCAACAGCTAAAACCACCAGTGTATTACCAACATTCTTGTCATACCAAATCCCCCAGTAAATCTAAAGCATAGCGCTGTTTTAGCTACTAAGAAGAAAATTAGCTCTATCCCAGCTGATACCAGGACAGGCTGCCTTTACTTTCCTCATGTATACTCTGAATGTCCGTTTCTTGCAACTCAGGACTGGGGAGTATGGACGAATTTGAGGAAAACAAATTTCAAAGGAAACAGCCANGTCCGTTTCTTGCACCTCAGGACTGGGGAGTATGGACGAATTTGAGGAAAACAAATTTCAAAGGAAACAGCCAGTCTCAATGAGGTTGATGCATCTCAATTGATATATATAGGAATTTCTAGAGGGCTGTAGCAGAAAAATCTCTGAAAGCCTCAAAAGAAGATGTGGCTGTTTACAAAAGCAGAGAAAGCTAGAGAAAAGTCCATGAAAAGTGCCTATAGTCATTTACTCAAAGAACAATAAAACAGAAGCATCCTCATAATCCTAAAGAATATTTTTCCAATGGGTATGAAAAATTTCTCTTCTAATGGTTCTTTTTGTGCTATTCAGATCAGAGCTTTATTATTGTGACAGATGACAGAAGTTATGGTATCTAAACCATTTAAATAGGGATGCCAAGTACATCCACAAAACCAGCTTTTAATCCAGCACATAGTTTTTCTAGATTTTGGTACATTCGATGCTCCTTGTACAACACATCCAAGACTGCCATCTAATGCTGTTCAGTAAAATCCGTAGTTCAGTCTTATATTTTTGGCATAATATAACACCAGTAGGAATACTGTGGCAGCATAAAAAAATTCCTAGAAGATAGTTTTCTTTAATCAAATAACAACACTTTATTTCACTACTGCTGTGTAATTCCCTGCCCCTTTGGATATTAGGCACTAAGTAAAAACATTTTTTTTAATACATAGCTGTGATGAAAAATCTATTAACAGAAAGTTCTACAAAGTTGCGTTATGTAATATGATAAACATTGACCTACAAATGTTTATTTATGTATTGTCTGTTTGCTTAAATTTATCAGTAGGCTGATCCCACTTGCAAATTCTTATCTGAACATGTTTCTAAATGCCTTGCAAATAAAAGCTCTTATAAATACCAGAGTTTGATCCAAAGCCATTGAACTAGATAAGATCAAGCTGATTGGCTTCAAATAGCTGTGGATCATGTACTTAAATAATACATCCGTTACCTTGATTTTTACCATGTTGATACTTAGTCATTCATTATTAAAAATAACATTTATTTAATCTTGCTGAGAATGTCTGAAGATTATTGTATAATACACGGGAAGAAATGCTTTTGCAAGTATAAATTGCACCCCTTTTCCCTAAAGGAATACTTCGAGATTTATCAAAATGGTAGATGATAGAGTATAAGGAAATAAAATGTATTTCTTGTTTTGAGCTTATGGTCCAGATTGCTACTTGCATATTATACTGTATTAATGCCATGTATCAGGAATTGTACTGGTTACCTGTGGGGGCAAGGATGACTTATTTTCACTGCTAACTTCTGCATTTTTGCCTTCCTTTAGACCTTTCTTGTACACTGACCTTCACAAGCAAAAGGTGTATACAAGCTATTCTGAAACTACTGGCAGAATTAAACATTCAGGAATCTCACAACCTACTCACGTGCTTGAAGACAGACTGATTCAGTATTAACACCTACCTCTTTGCACTGCCAATATGAAATACTACCCTCTAATAGAGTGCAGATTTTGATGTATGATAACATGTATTCTCTGAATAGCTATAAAGTCCTTAAACTTCACCAGCAGTGCTGGACCCCATTGGCTTGGCTTTCTGGAAATGGTTCATCCCATATGGTATCACAATATGGATGAGTGATTCACTTCACAATATTAACATTAAAATGATCATCACCTGGCATCTCTGCCATGAGGATGAGCAAGTGACTTAACATTTCTCATGGATCCAGGCTCTTGGTGGAATCATCTCTACACCAATCAAATGTTGTGTACATTAGTAAGGGTTCAGTGCTGTGGCTATAACAAAAAAACACTATGTATAAATTGAGATTCTGGAAAATATGTTATAGATTTCATGTAAAGTATCCACAATCTGTGGATCCACAATGTCAGAATCCACTGGCTTAAGGACTGACATTTGCAAAACAATGTGTAAAGTTTGTGATGAATAATTTGAGAGTGTATCTGTGAACAAATAAATTTCTTCAACACTTGATAGTATTCTGATGTTGTACCCATGCGGGCTTCTAAAATTTACCATTGAAATCCAACATTCCAGCTGTGCTGGTTAACTGGATGTACTCAGAATAAGTCCTACTGCTGATCTTCTATTTTAAGATTCCCTACATGTTTACAGTGAAATTCAAATTTTGATGGACTTAATCTAAATAAATGGAAACATATAAGGTCAGAGTTCCAGACTAATCATCTAACTTACGGGTGTTCACAGTAATGCTTCTGTGTTAGATGGGTATCTTCACTCCCATAACAGGGATTGAGATCTGAGGTTCAGTTCAGCTGCCCCCATATGGGTGTATTACAGCAGCAGAGATACACAGGGTATCTGAGACATCCTCACTGACCTGGCAGACATAATAATAGTCTTACAAGAGTCCTATGTCCTTCTGCAGCAGAAGTGGGAAGTCAGGCAGGATATCTGGGGCATTTTGAATGGTGCTAGGTACATTTGTGTAGTCACCTGAACAGGATCTATGGAATATGTGACATCGTTATTCACAGATGTTTTAAAATTACTAGAGTATATTTTTACTGAATATACCTGAAAATTAAACCATAAAATTAAGCAGATATAATTTTTTTCATGGCTTTCATGCAGATTCAAGTGAACAAATATGAAATTTGCTTCTGTTTTATGAACTATGTCCATTAAATGAAAGTTTAAGAAAATTTTGTTGAAAATAGACAATAAAAAGATTTAAAATAAGACAAGGACCAAGAGTATGAACAATTTAACGTGTATGCACTGAAAAACATACCAATAATTGTCAAGTCTAAAAGTAAACTGAATGTTACTTACTACTGTTGCTCAAATTAGCAATAACTTGTGGAAAATACTTTTTCTGCAATTCAAGATTCTGATTTAGAGATCCTTTAATATTATATGTTTCAAAGATCCAATGACAAATACACCTAAAACAGTGGTGCTTAAAATTCCTTCTGTTATATTTAAGAGGCATTTGGATAATGCCCTTAATAATAATAATACTTTAACTTTTGGTCACCCCTGAGGCAGTCAGGCAGTTGGAATAAATGACCATTGCAGGTCCCTTCCAATTGGAGCTATGCTATTCTATTCTATTCTAGTCTATTCTTTCTAGTGGGGAATAACAGCATCAGTTTTAACAGCTTTATGGAGATTTACACCATTATTCCTTGATCTTGCCCTAAACACTAAGTGGACAAATAATTACTTTCATCATTGGGAGGAAAAGTCCTTATGGGCAGTATTCAGTTTCCTTCTCAGTTCCTTTTCCTTTCTACTAGAAGGTGACACTTTGGATTTTTAATATCATGTCAGTAACTTTCTGTTTGCTCATTCTTTCAAACATAGCCACAAGACCTATTGAGAAACAAAATTGCTTCAGTACTTGGCAGGAGATCTTTGTAAATCCTTCCTTATCCCTGTATTGTAGGAAGAACTCAGGATTTACAAGAGAAAGTGGTTCTCATTTGGGATTCATTAACGTAATTGAAACTGTTTTGAGATTTGTATGCGTGTTGTGTGTCTCAGCAATACTTTGTAAGATTTGCAAAATGCACAGGAGTTGCAACTTCAATAATATACTCCTGAAATCAGCTGAATATTATACTGGTAATTTAAAACTAAATTGGTTAGTTTTTAACAATGTTTGTGCTGGTTTTTATAGATTGCAGACATAGAGACATCTCATTTACTGAGATTTAGCACCTTGTAAGACAGGTACTGATGTGAGTCGTTGTTTTTCTGCCAACTAGATGCCTGATGGCAAAGAAATAGATGATCAGGTATCAGTTATTGGACTGTTGGAGAGCAGGTAGGAAGAGAACTCCTGGCATTGTTGGGAGACGTAGGGTCAGACTCTGTGCAAAGATTGTTACAAGAGTTTGTTCTCAAGGCCATATTGTAGAGAGATTAAAAATTGAAATGACATGTTTTCCATCACCTTTGCAAAGAAATCTGAAAAGGTCTCTGATGACTGTTAGGTGTTTTTCTTACTTCACCCTTCTAATGGAAACAACCTCACATTAAACAACCGCCTGGAGGAAAAGGACCGATACTGGACCAGCACCCTTATTGAGTGTATTTCTACAGGACTTGATCCAAATTTTGTTGGAATTAGTGGCAGGCTTTGGATTTGTCATTTCAAGAAAGCAAAGTCAAACCCACCCATATCATGCGTGGTCAAATACAGCTTTGGTATTTATATTTAAAAATCTCAACCGAAATCTACGATCTCAGCAAGGTTTCCTGCTGTTATTTATACAGCGTGTCAGGATTATGGTTCTTGTCACTGTAGGTGCTATAAAAATACATGAGAAGATAAACTCCCTATTCTAACAAGCTAATAAGATAGTAGCTAACCATAAATAACAGTAGCAGGAATGCAAGAAAGAAGGATGACAGCAGCAAATATAGAAAGATTAGATAGGTAGTTACTGAACAAGTTGATGCCCTACTGAAGCCAATGACTTTTCTATTTACAAGTAAAAAAATATGACATTAATGGTCCATGGCTGATTCAGAACCAAACCATCATATGTTGGCCAATTCTTCATAGGCATCACAGCAAACACACATCATCTAAAGCTTAAAAGGAGTAAATAAGTAGGATACGCACTGTTTCCAAGCTCAGTGCAAGACAAATTCTTTGTTGAAAATAGATGTCATAAGTCTTAGGTAGCCAGAAGTAAAACACATGTACCATTTTAAACCTTAATAGGCTAATCTGAAAAAAGACCTAGGCTCAAAAGTATTTTGCCCAGTTTCAGGAGTAAGAAATTTGGGGTTATTTTTATGGATAAAAAGGAATTAATCAGTGTTGTAAAAATTGTTGCTTGCCTCATGAAACAAGGTTATATATTTTGTGAACTAGGATAGAGAATCAAAAAAGCCATCTCCCAGATTAGTTTCTGACTCTAACCTAAGTACAAGAGCTTCACAACTACCCCAT
>VZSC01016613.1:159517-180714 GCA_013398225.1 Steatornis caripensis | reverse complement strand
ACTACCCCATGTCATTTCCTCTGTAGATGCATTTACACATTTATCCATTAAGTAGTGGTGTAAATGCTCCAGCATTAAGACACCTGAAATACACACCAGGCGAGGAAGCACTTACAGGACAACAGGTCAGTGTCACCTCTCCACAATCCATGCATATTTCGTCAGTCAAAACAAATATATAATACTGCAAGCTGCACAGGGAGGCTGTGGAGTCTCCTTCTCTGGAGATATTCAAAACCCGCCTGGACACGTTCCTGTGCAACCTGCTCCAGGGGCACCTGCTTTAGCAGGGGGGTTGGATTAGATGATCTCCAGAGGTCCCTTCCAACCCCTACCGTTCTGTGATTCTGTGATTTTCCTACATTAGAGAAAAAAAAAAAAGAAATATATTAGGAGAAAAGCATTAAAAAAAAAAAAAACAAACAGATGAGAACTGGAAGCTCTTTAAAAAGAATTGGAGTATCTAAAATGTCATAAATACACATCTAAAAGAGAGGACAACATTACTTATAACCCTTCCAGGTTCAACAAAAGACCAGAAGTAGCACTTAGAAATTAAAAGGCAATATTTAACAAACAGAAAAAGGAAGCAACAGCTATCAAATAGAAGAAGTTATAGGCTGTAGAAAATTAAGGCAGCAAAAGAGCAAAATCTCTGACTAGCTGGAATAAGGTAAGTTCTGAATAATAGCTATCATAAAATTCTGATGCTTAGGGGGGTGGCAGAACTTTTAATGACAGATGTTTTTATTCAATATTTCTGGTTTGTATCTTGAAAGAAGCAGGAAGATGTATTTGAATCATATGAACATGATAAAGCATTTTCCAGTCCATTAGTAGTTGTGGAGAGTGTTAAACATCTCTCAGAGATAAATAATTTTAAATTAGCAGGCCAGGATACTTGCACAGATGAATTTTGTGCGAGTTGATGGAGGACATCTCTAGTTCATGCTCTGAATTTTTAGTAGATAGCAGGAATAGATAGCGAGAGAGGGAAAACACCATCAGACTGAGTGAAGCCTAGCACTGTGCTCTGATTCAGAAAGGGCATTCTGATGGTTTAGGATACTATGGACACAATAAGCTTGATATCTGTCACAGGCAAAATTCAAGGAAAAGCTGATCCTGGTATAAATTCCCAAACGATTGGGCTAGGAAGGTGATTAATGCCAGTCAATACATTTTTTTTCTTCCAGGAAAATCAGTGCAATCAAAACAAACAATTTCATTATTTGAAATGACAGACTTGATAATTGCACAAATACTAAGACTTCTGAAGACTGGGGGACTTAGTATTTCACTACTTTCTGGTTAAAAGTTGTCAAGAAAGTACATTAAGTGTGCTGAGAACCAGCTAACTGTCTTTTCTCAGAAAGAAGTTTGGTAGAGAATTATTGTCAGCCTGGGAAGAAGAGATGAAATAGATTTGCAAGGACTAGCCTCATGCCACTCAGTATTTTCATAAGAAAATCAGAAGCGAAATGGTAGATGACATCATGACTGAAAGTGTGGGAAATTGTGAAGTCAGATCAGTTTGCAGGTGAAATGTATCCCACTAAAGTAAATTGGATTCAAGTGTTTAGACACAGTCAGTACAGTGTTAAACACTGAGGAACAGACAATGAAGACCATATCTATAAAAGGAAAAACTATGTCCTGGAGTGCAACAGCTAAAAGAATTTAGCGAGTCAGCGTAATTGGGACGAAAGCTGTTAATTCAGTCTTTTGACCTGTAAACAAGAGATTGACTGGTGGGATCTGTAAGGATTCAGCACTGAGACTGATACGACTACAGTGTAGCTGTTTATCTTGTTATTTTTTTAAAAATCTACAGCAGTGATTTAAGGGCTGGAGAAGCCTTACAACAAGAGACCTGAAGAAGTTGATTTGTTTAGCTTCTCAACAACAAGACGTGACCTCTTTACAATGTGCAATAACTTCATGAAGAGAAAGTGCCATGTACCGAAAGGTTCTTTATTCTCACAAGGATGCAACCCCTAAGTTTAAAGCTTCAGCCACATGAAAATGAATAAGAGTTAGACATTTTCTTTTAAGAGTGAGGATGTTTAACTTTTAGAAAACAGTGACAAGGGAAATGCTCTATCTCCTGACTAAGAGCAAATGCTTTGTTGGAAGATAGGCTTTAAACCAATAAAAGTAACAGTCAAGTTGCAAGGCTTAACTGGTAAGGTAACAAGGAGATAAAAGATTCCATTTTTAAAAAATTCTGTGAATCCCTGATATATTGTACAGTAGTGCACCTGTCAGAAAAGATTTATAATCCAGACAGCACTAACGCAATTCATAGGCAAGTCTTGATCTCGGTGGCCACAAAGGCAAAACTTCTATTGATTTTAATGGAATAAGCAATTAGCTAAGTCTGGTAAAATGTCAGACTAGATGCTGATCAGTGAAAACAAATCTGAAGTGATTTCTTGATATTTTCATTCCAGTCAATAATTTCTGGCTTCTTTGAAGTACAACTCAGCTGTGGCCAGTGATTGCTACAGCTATTATTATCTCACAGATCTGCCAAGCATCTAAAACACCTAGTAGAATTTGCTTGGTTTTGCAAGACAAAAGATTTTGCAGCAAAAACAGTGTGTCTGATTGATAACATACAAATAACACAGTTTAGTTAAATAAAGAGTGTGATTTTACTTTTTTTGCTTATCTGATTATTAAAATTTCTACTTTCATGCATTTTGAAACAGCAATTATTTTATCACAGCACAAATTTCTGCATGAGAATTGGGATGAGATTTCTAGCCTGTGAGGAAGCAAATCAAACAGGGAAATATTAAGAACCATGAGCTGATAATGAGTGAAAAATAGAATGCAAAATCAGACCGTAAACAGTTAATACAATAATTAGTCAGGCGATTTATTCAGCGTAGGAGTAACATTTGCACAAGCTACTTAGCATATGGTGATAGCAAGTGCAAATATGGTTGTCTAAGAGAATTTTCACTGTGCTATCTCCAATGATCAACTCAATGTAAAAGACAGTAGGTAATATCTGCGGAACAGATCTTTTAGTACTTGTAAATTTGTATTCTCTTTCCAATTAGCCACAGGCTAGTATGTTGACACAGATTGTTAGTATCTCTATCAAAGTTCAGGCATCATCTAGTGAAGCTTATGGATGGGGGGACAAGTTGATGTGCAAAATGTTCTTACCACCCTACGAGATTATCCGTCAAGATCACATTGATAGAATATATTTGCAAAGAAAAAAACCTCATTGGCAAAAATGTTCTAATACATCACAACACAACTGGCAAATTAATAATATAATTATATATATCTTCAAAAACACAACAGCACTGCCAGTAATCAGCAGGAGTAGTGCAAAAAGTGTGGAATATTAGAACAACTTGCTATTATTTGGTTTGTATATCTTTTTCTTTATAAGGCATACCTGGCAGCAGAATATTTTTACTCTGTCTACAATAACCAGTCAAGCAGCTCAGCAAATGCAATGACAGACAACTTGATAAGAAAAATGATTTGTTCAGAGATATAAATAGTTACAGCACACACTGCTATTTCCATAGATTCACAGAGGTTAGGAATAGATCTTGCATAACAGAAAAAGTGTTGACAACTATTGGGCTCTCTGCAATATACATCTTAACCACGGTTTTTCAAAAATGAGGAAAAGAGAAAAGGAGTTTAGCATTTTTCCATAGGATGTGTGCTCAGAAGCTCTGCAAATTGTACATCCTCAATAGCATGAATCAGAAGCAGAAATATGAGCTGAAAACATGATAGATGCAAAAGTGGTATAAATTGCTACTAACCTTAAATTGGATTTTGGTTTTCTCCCAGTCTCAAAAAAGGATCAAAAGCACAAAAATGACACAAGGATTCCCCTTGGCTCACTCTTCACTGTATTTTAAAGACAATCTCCAGTCCAGACTTCGGGGACAATTATCTGGATCCTTGTTTCACAGGTTCTTGTTTGGATTTTGTCTTAGTTTGAGCTTGTTGGAATGCTGCGAGTGTTGCACAAAGAAAGATGAGGAAGGCCTACAAGGAAAAAGTTTATTCATGGGATCTGTAGCTGATGGCATGACTCAAATGGTAAAGTTACCCTCAGGGAATAAAGAGAGAGAGCAAGAGAGAGAGAGAGAATAGAAACGGGGAAAACTCTCCCTGTTGGCCAGCCAGGAATTAAAACAATCATGTCACGTGGATGGGAAACCCCTCCTGGATGTCCTCTTCAGTGCAGCAGATATTCACTTGTCCATCATGTCCTATACAGTCTCTTAGTTGATGATTCCTGCCTATGATTCTACTAGCACTCCCTGGAACAAACTTTGATTACATGGCAGTGTTGCACACTGATTAACAACTAAACTTTGTGAATACATATTTTTGTATAATGATTATTGGCTATTGAAATGGTTAATATGCACTAAAGTCATTCATTAAGTCTTACTTTCTTCTACTACGAAGTTACACACTAAAAGCTACAAAACAAAGGGCAGGCAAAAGTGGAAGGAAAGAGTCATTCTCACATCAGTGACAACTGCTTCCAGGAGAAGCCTGACTAAATCAATATGTCTCAGCATTTACAAGTGCCAGGTCATGAGAACAATGTGCACGATCAACAATGTGAGGTACGCAAGGGCAGAAATGCCACAGTAACTCCAGGGTGCATAAGTGAAGGCAGCAGAGTGGGGTCACAAGTGAAATGGAAACCCCTCAGCAATAGAAAAATTAAGCCAGTCTGCAACATGAGGAATATCATAAGTCTTCCCTCTGCTTTAATGCAAAGCCAAGTGTGCAGTTACTTGCAGAGGGCTATCATATGTTGTGCCTGCCCTCTGGTCCTCCAGACATCTCATCTGTCCTCACGGTGATTCAGCCACTCAGTACTGGTCAGACATGTGATGGGAGCCCATCCTAGGCAGACCCCAGTGTTACATAAAGCAACCACAGATGGGAACTGTAAGCAACTTGAATTTAGGCTATTCACAACATTGATATAACTGCAGAGAGTTGATTCCTAAGGATGAGCTGGAGACAGGCTGTTTCGTTCTCGGTACAGTCATAGCAACTTTAACCAAAAAGTTTGTGTTTCTTGACCAAGTTCGAAAAAGAAGCTATTTTACCACCTCAGCTAGCTCAGATTACTCCTCTTGGTACCTGTGGCAGAAAGCCAACAATATCACTGTCCACATAACTAAGAACAGCTCATGAAGCCCTACAGGAGCTGCTCTCTGTCCTTTACTGCCATCTGCAATGTAGGTAAAAGGACAGGAGTCCCTCTGTCTTCCCGTGTAAGCAAAGTCAAAATACTTGCTTTAGGGCTTTACCATTCTCCTTGACTTTATCAACATCATTTAAAGAACACTTAAACCCATACCCTTTCATATCTCCATATTTGCAGATGAGAAAGAGAAATTATCATGTATCCACTCATTTTTTTCTGGCAGCATATGAATATATTAGGAAGTTTTTGTCGCAGGATCAGATCTTAAGAAGAAGTTAGAGCTCCAGTCAAGACACAAGGTAGGTGATGTCCAGAAAAAACAAAATAAACAAAACCTCACCTGGAAGTTTCCTAAACTCACTTGGTTGTATCTCATTATCACAGAATTCTTTAAAGTTTTATAGGAATAACAAGTCTATCATTAAAAATTAAAATACATGTGTATCAGCAGATTTTGTTATAAATAATAAGTGCAAGTTCTCAATCTCGTCAAGAATCTGGAGGTTTATTGTAGGTAACAATATTGGGCTATGGGAGGTAGACACTGCTTCAAGAGACCTCCTAGAAGGACGAAAGGAAGACTAGATGGAAACCACTACAGGAAACTGTTCAGTTCTTGTATCATCAAAAGTACTCTTGTTCAGCAAAGTAATACATAATCTAACAATAGTGTATTGTATGTTATCAGCAAGTTCCTAGGGGGCATTACCGTTACCATTTTCCTGTACCAATTTTATAACATTAAAGAAAAATACAAAGAAACTTTGGATTCCTTTCACAAAACCAAACAAGCATAAAACCCTGTGGATGATGTTTTCCTCTTGTTCAGTCATGGACAGTTATGTCATAGTTCAATCAATTTTAAAACTTGACCATGATGATGCAATGAAAACCAGAGTGGCAAAAATACAACTCTAAACTCAGATTGACCTACTTCTGTTAGCCACAGACATGAAGACCCCAAACTTTAAAGAGCTCATGTGACAGATGACCTTATTTACACACTTGCTACATTGAATAGCTGAGGATAAAACACAAGCCTGCCATGGGAAAAGCAGCAGCAACCAAAATAAAGAAAGTCTTTTCCAAAAATATTAAAAGTTCCCTGAAGGAAATCAATATGTGAAATATATATTATAAAGAGAAAACATAGACATCTTTAGCACCTTGATTATTTTATATTATTAGCAGTAAATACTTATAATGCAGCAACTTCTCAGTTGTCTTAATGGGAAATCAATTTGCAGGAGTTTGTACAAATATTGAAAAGGCACACTTCTTCCATAGTAAGGCTTTTGTCACACGGCGACGGGCATGCTGAAAAAACATATTCATATTCAAGGGCAGAGGGATCTATCCCATTCACCAAAATTAATCATCTGCTATCCTTCAGAAAATTCACAGCTCTGATCTAAATCCCTTCTTATTGAAGTACCAATGAATGTTGAGTCAGCCCAATGAGTGTTCTTGGAAATCTACCTATAGCTACAATTATAACACTGTAACAAACCATTCCTGAAGTACCAAGGATGAGAATTTTTTGGCTTTCCAATGAAGGTCATATTATGTTATTGGAAGTGGAAGCATACGGCTCACTGTGTATCTAGCCCAAGCTGACTGTTTCTCTAAATGACCTGCAGAGCAGTCTGGCAAAAGATAGCAATGCAGATTCAGTGATGAAAAGTACCATTGTCCCTTCTCCACGCAATCTTTTGTAGCTAGCTTTTATAAAATAAAATAATCCACCCAAGCTGCCAGGTGAACACTACAGATTACCCACAAGGTCTCACAGAGATTGAAGAAGTCTTTGCTGTGCAGAACTCAGAAGAGGCTCAGATTCCTGTAACAATGTCATAGCCTTGCATCTCAGACTTGTTTCTTCACAGCTTCTGGAAAGATCTGATCCAGAACTGTCTACTGTCAATGCCAAGGCTTGCTCACTGATACTATGCTGTGGAAACCAAGTTGCAATGGTGACTGCGCTGGAAAAGCAAAGAGACAACTTGGAAGGCAGAAAGGAAATCAAAGTGCTCGGCTGAGACGACCAAGTGAGGAAGGACTATGGTGATGCTTCACAACTTAATGTTGCGGGTACTTGCACACAAGATGTTGTTGTCCTGTCATTGAGAAAATATGAATAAAACAATTCATACAATATTAATGCCAGCCTGAAAGACAAGAAGGAGAACTCTTATTAATCATCATTGCAGTGTATAACACAGCAGTCCTTCTCTGTTTCTGCTCTGTGATATTCTAAAAATAAAAGGCCAGGATGATATGCTTAGTCCATCTATTTCGATCTTGATTCCTTAGTTATTCTTGTGTTAAAGCAACATCAAACATAGCAGATGTCTTCCTCACATTGTTCAGTATCCAACAGGTATCATCCTTTCTAGGAAGCAAGAGAGCAACTGGTGGTGGAAGAGAATACATCCAATTTATCCACAATCACTTTCTTTCTTTTTCAAGACAAAATCTGAGCTTTTTCTAAACCTAAAGGCACCTTGGGCTGTTTGTTTATATGTCCCTAATGAAAGGGAGAATTGGAGAGGAGAGGAAAGAGGAGTGGAACGAGAATAGGAAAGAATAGGAGAGATGAGGAGAGGTGAAGAGGGACGAGATGATGCCTTACGTCAAGGCAAGGAGCTCCAAAACAAGCTGCTTAGAAGGGATCACTCAGTTTTAATCACACCATGTAAAATGATGATGACAGATTGTCTTTTGACATCACCGCCGCTGGCTGACCCGGAAATTTTAAAACTTTTTTTTCTTAAACATGTAATTTATTTTTAGCCTCTGCCTCTGCCTCTGCCTGAGAAATGCTTTATCATCACTTTAGCAAATGAATTGAGAAAATCCACCTCTCTTAAAGCAAACGGGAAAAATATTATTTGACTTCCTTGGAGTCAGGATGTCACCTAAGCAGTTAGGTCCTGAGTAAACAAGCAGTGCATGCTGCTTCCATCCAGAAACTGAATAGATTGCAAACTCCATTCCCATAATCTGCAGCACAAAGGTGCTGTGCAGCAACCACAGAATGAAATACAGCGTTAGTTTTATAAAGGATAGACACAACTGAAAAACACCTCCAAATATAAGCCAGAATTTATGGCATTCAAAGCAGATTTTAGCAACATGGCAGGAACACCATAGAAGACACTGTGAATATTAACAGACGCACATTAGGCACACAGCCCGCCCACGCACTGAAAGTGCCTGTAATGGCTAATGATACATTTCTGAGATGGGTGAGACAGAGCATGTAAAATCGTTTGAACAACAGGAAAGGTGTGCTGTAAAAAGGAAATTATTCCTCTGACCCAAGAAGACAGAAGGAAAAAAGGTTTTCATTTTTTATGGGTGAGAAGCTCCTTTGACTTCAGGGGAATGGCTCCATTATAGGAAAGCTGAAAGTCTTGTCCTGAACTGTCAAAGCATACTGTTGCTCTGAGGATGCGCTCTTCTCCAAGAGAGTTTCAGAAAAGGTATTTTTCATTGTAGCTATGTGATCGTGTTTAAACATATTAAGACCCCAATTAATACTTTTTTTCCTTCACACTTTTGTAAATCTGAGTCAAATAATTCCCAAGAAGAAACAGATGCATCAGATTTTTACTACCTTGGACATTGAGATAGAATGTTTTGTGAGAATAAGGTAAATCTTGAAAAAAATCTCAAGAAAAACTTATTTGCCCAAACCAAACCAGAAACTTTTTTATGGTTATATGCTGTTTCTTTTTAGGAACTTATATATACCACTAGGAAAGTGCTACATCTTGACTTAAAAACACAATATGTTTTTTCTTTTATTTGTCAGGAAAATCTGAAAAAATGAACAGAAAACAATCATTTGGCAGACAGTTTGGCTGTAGGGATTAGCACTGTGTTGGCAAGTGAATAAACAAGATGGCCTGTCATAATATAGTCCTTCCCGCTCCTTATTTTTATGATTTCCTTTGAGTATGTTGTAGTTTAACTCCAGCTGGCAACTAAGCCCCACACAGCCGCTCGCTCACTCCCCCCACAATGGGATGGGGGAGATAATCAAAAAAGTAAAAGTGAGAAAACTCATGGGTTGAGACAAAGGCAGTTTAACAGCTAAAGCAAAAGCCATGCATGCAAGCAAAGCAAGACAAGGAATTCATTCGCTACTTCCCATCGGCAGGCAGGTGTTCAGCCATCTCCAGGAAAGCAGGGCTCCATTATGTGTAAACAGTTACTTGGGAAGGCAAACACCATCACTTGAATGTCCCCCCTTCCTTCTTCTTCTCCCAGCTTTATGTGCTGAGAATGACATCATACAGTATGGAACATCCCTTTGGCCAGTTGGGGTCAGCTGTCCCAGCCGTCCCAGCCGTGTCCCCTCCCAACTTCTTGTGCACTCCCAGCCCGCTCACTGGTGGGGTGGAATGAGGAGCAGAAAAGGCCTTGACTCTGTGTAAGCAGGCTCAGCAACAATAAAACGTGTCTGCATTATCAACACTGTTTCCAGCACAAATCCAAACCACAGCCCCATGCTAGCTATGATGAAGAAAATTAACTCTTTCCCAGCCAAAGCCAGTACAGGGTGTGAGAGAAGTTCTGCACTTTTTCACAATGACGTGATGATGGCTCCAGACACATGCAGCTCAGCAATCTGAGCTCATCATATGAACTCATCTTTTGTAACCACACACACACTCTGAGGCACATACGGTAGGGATGTATTGATCATTTTCTGAGACCCAAGATCATATAAAACCAGATGGTGTGTCTAGATTCAAAAGCAATTTTCATCCAGCCTTAGTGCAGTGGAAATCTGGGAAAAAAGTTTTTCAGGGTTTCTACCAATCTCAAATTTCCTCCAGTTCATAAATACGTGAAATGCTTCTTTAGGGTCTTGTTATAATCGCTCTATAAAGAGAATTTCATTTACGTTATTCATTACTATTAAGTCAACAGTCAAAATGAGCAGCAGAATGTCAGGGTAAAAACCCAAACACCACTAACACTAACACTAACACTAACAAACACTGACACAATTACTAGTAATAATACCACATGAAAATGTTTTAATGGATAGGAATATCTGACCTTTTTTGAATATTTTATTAAGCTGCTGTCTTTGTCAGTTTATTCTCCTTTCTTTTTGGATCAATCCCAAAGGAACTTCAAACTGAGTTTAAACAGCATTTGAATTGTTTAAACTGAGAATCTACATCAGAACAGCAGAGTGGTGCAATATCAACACTCCGTTTCTCACAGTAAACTACGCTCCTATTTATTCTCAAGAATGAAGGGTACTTTTGAAAGCGGAAGAAATCCGGGGTGAATTTTTAAGCCTCATCAGCTTTGTATTCCATAATGAAAGTTTGAAAAATATCTAATCATCCTTGTCTCCTTCTGGTTGCATTGGAAGGAATCAGAACACAGAATCAAGCCAGGAATTTTCCCCCATGTATGGAAATCTTCCATAGGGCTTAAAGTAGAACAAAGCTTTGGGAATGTTTTCTGCCCAGTGGCTTTGGTCCTGGGGTTATTGCTTATTATATTAAATCCAGGGTTCCAAAGCAGACAACATTCCCTTTGCACAGTTTACAGTCTTTCCTGCTTTTTTAAAAGAGATTGCAAGTAGAGTTTGTTTTTCATGTGAAAGAGTAAAATAAAATATGTAAATTGACAGAGGAAGCATTTATATTTGTTTTGAAGATGGATGCTATGAAGCAAAAAGGTAGTCTGTGGTTTGATATTTTTGGCCCTTAGAATTATCTCTCTGTCTGTGACATACTAAGTCTGAAGTAGCTTATCCCCGATCCCATTACTATTCCTTTTTCTTCCCACTGTTTCTATTCATCAACTATTTCAAAAGCACTCCCTCTTGTATTTGTTACATTTAATATCTGCAAGAAGCCACTTACAAAAAGGCTTTCACTACTACTAAAAAGAGAAAAAACCCACCCTTTCCCATTTCTATTGACAAGTTTAAAACAACCTACTTAACTTTTCTGTCTTCAATTTTTTTACTTTTTTTTTTTTAAATTCAGTTTGCCTCACATAACCTTTTCTTTAGTGTGTTAGCTACAGCAAATCAGTCCATAGACATATCCGAGATACATGTACACTCAGTGTTTGAGGGCTTTTATACCCTCCAGAATGGAAATTCACTATGGCAATTTTAGCCTAATCAATTGAAATACAATATTGAAACTACTGGTAATTGACTAAACAAAATTGAAATTTGGTGAATGTCATAACGTTCGTTTATTCATTGAAAAGTTTCTAATTGCCTGAGAGGGAGATTGTTAGAGAAGGATGCCTGAATGAGAGGTTGCTCAAAAGTCATGGTCGGGTGTGGCTGGGGAATCACAGGATAAAGACAAGAATTCATTTCAGACAAACTGCTTTTTATCTTGTTGCTATTTGGTTAAGGGACTTTCCTCAAAAAATGAAAGAAGTCAGTGATAGAAGGGAGAACAGAAAATAAAGTTATTTTCACCATTTCTTTTCTGTTCCATTTGTAGCTTTTACAAGGAGGTGACAAATTTTGTCTTTTGGTAGGAAAGACATGAGTATTCTCTTGGAAGAAAAAGACTGAATATCAGAAGATTATTTGCTTGTTGAAAGAAGTTTTACAACTTCTTGCTTTTGGTACTGACTATTTCAGCATCTAATAAGTCTAACTAAATTCATCGTCATTAAAGAAAGAATCTCAGATTTCTCAAAAGTAGTCTTTGAATTCAGATGTTCTCAATCAAGCAAAACTCTATTGAAATTCCACAGGTTTGCTTATGGGTGAGAATTAACTCACATATGGATGTTTAGCGCTATCTAAATAGCAATTAAACAATTAGAATGTATTAGGTGGGATATTAACTCTGGCAATGGCTTTTTAGTGTATTCAGAGGCAACCTTCACCTAAACTTTGCCGTTTAGGAACAGCATTTATGTAATGCGATACACTGAAATTACCTGGGGTTTTCATACCACTTTGCCAGCAATGTCTTTATACTTTGGATAAAATTCATAGTTGATTTCTTTGTGGAAACTCTGTGATACAAATCTTATGGGGAGCAGTTTATATCTCGTAGTGATATAGGTCATAAACTTATCATATAGTTTCTCCAGGTGACATGATCTTAGAAAACAGAATAACTGCTGGGGATACACGTTTTTCTTCAGATCTTGTATATTCAAAAGACTGACTGTTTTTCCCAAATGTATCAATGGATGTAGTATGAAGGAGTACTTCTGCCTACAAATCTGGTTTTGTCAATATCCTCAGACAACATTGGATGCTAGTGTAATTCTTCAACGAGAATAAATATGGAGTTTTAAACTATTTAACATGTTTTTTATACTTACCCAGAAATCTTTTTTCTGCCGGCAGCTTCACCTTGACTGCTGCTGATGATAAACCTTGTAGACACCATTGTCCCTTTACTACAGACATTTGAGGCAGGGCCAATGAAGCCTACCTTGCTCATCTAACATGACTGGGGTATGCTACAATCAACCAACTCAGAAACAATTGATACAAAACCATTCTGTTGGAAGTTTTTTCCTAACACTCTTTTAATCCCTCTACAGTTCAGTAACGTATACAAGCTTGGTTTTAAGCTTTAATTACAGAGAACTACATGAAATTACCTTTTTCTCCAATGTAGCCTCTTAAATCCCCTCTTTGACTGACAGTTCACGTGACATGAACCATGGTGCAGGTATGGTGCCTGCAGCCTACTTTACGTCTGCATTCATTCAATTGCATTAGTCATTCTCTTGCATGAGCAATTAAAGACTCGCATACCCCTGGTTTTATTTCTGAAAGATTGCTTTGTTGAGGTTGTTATTAATTTTGCTAAAAATAAGAGTTATGGCTCCAGAGTAATACCACTAAACATATTTTACTTAAACAAAGGTTTCTTAATGAGGACTGGCTTTGAAAGGGAATGAGATAAATAGATGGGGTGAAAACAGCTTTATGCACCTTTTGAGCTCAGATTTCACTCCATTTACATTTCGGCCTGTAACCGAGGAATGCACATAAAATGGGACTGAAATCACTCTGAACTCCTTCCTAGTCAGGGAAGAGAAATATGTCTTTAATATTAAGAAAGTTGGTTCAAACCACATTTCTCTATCCTATAGTTTCCTGTTGGAATTTCCAAGCTGATGGATAGGCTTTCAGAAATAATTAGAGCAAAGTGTGCAACTTAATGCATTCTCTGAATATTTTTTGAAAAACACATATTTGCTCATGGGTTGCTTTGCAAATTGGTGACCATCAAATTAACACTGTATTTATCTACTACTTAGAAGAGCAACTAGAATGGTTTAAATTGCAACAAACAACTAATACAGACAAGAGGAAAAAATGTTCTGACAATCACTTAGAAAGCTGTAGCGTTTTCCAAAACTCAGGGGGAACAGGTAAAGATGTGGACCTGGGTGCCAAATACTGGTCATTCTTGCCACTTCACCCAGGAAAAAATTAGGCTTATTCCAGGTTTAAACCCAGATTTAGACCCCAACATAACTGCAGATTCCTGATCCAGCTAAAGATGTCTTGGCTTAATTTTCACTGGCAGCCAGTGGACAGGAGAAAGAACACAACCAGGATATTTACTTGGGCCTTGGACCTGAGTGTAACCAAACAATTTCACAATTCCTTAAACAATTTTGTCATCTTTTTTGGCCTCTAACACTACATATTTCCCCTCAAATGCGTAATTCTCATCAGATCTGTCAAAGGAATACACAAAATTAAAGGTCTACAATAGTGGTAATGAAGCAATTGCTTGAGAGAGGGAAGGCAATGCAGCTTCAGGCTAGAAGCTGTGTGATGAATTTTGTGATAAGTATAAATACGATTTCCATCATGGTAGAGCTCTGATTTGCATAGAAAGCAAACCAGGGGATTCAATTTGTTTACACAAACAATTTAATTACCTTGTAAGGAGGAAAAGAGCCACAAAAATTAAAAGGATTGCAGAAAAAGCCTTCCAGTAGAGACTCAATGCTGTGAAGATACAGAGATGAAATGACTTTGGTTCATGTCTTGCACAGGAAGGAAATATGGGGTGTGATGTGCAGCTGTAACACAGAAGACGGAGCAGAACCAGAACCAAACAGTGGAAGCTGAAGCTTAATATTGGTGGGAGGGAAGGGAAGTAGCTTTTAGTGGAAACCAAAAAAAGAAAAAAAAGAAAAATGGACATGGTATCTTCATGGGTTTCAGTGCTGCATTAATGCTTTTGTGGGAGGGCTGTCTTGATGGGATTGATACAAGCGTCTACACGTGGAACTTTTCGGTCAGCAATTCAGAGGAGGTCAGAGCAGACGATCTAATGGTTTCTCTGATCTTAAAACCAGGGAGTATGTCATTGAACATCTTGTAATGGCAAGAACCACAGACAGTGGTCATCAGAGTGCTGAAGACCATTAGTTTTACGGAAGTAGAATGCATTATTCTTGTCCCAGGCCATCTTTGTATAACACGTGAAGGAACAGGAATCAGATCTGTGATTTTAGTCTCCAAATACAGTACAGAACAGAGATGTAAATTTGAACGAAGTCCATCATTTCTGGTATATTCTTACCTAAAATAAAGAAATTAATTTCATGGCTGATGGGAAGGAAAGTCACCCTCTGGATGCCAGTTTGGCAGCATCCCTGTGAGCAACATGTTAGCTGAATGCGCAGCTCTGCAGCTCATTGATGAAAATTCTGTTCTGAGGACTTCATATGATGTGGCAGGATGACTGACTCTTCCCACCAGCCACTCCTGTGTATAAAAAGTATTGCAAGGACAGAAATGATTCTCAGGGCAGAACTACTCATAGACTGCAGATTAACCACTTTAACACATATTTTATAGTTTTAAAAGTAAGTTTATTGACCTAGATTTGCAAAGACTACATTTCCTCTGCTAAAATGTATTCTGTTTGTTCCCTGGTAAGATGCCCTCACAACACTCCTTTGATGATTTTTGTACTGCTGTTTAGTCAGATTAGTATTCAAGTCTGATACCTGGTTTTAGCAGATGAAGAGAGGCACACAGACAGAATGCATTTGTTTAGCAATGACTTGAAAAGGTTTTTATGAGGTGGAATTTTGAAAGTATCCCTTTCTACAGTATTTCGAGTGTTAACTAGCAACTCTGGGACAAACAGCAGCTGTTAGCTGATTAGCTGCTTTTCATCAACAACATCTTGGTTCATGTTTTTTTTCTATGAACTACCTAATAGTCCTATAGATACGTGTGTATGTAATTACTATAATTAATAAGAGATAAGTAATTAACAGTGCTGTAGGAAGCACACAATCAAATTAATGTTCCTATGGTAATTTGGAAGACAATGAAGATGTTCATTGCAGGGACATTATCACATTTCTTACCCTCAATAGTAGTCTCCTGCCACTTGGGCAGCTTGCAAGATGGCAAGCTGTGGTTAAAGCCCTGGACAATACAACAGAGTGTTTGGGCTGTTCTCATCAGAGCAAATATGAAGTTACTAATTCAAGGGGCAAATCTGAAAGCACCCCCCAAATCTGCTCCGGTATGCAAAATAGCTTTTTAAATTTTGTAAGTGTTTTATTCACGAAAGTTTTACAACCAATTTAGCCTGGCATTTAGTACTCACTTCTAAATGATGCTTAATAATTTCCAGGCAACTCTCTTCCTGCTTTGGAGTCATGGTAGGTATAGTCTCATGCTTACAGACCCTGTGAATTGGAACCTCATATCCAAACTACTGGAGACAAATAAGATTAAAAAGACTTAAAAATAAAATCAAGAAAAAATATACCAGGAGTACTACTGCTCAACATTTTCCCATCAAAACTTTTTCTTCCATCATTTTCTGCCATTGTCCTCAGAGACACGAATATACCAGCACCTAGGAGACATAATTTTGCTAGTAAGTCTATCCAATAATATAGAAGTGAAGTCTGGGGCAATGAAAAACTGTTCCCATAATCCTAAAAGATTAGCTCAGGCACAGCGAGATTAGTGTTACGCTGACCTTAAGTAAACAATTTCTGCTTGGCTGGTAAACTAAGACATTTTCGTTTGATCTTATTTTGATCTTATCTTTGTTTTGAAGTATTCCCGTAATCTTTTCTAAATCATAGTGATTCGGGATAAGATTACTGAAGTTCCTTCAGCGGGAGTAAAATAATCTGGGTTTCTAAGGAAAATCTGTAGAAGCATGGAATAGTTTTCAGTTATTTTTTTCAGAAAAGCAATCTGAAAATCCATTGTTTTTCAATTCATTCTTTTACAGGGAACAACAGTAATTTACATTCTTCTTTCACAGTGATGATTTTATACAAGTTCAGAAACAGGACTTTGAAAGTTTATGAGAACCTAATAACTTCTCAGAGTTATGAGCAATAACACTAAGCAGAGAGACGTAATCATTTCCATGTGAGTACAACACTATAAGGGCAGTATTGACACTTTGGCCAGGACATGTATACCCTCACTTCAGTCAACTACGTCTTGTTGTGATGTAACTCTAAGATCTGAGTGAAATGGATTCACAAACTAGTGCAGTCCATATTTTCCCACCATCTTAGTCAATGCTATAATCATTAGAGTATGTCACTGGTACTTGTATGCCACCTATAGCCACATTATTTCTGGCAGCCAGTTTTCAAGGTATCTAGCCAATCAACTAAGAGATTATCTTGGATATCTTGGATACATTTTTCAAAATTTGAGGTCATGCAAAACTATATGTTTCCTCTGAAGTTCATGAACAGTTGATTTTTTTGTCTGTAAATTTTAAGGAGATTAGTGGATGAAACATTAAAATGCAGTTTCATCCCATACATAAATGTATTTTCATTTCGTAACTTTTGCTGAAGAGTTGAATTTTTTATTATTTTTTTTCCTTTCCTTTTTTTACCCCTCAGAGAGGGTAAATCTTGTGAAATACATGTCTAAAATACACATTTTTCCCTACAAAGCATCGCTGTTTTATTTTAGATGGCTATAGGATTTTGCATTACTACATGTAATACCTTCATTCATACATATGTGTGGCTTTTAAGTGTTTATTTCTGTTGTTTAGAAGTATGCTACATGAAGGCTAGGACTAAGAGCAAAGACAGCACTTCTGTGATACACTCTGAATTCAAACTGAAATGAAGTTCAGAAATTGCTAACCTATGCCATCTGGTCATCTCAGAGGAAAACAAGGAGAGGAGGTTGAAATGTTTCCCAAAACTGAAGTTGAGGGCCTAGGACAAAAACTACTCAGCATAATAATAATAATACTTACACCTTCGTATTTCCTTCTATGCTGTAAAACTGAACTTCTAGGGAATAAAAAGAATTCTAGAGGAAGCGTAAAATAGTTCAGAAACCAGCAAGCTGTCCCATCATGAGACCACTAAACAAATATTCTGTTTGTTTTGATGCTATTTTGGGGTCAGATTTCCTTTTTGCGTGCACAAACACGAAGACGGGGAAGGGAAGCCCACAACAGCCTGTTATCCTTTTTTTGAAAGTTCTTTATCACCATCTGCTGGAAGGAGTGTCTCATTGCTCTGGAAAGATGTAGGTAAAATAAAGATGTTAGGTATTTTGAAGATAAGTTTCTGAAGACTTCAATCTCTGAACTACACTCGATCTTCTCATCATGACTTGTCTTTAAAAGAGGGATTACTATTCTGTTATCATCAGGAAGTTATTCATTAATTCTTTGCAATATATTGTCATAAAGCACACAATATATAATAAATATAATATACTTATAACATTGTCACGGTTTAAAGCTGGGATGGCTGTTAAGCGAACGACAGACGCTCTTTGTTAACCCCCTCCCTCCCCAAAGTGGGGGGGGAAAGAGAAAAGGGAAAGAGACTTATGGGTTAGAAAAGTTAAAACAGCTTTAATCTAACTACAATAATAATGAACAATAATAATAATGAAATATATACAAATATACAAATATGTACAAAACCGATATTGAGCTCCCCCCCCAACTGATGACGAATACGTCACCCGGACGCTGCGGGGCACGCCCCAGGAAAGTCCCGGACTGTACTCAGCAGCAGCAGGCAGGAGCTGGATTCAGGAATGCACGGATCGGGATCGAAGGCAGAAGAATCAGACAGAGTCCTCCTCGGATGCCGGCCATAGAAGAAGAGAGCGAGACCCTCGTGATCCCTCTGCTTTATACCGAGTATGACGCGTATGGGATGGAATACTCCCTTTGGTCAGTTTTGGGTCACCTGTCCGACCCGCTCCTCCCCACCGCAGGGTCGCAGGGGTGACGACTTCTCTGCTCTTTCAGTTCCGGCGCACAAGAAAGTTAGCAGAAGCAAGCATCGACCTTGGTCTCCATAGGGATAACTATAAGCAAGGGCCTTTCTGCATACCATTGCTTCTGATGTTCCAGCACTAACTATAAACACCAAGCCTTATCACTGCTAGAAGCAGCTACTGTCTGGAAAAACATGCAGTTAATTTCAGAGAGTGCAGCTTCTCAGAAGAGACTTCACTAAAAAGCAAAGTTACTAAAAGAAAATCGGTTCTGTCCTGGCCCAAACCAGGACAAACATGATAACACAATATGTATTAATTAATAAATCTTATTAATTGTTACCAAAAGTAATCCCATACTCCAGTAAAAAACACATTACCTAATATTAAGAGGAAAATTTTTGTCCACTCTCATTAACATTCGGCTAATTACATCTTCCTGAAAAGATGGTGCTCTCCAAAGTGCTCACCAAAGCTGCTAAGTACTTCGGAAAATTCAAGCAAGGAGGAATTCTAAAAATTTTGCCCCAAATGGGTAGAAAGGCAAGATATAGTTATCTTCATAGAAAAAAAGCTGCTTAAAAATTTGACTAAAAATATTTCAAAGATAAAAGGAGCAATTTGTGCTCTCAGATCACTAGGAATAGGACATGAATCAAGGAAGGCCTAACATATATTACAGAAAGTTTTCTAATGAGAAGTTAATCACAATAGGTTCTTGACAGATGCTATGACATCTCCTTCACAGGAGCCCTTTTTGGATATCTAATAGCAGTTCAATCTAGATATCAACAGTTGTTTCAGCACCACAACAGATCTTTTCCACAATCTCAGTAATATTCGTGGCTGAAGTTATGCGAAAATCTGACACAAATTCATACAGAGTTTCAGCTGTCCCTGAACTGTATTTTCCAATAAGTAATAGCAATATTAAAAAAAGAAACAAAAATAAAAAACCCAAAATTGAAACACACACATAAACCCCCATGCATTTAGAATCTCTCTTCAATGCTCACAAGTTTATTTTTAATTCATTAGCTAAAGAGCACTTCATTGTGAAAATATTTTAATTATCGACTGAAGTTTATTACCCTAAAAACATTTAGCTATTGCAAAAGCATTGCTGAAAGAGTTTATAACGGTGCATGGTAAGGTGACAGAGAAAGGTCAAGTAAACAGTAATACAATAGTAATATGTCAACAACTGTTATTCAGCATCGAAACAAACTACTGTCTTTTTTACACTGAATACATTTGTTTTAACAAAGGGGTGACCAATGTGTTTAAGAAAGAGTTATTGCAATAAACTGTTCCTCAAAATTTTGCAGAAGTAGAGATGCTAACTGCTATGTGTGAGTACTTTCAAGTGTTCTCCCTCAAAGTGCCTATAAAAATCTCAACAGATGATAATCAAAGAGCACTTCTCACAGTAACAATTATCATGTCTTTTGGAAACATTACCACTGTCTAAATTTAAGCACCTAATTGAAATGCTTTGCCTAAATGTAGGTGTTAAGGATCGCAGCTGGAGCACGTCTGAGAGTGTGCTGTCTCCAGTTCCTGCTCCAGGAGAGTTCCTGCATGGGAAGAGCCTGTGGTATCTGCCATATTGTGGTTTTGAATACTGGAGGGTTTTTAATACGCTTTTGTTTTTGCAACTGTCTTGCTGTCTACACATAGGTGTTACTACACAAAGTAGTATCCACAGTGGGGTAAACTGAGTCATGGTCTAGGCTCCTTTGATGCTATTGACCAAATCTTCTCAAGCTATAATGGAGGTTGGACACCCAGAATGCCAGTAAACATCCACAAATAGGCTATAAATGCAGGTTTCTTAAGGACTTGATTCAGTTGCCTACACAAAGGCATCTAGTGCCTGTTGAAATATTCCAGGGTGTTCTGCCTGGCCTGCTCCTGGTACTCTGGTGAGCACTGGTCTCTCAAAAGCCAGTTACATTGGTCATGATTATGTGGATGCTATCAGTAGCTGTGGTTTCTTTAATGACTCTCAGAAATGAGCCCTTAATTATGGCTTAAATCTGACCTTAGCTAAGCCCAAATTCATGTAAGTTAGCACTTTGTGTTCCTGTTAGACTCTCCTCTAAAAGTCAAGTCGGAGCAATTCCAATGGGCAATGCCTCCCAAAAAACTTGAAAACCTAAAACAATCTCCTGAAACAGATTGTCCTTTGGGATGTTTATTTCCTTTCACTGATGTTGTGGTTTAGGGCCTGGCTGGCAACAAAGAACAACTTGGCCACTCACTCACTCCTCCCTCCAGGGTGGGATGAGGAGAAAATGTAACAAAACCTGGTGGCTCAAGACAAGGATAGGGAAGGGTCACTCACCAATTATGTTCATGGGCAAAAACCAGACTCAACGTGGGGAAAAAAATCAATTTAATCTGTCATTAATCAAAACAGAGTAGATAAGGGGATGTGAAAGCCAGATCTTAAAAACAAACACCATTCCCCACCCCTCCTTCTTTCCTAGGCTCAAGTCACTGTCACAGTCCACTCTGTGGACGCGTGATGGTTGGTTTGCTGCAATCTTGAAGTGCAAAAAATCAAGGTGACCACGCCAAGGGGTTATGCATCAATCAAACAGTGCAACTTTATTGTTTAGCCCATAAAGCAGCGTGCGATAGACAGAGAGAGTGATAGGTAGGGAAGAAAAGGTAAAGTTAAGACAGGAAAGAGAATTATAGCTACCACCACAGGTCCAAGGC
>VZSC01016613.1:139898-158873 GCA_013398225.1 Steatornis caripensis | reverse complement strand
TTATAAGCTTTGACAACAGGTATACCTTCAACACTTCATGCAGTACCTTGAATTCTGAAAAAACTCACTTTCCCTCCTTAAAGGATGTACGTAACATATTTAGCATTTTTGTGTTATCTTAAGGTGTACACTAGCCTCCTCATTCTTTTATTTCACAAACATACATTCATTGTTTAGGGTCCCACTTCATAAATGTGGTATCTACCAGATATGTGGGTATCCTGGGATCCTGGGATAGTTGGCATCTACAAGAAAACCGATCTCGCATAGGTTTGTGTCCTGTATGCAAACCTACATAGACATGCTGTCTTCCCTAGATTATCTCAAATAGTAGTAGAACCTGTGTTCAGGCAACTGAGTCAAACGCATGTCTTTATTATGTGGTTGTACTTATCAATAGATTTAAGATTAAGTATTTAAATGCTGCCTAACCTTTCTTAATTCCTCCTGGGAAGACAGATGTAAATAAGGGAAAGATGCTGGTGTTGTGCTTTAATCCCGGTCTACAACTAAGCACCACAAAGCCGCTCAATCAGACACCCCACAGTGGGATGTGGGAGAGATTTGAAAAGGTAAAAATAAGAAAACTCGTGGGTGGAGGTAAAGACAGTTTAAGAGGTAAAGCAAAAGCTGTGCACACAAGCAAAGCAAGCCAAGGAATGCATTCACTACTTCCCATCAGCAGTCAGGTGTTCAGCTATCTCCAGGAAAGCAGGGCTTCATCGCATGTAATGGTTTCTTGGGATGACAAACACCATCACTCGGAACATCCTGATTTCCATCTTCTTCCCCCAGTTTTATGTGCTGGATGATGCCATATGGTGTGGAATATCGCTGTGGTCAGTTGGGGTCAACTGTCTTGGCTGTGTCCCCTCCCAACTCCTTGTGTACCTCCAGCCTACTCACTGGTGGGGTAGTGTGAGAGGTAGAAAAGGCCTTGACTCTGTGTAAGCCCTGGTCAGCAATATCAAAAACACCCTTGTGTTATCAACATTGTTTTCAACACAAATCTAAAACACAGCTGCGTACAAGATGCTATGGAAAAAAAAAATCTATTCCAGCACAACTGGACACAAAACTTGACATGATTATGGGGAGAGCTGATGAAAAAAATTGCAAATATTTTTTTTTTTCCCAAGATTTTCATCCCACAAAGGCATATGCATCCCATAAGAGAAAGAACATGTTAATTTAACCACTTGGGAAAAGGGAATGATAACAACACATTCATTTACAAGTAAATTTGTTGATACAGGGGGAAAGCAAATAATGTGTCATTACAGTAAACAAGGCAAAAAGTCAGACACTTGCTAATGTGTCTTGCTTGGGTTTCCTGAATAGGTAGGTAAGATTATGTACTTTATTTTAGGCATAGTTTCTGATGGAGTGTGGGCATTATCATATTAAATATTTCTAGGCAATATGTTTGATATATTGTTCTAATTTTCTTTTTGTCCTCAAACAACCCATACTGTTACCTCTGTGGAAGATACCAATTTATAACAATACCAACCACCTTGACTAGCAAAGACGTATACAACCAAGTTTTAGGCATCTAACATCAGAGAAATGTAAATCACACTGAAGGCTGGCATGTTGTCTGTGCAAGAAAGCAGCAGGGGATTTTCTGAGTTCAGGGGCTTTCTGCTTGATCATGTCACTCTTCCATTTTCTTTGAATTAGTAGAGGTCATATAACTAGCAGCTATGTTGATTCACAAGCTGTTCCCTGCAGTTAAGACTGCAGTGGGTTACTATCTGTTGCTCATCTGTCTTCTGCTTTTCTTTGGGTGACTGACCCACTAAGGTTAGCAGAACAGTTGAAGAGTGTTCCTTGTACAAAGCGATATGTTGCACAAGCAACATTATCTGGCAAAATATATTCATGTTTTCCTTTAAAACAGAAATTATCCCTTTGATGTAAACTAAACACATGCAGAAATACTTTGGTGGGTTGGGGAGAATGCTCACCATACGGTGATAATGAGTACCTGGGTTCATGAGCAAATACCCTTGTTTGCATGTGAATGCAGCTGTTTCCCATAATATTCTCCAATTATTTCTCTGCATGAGCAACAGTGCGAAGGGGAATCAAAACCACAAAGCACCTGTTTGAAGTCTGAATGAAAGTTTGCCAGAAATGATTTTTAGTATTTATTCAATTCTACCCTGAGTGAACAAATGCCGATGAAATCCTGTTGGGTTTTTTTTTTGTTTGGTTGTTGTTTTGGGTTTTTTCCCCATTATTTCAAATATCAACTAGAGAATTTCAAGGCAGAAGAAATCTGATTTATAAGAGTTTGGGGTTTCTTTTTGGTTTGGATTTTTTTTTTGTTTGGTTTGCACTGGGGGGGGAGGTTTATGCATGTAATCATCTCCTATAACTCAAGAGGTGTCAGAACCGCAGAGTACTAGAGTCTGGCAGAGTGTTCTGGGAAAATATCACGACACACTTACCCACCTCTTACATTCTCTTTATGATCCACCTTCCTAGATACACTCATAAAACAAGGTGTGGTACTGTGTGGGTGTTACAAACAACTCAGTTCATCCCCTCTGTGTAAGGAGTGGCTCTCTACCTTTGGTCGCTGTTGAGGACGGAACAGTTGCCTAGGAGGATCTTTGGTCTGACTCAGTATTAATGTCATTATATGCAGCCGTTTATTTTTCATTAATATTTAGGAAACAAAAAAATCTGCCTTCCACCCAAAACTCCCATTATTAATTGTCATGGGACTCCATCTCACAGACTTTGAGTGTGTAAACCTGAATAACAATAGTTAGATCATATACGTCAGACTGAGTCATCCTATCTGCTGAATTTCTGAGCTGTCCACTGAAAATACGTCTCTGTTGACTGTGGAGGTTGTTTAAGACCTCCAGTCAACTAACTAAGCATAAACATCTAATGTCCTTGGAGTCACTGCAAGGTGGCTGTGAAAGCCACACATTGCTGGAGGACGCAACCCAGAACTAACCAGGCCACTGGATCCTCCCAGAACAAGATACAGCTGGTATCAAATGGCTCATGGCTGAATCAGGACCTTAGTGACTTGCATTAACCAGACACTTAAAGTGAGATTCATCTGACCAAATGTAGACAGCTCCAATGTAAATATTTATATGAAAACTAAATACCTAGGCTACTTTCTAGCCAAAAGAATTAGATCAATATTTTAGCCCACAACATAAAATAGATATCTAAGATATTGGGTGAACTGAACTGGGTCAAACTTTGCAGGAAGCAATACCTTTCCAGAAACTTTGTAAAGAAAACTCTCCTTCCCATGAAGGCACCATTATAGGTGTCCCACCATTAAACACTAAGAAAAATTTTCACATTTTCTCAATTCCTTACCTAAAATTGGGACGTCAAATTTGTATACCTCCCAAGTTACATGTCAGGAGTTTGAAGACGATGAGGCACATAGGAAACCTTCACAGGCTGCTTGCCCAGAATTGCAAAATACTCTGGCTACATGGCTCATCACATTTCTGTTGGTTTTTGCAGGCATTCTTCACCAAAGAGTGATACTAGAAACCTTTTAGGATCTATATGACATGAAAGACGTTTTAGAAAGGATTCCATAGAAGGATCATTTCCCACTTCCGTTTTTTTCTGCCTCATGGTCCTACCACAGAAGAATCAGCAGGACAACTAGAGGTTTTACAGCCTGTCTGTGCTCCATATAGATATATATGTCTGACTTTCCATATAGCAGTTGCACTTCAGGTTCAGCCCGGAGGAAAACCAACACCATTGTGTTTCTGCTGGCCCTAAAATTACTTCAAAACTCAGCTAATGGAGGCAAGAGGAAATTGCGCCAAAAGTCTTTTTGAGCTTCTCACTAAACAGATGTTTTACAAGCTCTGACACAGACTGGCTCCTGAGAAGGTCTCAGGAAAATAAAGTCACATAAATTAAGATAGAAGTCTATTCCTTAGGCATTCTCTGAAACTTACTGGGTTGTGGACTATTGTCTTATCTGAAGAGCAGTTACTTGATGGACCTGGTGAATCCAATACTTAAGTCCATTTTGTCATTTTTTGTATCCTTCAGTGAAACACTATGGTTTCAAAAAGAGGAAATTTTGAGCATCAGTCACAGCAATGATGCTGCTTCACAAAAGAGTAAAGAAGAAAAAAGGGATAATCTCAGTGCCATACCCTGAAACACTTTGTATTTTTGCCATTACAATTGACAGCCCTTTCCTTTTGTTTGTCTTCACTCCAGACCTCTCAATTTCTCATTGCCTTAAAAATTTAGTGGACTGTGAGTTTCCTTTTCCAAGATTACATGAAAAGAAATAATTAAACCTTATAAACCAACATGGTTTGCGTGTTTAAATGTTGCACATACCAAGACCATTCCATGAGAGGTAATGTAATACATAGTTTTTAGATGCAATTTTTTATCTGACATCTCAAGAAACAAACTTCAGAGAACAGAAAGACCAACTTGGAGAATAAGGCCTTTTCCAAGGACAAAAGAGGTTTGGATATTTCTGGATCTTTATATTATTGGATACATCTGTACTTTCCTGTCAGATCATACATAAGAAAAGCTAACACTCCATTTTGCCATCCCTTTTGAAGGGGACATCCCTCCTTTCCATGCGATGCGTAGCATGTAAACTCTGGGGCTGGTATTGCTTAGCTGGGACTACTGAGAGGGTTTATTTCCATAGCTCTTGAATTGTATATAAAATATTCTCAGATGTTCCTATCCTCTGCATCACCAGAACGTGCCTGCAAGAGGCTTCTGCAGGCACCAAGAGCAGATGAGTGAAGGTTTTTCACCATCATGCACTTACTAGCTGGGGGCACAGGTGTTTGAGACAGCCTGGTGGAGGTTTAATAAAAGAGAATTTTTAGCTGTTGGGAGATGGCCGTGGCCGTGCGCAGTATGTGCCACTGCTGCTCGGTGCCACCAAGACACCACACGTGCTTTGCCATTGCTGCTGGGAATTGCTGCGTATACTGGTTTATATATTTCATGACTGACGTACAAAGTATTGAGCCAAATATTGAATAGGCTGTGAACCACATTTTTAGTGGTACTTTTTAATATTTAGTGTATTTTTATAACCTATCTATTCAGCAGACCAGCTTGTTCAGTCGTATAGTTCTGCTGTTTTGCTCAGTGTTACACTTTTTTAATGTACTTTCTGGAGAGAAAGGGTATACAGAGAAATAAATGTTATAAGCACCATTTTTCCTCAATGTTTGTGTGCATGCATATGTATACATGTGTATATTTGTGTATGTATATACACTCTATGTTTAGCATATGAGGTATTTATAGGTAATGTTATGTATTTAGGAAATTATGTACTTTCTGGTTTTTGTAGCTCTATTGAGTTCTTGACTAAAGCTGTCTGTCCTTAGTACTTGACAGTAACATCAAGTGAGAAAAGTAAATTTATTTGTCCACAAGATGTCGGTGTTTCCTACAGTTTGGGTCATGGTAGGCTTGCTTGTAATTATTCACAGTACCTCAAGAGGAATTCAGTTAATTAAAAATAAGAGAGGTGGTCAAACACTCAAGCCAAAGCATTCTACTATTTAAAGTTTGCCTTAATTGGAGAAATGAAAGTATTGACTCTGCTTCTACAGAGAAAATTCAAAAGATTGACACTGTAAAACCAATCTTTTATCCTCTTACTTTCTCTGATATGACAAAAGTTATGAGACAGCTGCATAGAGAAATGGGATGCTACGAACTGTGAAAAATGAAAGTGTTATTTGGAAAGTTTCTGAGATTCCTATCCAAGAGTAAACATAAAGTTCCTGTTAGTATACTATCAATTTTAAAATGTTAAATACATATATGTGTTTGTGAAAGAGCTGCTTATACTGCTAACTCTGACAGTAAGTTAGAATCTTTAAATAGGAGAATCTTTAAATACCAGACTCTAAATAATGGTCATTTTCTTTGTGCCCACAGGATGTCAGAGTTCACTTTAGAATACAGCCATTGAAAAACCAGGGCGACAAATTCAGTCTTTGTCATCTGAGTTTGCAATATTCATAATACGTGTTTTAACAACACCTAGTGAAAATAAGCAGAATAGCCAGTGCTCAACATAATACGTCAGAATCCGCGTGTGCAATCCATTTTTTTTACACAGAAGAACAGAATTTGCCATGATTCAGTTTAGCCTTTTCTTCAGTGAGTTTTCATCAGTGGAAGCACCAACTTCAGTAGAGTTCATTGTGCTCTATCAACTGAGTACTCAGGTATCCAAACCAAGCTGCAGTATTGTGTTACTTTTGTTATCCAGTTAGTTCTGGTGAGACTTTTCACACCAAAATGTTGCAGACCAAACAATGCTGTAATCATCTGCCTTTTAGCCTGGTGTAAGTGACCGCGCAATCAATAGCCTTGACTATCTGTGTATAAACACACTAGTTTTTTGCAAGGATACAATCAAAAATTCAATTTTTTAAAACAAAGGTTCATTGGTTCTTATTTGACCTCATTATTTAATATCATATCTGGGTTTGTCAGACTGAGAAACATGTTGTAAATTTATTAATCAGCTAACTTTTAGAGGGATCCGTGATCCATCATGTGTGCAAGCAAGCACCTCCAGGAATAATCCTTCACTCCTTTTACCAGCAACACACCATCTCAGACATCACTGCAGGCAATGAAAGCTTTGTTTTGCTTAAGGCTACAGAATCAAAGCAGTGAAGAGAACATGGCAGGTACTTGTAGCAATTAATCCACTGGAGGACACAGACTCTGTTTTGTTTGCAAGTTACCTGTGCACAAGGTTTGTTTGGAGGATCTATTTCTTCTTTGATATAGTTTGTACCTTTTATTTCAATACAGGGATTATTTGGTGGTGTTTCACTACCATTGAACAGCTGGTAATTCATAATTTGCTATGTAGCTAGAAGGTTCACCAACCTGAGATTTTATCATGCATTTGATGGCATTTGGCATATTTCTTCAAGCTTCTGCTTCTAATGAGGGTCCCAGACTCATGTGAAAACTCTGCATGACTGAATGTCAGCTGGCAAACAAAAAAATCCCTTCTCTTGTTTTTGAGAAAATGAAGGGCTTTACCAATACAATTTTTTTTCCTAAACCAGCTCCTTCAACAATCAACATAGATGGTACCTCAGGGAGGTATCTCAGGCCGTTCCACCTTTGCTACATATCTACATTGCTGTATATTAGTGCAGGCTGAACCATCATTTTCCCTGGTGATTCTAAAGGAATTTCTAGCTTACCTGGTTTCAGATTGCTAACTCCAGTTGAAACCATTCCCAAATCAAATACAAATCTGGGATTTCTGGTTGTTTTAATCCAAAAGAGGACAATTTTAGTCATGTAGTGAAGGGATGGGATAACTTACAGCTTTGTACTGGAGCACCGGAGCTCATACAAAACCTCTGCTGTTTTTTGTTATTTATCCATTGTATTCAATGAGCCAAGAACCCTAAATTTCTTCTAAGCAATTCAATGAAATGAATAACAGCCTAGAGAAGCATGTAGATAAACACTGATGAGCTACATGTAAACATGGGAATCTCTCTCTCCTTTAATATGTCTTTCAATGCATTGTTTACCAATACGCTTAAGGAACATACCACACACTGTTTTACGGTCTGCAATGTTTACTTCCCAACAGCAGCTTCTCCAGAAGGTCCATTAAAATTGTGAGATGAAGAAAGGAATTCTGAAGTATGGATGTAAATACATGAGACCCAATACCCGAAAGTGCAGAGCAGAACTTTGCAGGAAGCTTTCTGCATCTACTGTTAAGATGGTAGATATAGTTTGTAGTAGAGTACTTGGATATGCTGCCACTCCACAGCAGAGACTGCNTGAAGAAAGGAATTCTGAAGTATGGATGTAAATACATGAGACCCAATACCCGAAAGTGCAGAGCAGAACTTTGCAGGAAGCTTTCTGCATCTACTGTTAAGATGGTAGATATAATTTGTAGTAGAGTACTTGGATATGCTGCCACTGCACAGCAGAGACTGAAGATGACTTTGATTGAAATGACTGCTGCCAAATTCAATAGCCTTTCACTGAACAAAACTGCTCCTGATTTTAACTGTGTTGCATTTGGGGTGAAAAAAAAAAAAAGATAATATGGTTGGTAATTCTTTGTCTTGTATTTCTCATTCACCTGCTAACTTCTCCTTTTAGGAACCTACTTTATATCTGACTCATGGGGGACCTGATGAATGATATCTCCTGTCTCTAAAGCCCTAATCTCAGTAGAACTATATCAGTTTTCACTACCTGTGTATGTAGCATATAGTACTTAAGGAGAGAAAAAAGATGATCCAGCCATTAATTTTGTGCAGCTATCCTAAAGGTAGTTGTAACTTCTGCCTCAGGTTTCTACTGTGACCCTTTGGGGTTTAGCTCCCTATAAGTAAAAAGAGTCTATTATCATCTTCAGGAAAAAAAATGTAGGAATAAACCCACAAAAAATTCTGAGAAGGTAAAATACAATGGTAATTTGTATAATTGTATTATAATTTTATACTCTCACTTCCATGCTGGCAGTGGTCAAAGATACTCACCCCTGGCAGCAAAGCCCAGAGCTGTTGTCTTCTAGTCCTCATCTGGCATATCTCTCATACTTTTGTTTTATAATTAAAATCAGACCTTTATACTTACATTACTTAAACTAGGCATCACGCAAGGAATCACTGAATTCAAAGGATAAAACCTGTAAACTTAAGCAGTCTGTCCTATTCACCTTGAAGCCAGTGACTTTTTGTTATTAATGTCACAGAGGACCAGTATGAAGCCCCTACACTGTCCATTTTGCCATTTAAAAGCCAAAGAAATGATTGAAGTAAATTCCCTTNCTCACCCCTGGCAGCAAAGCCCAGAGCTGTTGTCTTCTAGTCCTCATCTGGCATATCTCTCATACTTTTGTTTTATAATTAAAATCAGACCTTTATACTTACATTACTTAAACTAGGCATCACGCAAGGAATCACTGAATTCAAAGGATAAAACCTGTAAACTTAAGCAGTCTGTCCTATTCACCTTGAAGCCAGTGACTTTTTGTTATTAATGTCACAGAGGACCAGTATGAAGCCCCTACACCGTCCATTTTGCCATTTAAAAGCCAAAGAGAAGATTGAAGTAAATTCCCTCTGCAAGCACACTGCTTTTCTCTTTGCTCACCTCCCAGTAATATTGAACATTCCCTAAAGAATGAGTAAACAACTAATTTGGGCTGAGCCAAGTACGAGCCTCAGAGGCGATCAAAGTCACGGTTGTTGCTTTTTTTTTTAATCCAGCATTTCTTAGCAGCAACACATTATGTCAGCATCGCTAGCTCATTTGTCTGCTGCAGTTCTACTTTATCAGCCTCGAGTAGAAAGAATTGATACGTCTGGTTAGATAAAGTAAATGGAAACTCAGGACTCATTCCAATTTGCTGTACTTTGATATATTTCACAAACCTGAGAGTACTGCATGTAACACTAGTTGCTATTTGTGTATAAATATTGCACATTAGAAGATCTCTAAAAGTAATGTTTATGTTTATTTCTCCCCTTTCTGCCTCCCCTGGTTGTGTGCTTATCGGTTTTCTGATTGGAAGACAAATGTCATGCTTTCTCACTACATTCTTTTTCAATCCAGGATGCTACCCTGAGCAAGAATTCATCTTCATTGGTAGCTTGCTAGTCTGATAAAATAGAAGGAAATATTTTCCAGAAGAGCTGGATACTAATGCAGCTGAAGCTTATAACTGCAGTAAGTTATTCTGTTCTGTGCAAGATGAGTTCTTAAAGATATTTGATCATTGCCACCAGCCAAATCTATCTTTGTTGTAATTTTGTTGGCTAGACTAGAAATGCACTGAGAATGGTTCCTGAATCATGCCTTATTTATTACAGGTTTTGTAGGATGTTTTAGTGTGAGGCTCCAGAAACAACAATAAAAAGGAGCAATGGCCTGGAGGAATGGAGAAATGTCAGTCACCAGTGACCACTGAGTATTATATTTCTGGTGGTAGAGAAGGATTTGGACTTTTTTTCTGCTCTCAGTGTGGGGAGCTATATTCTGCCCATTTGAATACTTATTAAGCTGGTTTAGTGTTCAGGAAGGCTGCTTTGCAATTAGGCACAGTTATACAATGATATCTCCATCTCTTGATCAGCTGAAATGTCATAGCACATCAGTGGACACCTGCTATAAAGCAGGGGCAAGTATTTGTGTTTATGAATTGCTTTTTCTGCCAGCTGGTTTCAGAGAGGTAGGAGCAGGTCTCAGAGCAGGAGAAAATGTTGCAAAATGGGAGAGTCTGGTTGGATTTTATCTTATTTATCTCAACATACAAACATAGGGTTTAGATCTTGTTCTGAGACACCACCATATTTATGCCTATGCAGAACAAATATAATGCTCTTCTTTTTTTCAGGGGCAACCTTGTATACCTTGATCTTACAGGTCTTTTCCAACCTGAATGATTCTATTATTCTATTGTCCTGTACTGGGGGTGTCAGGTAATGTTGCAGCAAATAAAGTTGCAGTACATACTTCTTGCTTCCTAATGACTTATAGCTCAGTAAAACCTGGAATTTGCAAAGGCAGCACTAGATTGCTGTTTGGAGAAGGCAAACAGGACTTGTCGTGTCTCAGGGGCAGGCTATGTAGAAAATCCAAACTAAATCTAGATCCATAATAAATTTTGCATGTTGATGTCCAGAATGGAACTGGGGGAAAATGGTAAAGTCAAACCAATATAAGTTGTTCGGTGTTGGATCTTCATTTTTGAAAGCAATAGTGAAAAAATAATTTCAGGTAGACCGATAATGTTAAACTTGATATTAAATTGAACTGTCTATTTTGCTTCTAGGTGATTTAAATCTATCTTTTTTCCACTTTCTGTGTATGTCAGTTTTTAGGAAAACAGAGTGCTTTAAAATGAAATGTCAGGAAATTGACTTTTTTAATACTGATATAAGACAATTTAGCATTTTTTAAAAAAAGAATCAATTTCAAAAATGTGAAAGCATGTATTTTGCACATTCAAATTCTTTCTTTTTGCTTTTATTTTCATTTCAGCCAAAGCCACTCACAAAATTTAATCTGAATTTACAGGTAGTTTCTCTTTCTCTGTTTCCAAACGGAAATCTTCATTTCTCACCAGATTTACCCTTTTTTGAGACAGAGCTCAAATTCAGAAATTCTTCTCCTCTGTGCAAATTATATATAATTTATCAAGAAAGAAACCCTTATTTCAGCACCTAACAATTCATCTGCTCTTCTTGCTTGAATTGGTATTTTGCCTAAATAGCAACATTCAGTAACACATCCAAAATTGTCACCATCAACCATTTGTATTTGAGAATGACAGTGGCAGCACGGAGGCACGTGAATCCAAAACATTGGCCATTAATATCAAGCCCATATAATTATACTGCCAGCCCACAAGTGATGTTAACCTCTGTGAGGGAACAATGGGGGAAGGGGCAGATGCATATACAGAGTATGAAGGAAAACTCTTGTCTTTCAAAAGTAGCATGGGTTACATCAGGTCGTCCGAAGGCTGTAAGTGGATAAACTGAACAAATAGATTTGGAAGTAACTCCTCTATAACAAACAAGTGTGTCCTAAGGCAAACTGAAAGCATTATTTGTGTTTGCAAGTATATCCACTCTGAGACAAATCTTTTTTCCACCATTACACCTGTGGAACTTTTTTGCATTCACTGGAACTGTACACACACAGACAGAAAGATGCTTGAGAGAGAAGAATAATTTTAACGAGAAAGTGCCAGGTTGTTGCTCTATCTCACACTGTATTGAGTGAAAATGAGAACCATGGCTCCCATGTTCTGTGGGGAACCTAATCTGATTGTTACGTTCTCAGAATACATCCTGGTACGTGCCCTGGAAGTCAGAGAGGTAGACAACATGTCCATGATTCTGCCACAAGTATGAGTGTTGCAGTAAAAAAGGGTTTTGTCTGAAATCTCAGAATCTTAGCTAAAATGACAGAACTTTTGGAGATCCACCAAAAGAACAGAGATATTAACACAGGTCTCCTATTGATATTTTTAACCCTTTGGATTTGTGAAGTGAAACAATTTTCTGAAGTCGTGAGAATGACTGACTTTTTTCCAAAAAGTCAAAATTTTAAAAAAGATAAAGAATTATGTTTTCTTTATGTTGGATGAAATTCAAGTAAATTTCAAAACAAACCCACCGCAAGTTCCAAGATATAGGTCTTGGGGCTATTAGGGGAATTTTTGGAGCTGGGAGTTTGGACAAAACAAATCAATACAAATTCACAAAATTACTTTACAAGTTTCAGTTTGTGTGAAAAACATTTCCTATGGAAAAAAAAAAAAATTATCCAGTCCTGCAGACAATGCCATTTAACAGACAGGAAAACCAAAATAAAAAATGGGTGCAAGGTACCATATCAAAGTCATTTTCAGCTTCACTAGAGTACCCAAATAACAGGAATTCAATTGATATATCAATTCTCCTATAAAGTCTACATTGTCCACCAAAAAGATATCANAGACAATGCCATTTAACAGACAGGAAAACCAAAATAAAAAATGGGTGCAAGGTACCATATCAAAGTCATTTTCAGCTTCACTAGAGTACCCAAATAACAGGAATTCAATTGATATATCAATTCTCCTATAAAGTCTATATTGTCCACCAAAAAGATATCAGATTTCTTTCAGTCTCTATAATGTTAACCCAGTTTGTTTTAATCTGGTACTGCTGAGTATAAGCACATATCTGCATAATAATAAATATAAAGGTTCTCTGCATATGCACTTGGTTACTGGTAAAGTATCAGTATCATTCATGTTTTCAATTTCTGTCCCCTTCACCCTGTGCCAATATCAATTAGCCTACCTTACAGAAACAAATTGCTCACAAGATTTTTATACCCTTTCCAAAATCTTTTTTAAAATTACAAAGCACCAGAAACTCATTTCAGTTCCTGGGGGAGGAAAAAACCAAAAAATCCCCAATCAACTTCTTAAAGAGAGACAAAGGGAAATTAAAACTTAGAAACAGATGTCACACTTCTGAGTCAACAGGAGAGGGGTTAGTAGGCAACTGGGCAAGGCGGCTTACAAGTGAGTAAGTTTAAGACCAAGTTGTAATGTCTTGGTCGGTTTCTCACTGTCCTCGTTCCATCCTATGCTGTGTCTCACCTGCACTTGTACAAAAGGAAAGCAGAATGCAAGATAGATCAGCCCTCTGTATACAGGTTTCGTAACAGCTGAGCTTTAAATTTATTCAGTCATTTCACTAATAACCCGAGTTGATCATCTGCTCAATCTGATTCAGTCTCCACGTGTGTCATGTCAACAGAAGAAGAGGACAAGTACTGCAAAATCATGTATTTCCATCTCTGCCTGAATTACCTCAGATATTATTTTCATATAAGAAGAGCAAAGCTTTGAAAATGAAGTAGGAAACATACTCAGAAGAGGCAGGTTATCACTCTGCTTTTAAGAGTTTCAGTCATTTTTTAAGCGGGATGGAATGAACGAAGTGAATAATGGAAGTTACCTGCAACACTACTGGTTTTGTTTCTCAGTCTCTAACAGATAAATGGTTTCAGAAACAGTATTATCAATGGATTTTGGTAGTTTTACATGCTGCAGTTGTTGAATTTCCCATCTTGCTTTTTCCTAATTGAGGTCCCTAATATCGGACCTCATACGGGGCATCTCCTACATGCTGTCAGTTTCAAAGAAGTCTTGAGCATTTCAACACACTTGAGATTTTTCCCTATCACATTTGGCTGTCACTTTTTCAAGATTGAAAGTCTATGAAAGGAAAAGAAAATGAGGAATAGAAAGAGAGAGAGGTACATGATCACTTGAAGTTCATTTATTTAGGAACACAAGAAAAATAAACTGGTATTCTTTTTATGTACAGGTCTCCACACAAAGGCTATTCCTTCAGTGTGGAAGAAATCTACCACACGAGAAGATCCTCAGGTTCTCTTGATGCTGGCAAAGCTGGTGCTTCCCCATTTCACTGGCATTTAGGAAAGCTGTTCTTCACCTCCTTGAAGATGTCTCCTAACTCTTCCTCTTTCTGCATTGCTGGAGGAGAACTCTCTCACGGATGAGCTGAAAGAATTGTGCTTCTCTCTATTTACACCAGTATGGAGTCATGCCTTCATGTCCCTGATCTAGCACGTTCTGTGCATCTTTCTTCACTGCTTTTTGCTAATGCATTGCATTAGCAATAAAGTAATGTTGCTGCTTAAGAAAAAAAAGAGATTTTTCAACTGCCTAGAAAGTCGTTCACACTCTGAAACTCACTCAGGGATGTTAAAATGCTTTGGGGCAAATGTGCTAACAGACCTGAATATGATCCTTAACATTTTCCTTGTATGGTCCCTCCCTGCCAAAACTGTAAATTCTCTCTCTGGCAGCGGGAAAAAATGACCAGGAATTTTGGGGGCCCCCAGATTGATTTCTGGCAAACAGTCTAGCCCTTTGATGAATTTTTCTGAGAAACCCCACACGCTATGTGTATGTAATGACCTTGGTGTTTCAGGAGCAGCTTAAGGTTTGTTGAAAAGTCATAGGTTGGAAAAATGCCCTCTCAACCTATTGTTTAGAAAAATGAAATCAGATTAGAAGATCTAACAGAATCAGATCATACCAAATTAAACTAAAACAATCTATTCATCTTCCTTTGGGTTCTCCCAGCCTTCTGGTAAGTAATAACCAATACTACACATCTAGGCAAATAAGGTACTTCTATTAAGTCAGGAATGCATGAGAACATTAAATTGGCATTTTAGTAATTTATTCTCATCTTGGGGAAGAGAAGGGAGAATCTTCAACCTCAAAATGATTCACCAACTTCAGTTAACGTGAAAAAAACAACCTCTCTTTCTTAAAACAAATTTATTTTTTGAGATGCCTGCAGATATGTCAGGGGAATCAATCAGAAAGATATGTGTAGGTCTGATTTAGAGCAATAGAGAGGCAGTGGCAAATATACCAGTCAGAGCATTTGAGCAAGCACACTATTTTCATCTTTTGTTTACCTTTTAGCCTTTAGTTTTGCAACTTACATTCTGCACTGCAACCTCATCATTATCAGTGAGATTGGAACAAGTTCCACAGGTCTGTGTGCCCTGTCTCCCACATGTACAAGAGAGAGTTAAATGCCATGTTCATAGACGTCAGATGTTTTATTTTTTTAATTTCTGAGAAAGGAGTAAGGAAGGTAAATAAAGTTTGGTCAGAAAATCTGATTCTAAAACTTCGGCTTGAATTCACACTTGGTACTCAGTGAGCATTTGATTATTTATATTTTAAATTAGAATTCATTGATACCTGAGCTAAAGTAAAGAAAGTATGTTGTAAGACAATCTAAATGTAATGTATATTTTTATATATATTATATTTAGATTAATGAAAATATTAAATGCAAATGAAAAATCCTATTTTTAGGTCTGGTGACCTTGTTCTTTAAAATATCACTTCAGATCAGATTCCAAAAGCAAATGTTGCTTTTATTTACTTGAAGGTAGAAACTTTTCATTTTGAAAAAATAAAAATAATACTTAAAAAAAAAAGGACCTTTGAATTTATACATTTATATGTATACATTTCCTTCTCAGATGTTTCTTGGTTTTGGCGACTGAAAATGACCATTGAATTAAATTCTGTCTATAAATGTCATAATTCAAATCCAGATTATAATTTTCAGATTTTCATGAAAACCAGCTGCTGAGTCTTACTGTTTTTTAATAATAACATCTGTTTCTTACAGTTTTATGAGGATTGTTTCCTTTATACTCAGTAAGCAGAAAATGCTTTGTTGTCTTAAGGCTGATGATTGTTTATATGTAGGACCCTAAATCTAAATTAATTTTCTTTCCCTATACTTGAAACGTTTTAATGTTAGACTTAATCTAAAATCCCCTGATACCAGTAATTATCCTGCAATGGCAAAAGGATGTTCTCAGTGATCCATATCTGTTTTTTCTCTTTTCTCACAGTCTTTAACTTCTCTGAACAATGTATGAGATTTCCCAGTAACTGGGAAGCATTACAGAGATGCAGAATAATCTTGCCAGTATAGATTTGACTACAAAGGTATACATTATTTCTTAGCTCTGTAAACTGTGAGTAGATTTTTTTCCAAGCTATTATATACTTATTTTATGCTTTATTGCTCCAGTGGTAAATTTTAATTTATTTTTATTTCCAATGTTTTATTATGCTTGCACTCAACTGAGTTAGAGACTAGAATGGGTGATTGTTGTACAGTAGTTTACTTTTAAAAGAAATAGGGCTTCTCAAACAGCTAATACAGGAAGATGTATCACCAGCTTGAATAATTGTGACAACCATAGACGGTATCAGTGCCTGTTTGTTTGCACAATACCCTACTGCATTAAGAAAGCCATCCCAGCTGTCTTGGGCTCTGGAGTCACCCATTTCATCACTTGACACTGCAGCAGATGTTATGGATTGATAACAGACTTCACTTCATTCACTCCACATCTAAGATTACCTCTGGAAAAAAAAATCAAATACATTATAACACTCCCAGCCATTTGTAAAAAAAAAAAAAAATCAGCAATTTATTCTTTCTGCATTAAATGGCTTCTTTTGAGCTTTGAAAATATGTATTTCATTTTAAAATTATTTTTCTTTATTTAACACATTCACAGTGGTGGGTATGCATCTTAGTACCTCGTGAAAGAGAGAGAAAGATGGAAATATATTCAATGATTTAACTATAGTAAGATTTGGACAAGTTTTGGGATTGTGAGTTACATTCCCATTATATCAGATGTTTATGTTTTTAGTGATACTGTGTTAATGCAGCACGTTCATTGTGTTGGTGACAGAAAAAACAGACAAACCAAGCATTCCAGTTTTTGGTCTTATAGATGAGTATTTGGATGCTCTATGCTTTCCTTCTGGTGATGTTGGGCATTGTGTTTCATTTGAGGTACAGCAGGTGAATGTGTAATTAAATACTGTAGTGTCATGCACATTAGTGACCAGAAAACATGTATTTGTGGCAGGGCAGGGGTTGCCCACTGACCTTTTGAGATTGTAGCTAATGCAAGAACTGAGTAAAATACATGGGTGGAATAAAATGTGTGGTGATATCCTGCCATTGCCTGCAACCTAAATCATAAAGTTGGTGACAGTCATGGGACTCTCTGTCTTTGAAGGGGCCGGGGCAGCTGGTGTCTTTCGTGGCACATGCACCTAATATCGTGTCTTGTGAAAGTTCAAGGGGTGCAAATGACAGCATTGAGGTTAGGTTTCACTTCACTGACTCTGGGCAATTACATGAATCACCTGAAGTGGGAGCACAGCCATCTAGCATTCCTTGTACAGCTGCTGGACAGCGGTCCTGGGCAGGCTGGATCACACCCTGGAGAAAATCACACTTCTGTCTCTCAACAGCTGTATGGGCTCCCAGGGCAAGTAGGGTCTAGCTTGGCTCAACCAGTTAAGTGGTTGGAGATATGTGGGAGAGATTCAAGGTTAAGAATGGGATTTCAGTGAATTCTAAGGTAATGTGGTGGGTTTGACCTTGGCTGATCTCCAGATGCCCACCGAGTCTCCCTATGACTGCCCCTCCATCAACAGAACAGGGGGAGAAAATACAACAAAAATCTTATGGGTCAAGTTAAGGACAGGGAGATCATTCAGCAATTACTATCACAGGCAAAACAGACAACTTTGGGAAATTAATTTAATTTATTGCCAATTGAACATGGTAGGATAATGAAAAATTAGAATAAACCTAAAAATACCTTCCTTCTCATCCCTCCATTCTTCCCAGACTCAGCTTCACTCCCGACTCTTCTACCTCCTCCCCTGAGTGGCAGAAGGGGATGGGGAACAAGGGTTTTGGTCAGTTCGTAATACTTCATCTCTGCTACACATTCCTTTTCATGATAGTCCCTGGCTCCAACACGCAGTCCCTGCCGTGAGATCAGTCCTTTGTGAATGTCTCCAGTGTGGGTCCTTCCCACAGACTGAAGCTCTTCACAAACTACTCCAGCATGGGTCTTTTCCATGACTCCTTTCCTATTCCACCATGGGTCCCTGACGGGGTCACAAATCCTGCCAGAAAACCTGCTCCTGCATGGACTCTTTTCCATGGCTACAGTTCCTGCCAGGAGTCTGCTGGAGCTTGGCTCTCCACAGGCTGCAGTTTCCTTCAGGGCATATCTACCTGCTGTGGTGTGGGGTCCTCCACAGGCTGCAGGGCAGATGTCTGCTCCACCATGGTCCTACATAACCTGCAGGACAACCTGTGTTAGCATGGTATTCATCATGGGCTGCACGGGAACCTCTGCTCCAGCATCTGGAGCAACTCCTTCTGCTCCTTCTTCATTTGGTTTCTGTAGGGTTATGGCTCACATATCCTGATTTTGAGCTCCCACCTGCTGTTCCACAGCTTTTTTACCCTTTCTTAAGTATGTTGTCACAGAGGTGCTACCAACATTGCCGATTGGCTCAGCTTTGGCCAGTGGTGGGTCCCTCCTGGAGCCATCTGGAACTGACTTTGTCCAACGTAGGAGAAGCTTCTGGTGTCATTTCATAGAAACCACCCCTGCAGCCCCCTCTGCTACTAAAATCTTGCCACATAAAACCAGTACAGGGAAATATTTCCAGAATTTAACTTGAGCATGCAGGGATGCAACACGGAAGACTAAGGCCCACCTGGAATTAAATCTGGCAAAGGAGGTTAAGGACAACAGGAAGGGCTTTTATAGGTACATTGGGAGCAAAAGGAAGACTAGGGAGAACGTGGGCCCGCTGCTGAATGAGGCAGGTGACCTGGTGACACTGGACACAGAGAAGGCAGAGTTACTGAATACCTTCTTTGCTTCAGTGTTCACTGCTAGGACTGGCCCTCAGGACTCCCAGACACTGGAGATAAGAGAGGAAGCATGGAAAAATGAAGACTTGCCCTTGGTCAATGAGGATTGGGTTAGAGA